>CM024754.1:123379919-123628406 GCA_014218235.1 Colocasia esculenta
GCGTATGCGTGGACTACAAAGACCTTAACAAGGCTACGCCCAAGGACAACTTTCCTCTGCCACGCATCGACCAGTTGGTGGACGCAACGTCCGGACATGAGCTTCTCAGCTTTTTGGACACATACTCTGGTTATCACCAGATCAGCATGCATCCTCCGGACCAGGACGCCATCACGTTCGTCACTGGCCTGGGCTTATACTGTTTTACCAGAATGCCCTTTGGTCTGAAAAACGCTGGTGCGACATACCAGCGGCTGGTCAACAAGATGTTCGAGCTACAGGTTGGGCGAAACATGGAGGTCTACATTGACGACATGTTGGTCAAAATGCTCCCAAGCACTGACCACATCTCCAACCTCGAAGAGACCTTCGCGACTTTGCGAAGGTACACCATGAAGCTCAACTCAGTCAAGTGTGTGTTTGGAGTGCGCTCAGAAAAGTTCCTCGGCTTCCTCGTCTCAAATAGAGGAATAGAGGCCAACCCTGAGAAAATCCAAGCAATACTTGAAATGAGCAGCCCTAAAACGGTATGCGACATCCAACGTTTGACTGGACGTCTAGCCGCACTCAACCGATTCATGTCCCGAGCAACAGAGAGGAGCTTCAACTTCTTCAAATTACTGCGAGGACCCAGAGGCTCCTCACAGCAAGGGGAGCATGTACGGTGGCCCGAGGACTGTGAGGTTGCCTTCGCTGAGTTAAAGGCATATCTGGCAGCCCCACCTGTTCTCTCGAAACCTGTGCTCGGGGAACCCTTGTTCATATACCTTTCGGTTACCGAACACTCCATCAGCACAGTGTTGATCAGAGAAGAGGGAGCGGCCTAGCGTCCTATTTACTACATCAGCAGGGTCCTTCAAGAAACTGAAAGAAGGTACCCCCGAGCAGAGAAACTTGCCCTTGCTCTGGTCACGGCTGCCCGGAAACTCAGGCCCTATTTTCAGGCCCACTCAATTACGGTTCTCACCGACCAGCCGCTGAAGTCTATCCTTCAGCGACCAGAGGCTTCCGGCCGGCTCATTAAATAGGCCATCGAGCTAGGCGAATTCGACATCAGCTACCATCCGAGGGCGGCCATCAAAGCACAAGATGAGGCCGCCAATAATCACGCACTTAGGAAAAACTTAGACATGTTTGGCGAACGCCAAAGTGACGCCAGCATCAGACTAGTCTCCTACCAACAGCGACTTGCGCAATATTATAACTCCCGAGTTCGGGAAAGGCGCTTCTTCGAAGGGGACCTTGTTCTTCGCCGTTGCTCGGCATCGGATCCCCGAAGAGCAGCCGACAAACTCGCCCCCAAATGGGAAGGACCTTATCAGGTCACCCAGGTTCTTAGAAAAGGCTCTTACAAGCTAACTACTCCTAGTGGCGGGGCTATACCCAGAACCTGACATATATCCAACTTGAAGGCTTACTACTTATAAAAAGTCTTCTATCCGGCATCCTACTTCTCTTCCTCCCGCTCTCTGGCGAGCTAGAGACGAAGTCCAAAACATCCTCAGCTCGCAAGGATGTAGCGACATCTCCCAGCATGAAGTGGTTCCGCAAGCACCCCAGGCTGAAACGTCTTCAGTTCATAACAACCTATGCGGTAATTGCGAACCCTTCTAAACAACCAACGAATTCCGATTCGGACAGAACACGTACAAGAGAAGGAGATAGAAAAATTGAAGCCACATTTTTTTTTTTAAAGGAGGAGATCTATTCAGATTTTGTACAAAAAGCTCACTTTGGCCGAGCTGCCAAACAAAAAGGGAAGGATGATATATCCAAAGGACCTATCCGGAGGCATCGGCGCCATCGTCTGTAGGAGGCATTCGCCCTGATTGGAACTGGGCAAAGTGTACTCCGTCCAGACGAGCATCGTTAGACTGGCGTTTGCATTCCCTCACTGCAGCCTCGAATGCCTCTCAGGCATGCTCGGTTGTTGCAAGCCCCCGCCCGAGCTCCTTCCCAGCATCAAGGCCCACCCTGTAGCAGCGGGCCCCAAACTGCTCCAAGTCTTCCTTGAAGCACGAACTCGCCTTGTACCCAGCCACTCCTCAGTCCTTCACGTCAGCCAGGATGCAGGCAAGTGCCTCCTTCTCTGCGCGTGCAACGGCCAAATGAAGCTCGGAAGTCCGAAGCGCGTCTTTGAGGTTATTCACCTCATTCAGCAGCTCGGCTTCGCGGGCCTTATGTTGTTGTACCAGGTCGTTGCAGAAGGCGGACTCTGCCTCCCACAGTTGTTTCTGATTCTGGGCGCATATGGCAAGCTTCTTCAGCACGCCCAGGGAGTTCGTGATTTTGTCTGTCAACGCCCCTACATCGATGTCATCATCGTCATGATCAGTAGGGTGCTCTGGGCGATAGACTCCACTTGAGTGCTCGGGGGTCTCCTCCGGGCTCAGTCGCTGACACCGTGCCAACACTTCCAACTGGGACGCAGTTGGACACGGAGGAAGGACCCTCGAGGTTTGGCCCTCAAGGCGCTCCAGGGCCGCTTCCAACATGGCCTCAGAAGAAAGCGTTGGTGACTTCCGCCCCAGCACTTGGGAGAGAGGCCTCCGATCTTCTTCGGAGGCGACCTGGTCCCTGGCAGCCTGGCACATTTGCCCTGTAGAAGGGCCCCCTTCAACCACTCTGGGGACCTCGACCGCCACCTCTTGGTTCTCCGCAACAGCGGGAGATTTTTGGGCCCCCCCCCCTCCTCGATCTCGGTGACCTGTTCGGCCCCATCGCCACCCGCACCAACTGTTTGTGCTATTGCCTCAACAGCTGCCTCAATGGGGGGAATGGGGGGCAAGGTGTCCGTCGTCGCCAAGGTCCTCTCATCAGCAACCGTCATCGCCGAAATCCTCTCCAGGGGCAGGGCGGCTGGCGTCATCGAACTCTTTTTCATGACTGCAGGGGCTACCGTCGTTGAGAAGACAGCCCCCTCGGGTATTTCAGTAGTGCACGGGGCTTTCTCGCCCCCTCGTACGGTTGACTCTTCTCCAACGCATGCGGCACTCCGCTCATCGGCACCAATGCTCAAGGCCCCCGTCGGAGCCACCTCCTGTGGATAATCCCCAACGGAGCCTAGGGGTGCAGATGTCCTCGTCTGCTCCTCGGATGAGCTCCCCGACTCGTCGCTCACCACGACGAGCCCCAGTTCGGTGGCCATTTTAGATTTGCGCTTCTTCAGCGCTTCAAGATGAGGGATCTCTCCCTCAATATCTTCTTCTTCGTCCTCTTCCACCACTCGCGGCGCGGTCTCCCCCAGCTCCCTCCTCCTCTTCCTCCTCATCAGAGGTAGCTGGTCCACCTCCTCCTCTTCGGCTTCGCCCTCAGACGTATGCTACTCGAAGACTACCGGTCTCCTCTTGGTGGTCTGAGGCTGGCTTGCTCCTCCTTCTTCGGTCAAGGATGGCAGCTTTTCCCTTGCTGGCCATCATCGGAGGTTGCAGAGGCGAAGAAGGTGATCGCGAAGAAGAAGAAGAAGAAGATGCTTGGGGGGCAAGTAGGCTCTTCGAAAAATGCTAAAGGCGTGGGTTCCCCGCCTTCGCCCCTCCTCTTCCTTATAAGGAAATGAGGGCGTGAAATTCAAAATACCAAGGCGCCCCCCCCCCCCCCCCCCCCGCTCCAAAGTGACCGTTCAGATGTACTGCGGAGAGCCCCCTGGCTTGACACATCACCCCGCCATCATGGGATTACCTCCGTTATCGAGGAGGTATGGTGAACGTCGTCGCCTCGCCGCCGCCCATACATCCGAGGTCATCGTCACATTTAATACGGAGGTGACGTTCGAGCAGGTTTCCGCCCTCGAGCGTCCCGATTCCCGAGCTCACTCGATGGCGTGTGGGGCAAGTGTGGTGGCTATTCCTAGCCACCTTCGTGCGCAAGGCCCATCATGGCCCAGCCCAATTCAGCAGACAAATGTGGCCCTTCCGCATGGCACCACGTCTTCTTAGAACCAGCTTTAAGGTCCCGAGGACGATCCCTGTATTCAGGTACTAGTGGGACCTAAGAGTCGTCTCTGGGCGCTTTACAGCTGGCTCGGCCCAGGACCCTCTTTTCCGAGCAGTCGCTGCTCGGCGTGTGTCGGGCCCTCTTCGACACGAGCAACACTTCCATGCATGGGACATCCAGCAGCAGGCCTTGTCACCGAGCAACAGGTTCCATATACTGAGCAGGGCCCCTGCTCGGTACCTCCGACCAGGGGGATTCAAGCAGCCCTCCGTCTCCTTGTAACGGTTGCAACTGCTACATCATGCATGCCCCACGATTAAATGGTGTGTTAACTGCGAGGCCCCTCAACGGGCACCTCCCCGCCAATGGCGCTAATAGGCGCGCCCTTTGCGGCATTGATCAGGGACGTTCCGTCCCTCTCCTTCAGCACTTCTGCCTATAAAAGGCTCTGGTAAGCCTCCATGCAGGGACAGGTAATCTAAGACACATCACTCCTGCTCAACACTGAACCCTTCTTCTCCAAAGCCCTTACTGACTTAGGCATCGGAGGGTTCTCCCCGGTTCTTCAACCGGGCCCCCCTGATTCCGTTCTGGTTTTGCAGGCATCCGTCCTCTATTGGTGGTCTTCTTCCCTATCTCCAAGTGTAGGCCCACTTGGCTTCGGCCCAAGCAGGAAAATACCTCCACACTTGCAAATCTCAAAACTATAGTGTCAAAGTTGAACGGCCCAGGGACCAGGGTCATAAACACAAGGTTCCCACATGACATTTCCTATGTGGACTATCCCATATACGGTCTTCCAACACTCCCCCACATGACTAAGATAGATTGTGAAAATTAAATTACAAAGGAGGTGATGCAAATCATCATAATGGGTCTTGATCTATTCTGATACCATCTTACAAACCTCAAAACTATAGTGTTAGGATTGAAGGATCCAGGGTCATAAACACAAAGTTCTCACATGACATTTCCGAAATGGGACTATCTTATATTCGATCCTCCAACAAAGTACCATGACTTGAAATGGGACTTGCTCAGTTAAGGGTGTAAACGAACCGAGTCAAGCCGAGTAATGCTCTGCTCGAACTCGACTCGTTCGACAAAAATTGAGCTCGAACTCTGCTCGTTACTCGTTGAGCTCTTAAAATTCTGTTTGAACTCGACTTGTTTAAATTTTAACGTACTCGACTCGTCGAATAACTCGTTTAACATAAACAAGCCGAACAACTTGTTTACCATAAACGAGCTCAACCTCCACTCGGTTTAAAACTAACTACAATTTAAACAATTCAACTCGTTTACACTAGCAACGTGTTAACTCCACCCGATTAAAACGAGTTGAAATAAGTTACTTTAAAACTCAAGCTATTATAGAATTTTAAGGTTCTCAAAATTAAGCCCAGATAGAGCCCGATTGGAGCCCATCAGGCAAACGCCTATGGGACAGTTGTGCAAAACCATCCGTTGAGGGCTCCATTATATAGAGGTTATAAAATATCCCAAATATTAAAACATCCGACATGAGATTATGGGATGGGATACAAAATAGGGGTGGTCGACCAGGTCGCAAAGGGTGGCGACGGGGGTCGCCTGCGCCGGCAGGTGGGCGACGACGGCGCCAGCGGGTTGGCAATGAAGTTGCGGGGGGTGGGGACGGGGCTGCCTGCACCACGGACGGCTTCTGACACTGCCTGAATCGCCGCGGGCCTCCTTACGGTGAGTAGCAGTTGCTGCCGTGCTGCCACCCTGCCGCTGTCGTCGAGAGGTCTGGCCGGCACTGACGGGTGATCTGCGGTGGCCTAGGGCCGACTGCACGGGGTCCGGGGGGCCGACGGCGACGCCCCTTGGCCGCGAAGCCCTGTCGAGACCAACCTGCACACGCATGTCGGAAGAAGATGAAGAGCCGCGATGCTTGCGGACCTTCCTAAACCCCATTTTGTTTATATGCCCTTTTTCTATTGATTTTATTAAAATTAGATTGTCTATGTATAATTTGTTTATATTATTTGTACATGTTTCCTCTAATATTTAGTATTTTTTTATATTTAAGCCCTCATAAACATTACATATTTTAATAACAACTCTATAAAAATAACAAGTTAACACTTATTTTAATAACAAATATTTAAATAAATAGTTAACGAGTATTTAAACAAATTCTTAACAAGTACTTAATCGAGTTCTTAACGAGTATTTAAACGAATTGTTCGCAAGTATAATCGAGGCGAACTCACATGTGTTCAGACTCGACTCGTTTATGAACTAAATTTTTTTTTTGGTTCAAACTCGACTCGTTTTTTTGTTCAAACTCAAATTACTCGCCGAACGTATCGACTCGTTTACACCCCTATACTCAATGACCCCATATACCTCTTATTGGTGATGAATTCATCGAGCAGCTCTTGAAAGAGCAGCAGCATCATGTCATTCATCATAACACGAGCCGACAGGTCGATGACTACTAAACTATTGTATGTACTAGAGGAGAGGTAAGACTCACATACTAGAAAGAGAAAGGCTTATTGCACTTTTCTTGCTAAAATAGCGAGGTTGTTTAGAGCGCGAGGTTAACATACTCATCATGGCAACAAAATTTCTGACCGGCCCAAGCGGGGCAAAAACCGGTCGGAAGGAGTCAGGTTCCAAGAGGGAAGAAACTGGACTTAGAAACCGGGAAGAATGTGGTTCTGAGATCCGATTCTCAATCCTGGCCCAAAAAAAAAAAAAAAAAACCGGATTGGGATGTTGAGAATTGGACAGACGAATCCAGAGTATGTATGGTATATAGATCACTTAAAAACGTGCTGGATACGTTGTGAAGCTGTCAAGGTAACAGAAGATCTAACAAATAGTGGCATTCCACAACACACAAAGCAACTAGCACTAGCTTCATGAAAGTTGGTACTATCCATCTCTTTCCGTAGAAACACAAAAGTGCCTCTTCCGGGGCGTCATGTGGAGCAAGGCAGTAACTTGAAGAGGCCCACACTTGTTTCGATCTCTCCTATCTGAGTGAAGGCTACTAAATCCGCAAGGCCAAATCTGAAGATTTCATTGGGTGATATCCACAGACGCGGCATATATGAGAAGCATTGTCTAAAGCTAGGAAACAAAGGCTAGAATTCCGGGTATGTAATCAATACTTGGTTAAAACAAAGGCTGCAGAACACGGTTCATATGCTTGTACAACCACCCCATAGAAAATGGCCTTCACCAATTTTTAACAGGTCTGAAAAAAGGTCAAATTCTGGAAAAACCATACAAGATATCCAATCCCACGTCTAATAGTCCGCACCCTTTAAATTGTTTTGCAGTACGATAAGCATAAACAGCTCAAGCATGTTTCAAACCGCCCCCAGTTTGATGCAGCATGGCATCAATTTCATCTCCATCTTCCATCTCAAGCTGAAGAAGAAAACGAATAAACTCAGCACGTCGGCAAGGCAACAGAGGAACTGAAACGAACAGGAAAAGGAATTTGCAAAATTTTACTTCATCGGGGGTCTGCTCTCCGCGAAGACGCCTGCCATCAAAAAGGAAAGCAATCGATTGAAAATCCACGGACTGCCTCTCACAGTATGCATTCATCAATTTGCGCAGCTGAGTGCTACGTTTGATCCTGAAGAACACTTCGTTCCCATCCTATCAAAAGCATTAAAAGGAACTGTGAGAACAGGATCCTCCAAAATCATAATACCTGAGAAACCGGCATCTACTCGAAGTACAGCCATAGATAGAGTCACATACTTGCAACAAATAACAAAAGCATGTTTAGACCAAGGTTGGCTGTGACCCGACCGTGCCGGTCTCCCATTGGCATGAGTCGGATCGAAATGTACCGCACCAATACACTTCGATCAAAGACAATACCCTTAAAAAAATAATAAAAAAATGAAAGAAGAGCAAAGGCTAAGGGATTTGCCCGGCCCTGCCAGAGGCTCTCCCCCCTGACACGGTACAATATGGCCGTGTGCCGCCACAGATCAGCAAACCCTGGTTCAGAGCCAAATTATAAGCTCATCATCTTTTATTTAAAAAATAAAACCAAGTAGATCATTGGAAGCTTAATATCAGCGCAAGAGAAACAATCTAAGATTACATGCTTTTTACAAAGGGATTTCTATTTTTCAACACCTGTAGCTCAAAATTACCAATTAGCCCCTCCAACGCAGATACTTGTTTATAATAAGCCTTCGAATTCTCAAGTTATTTAGTGAAATGCCAATATCTTTACGAATAAGCCCCTAAAAAAGTGTGTTTAAAACATAAATGTATAATCGTTAACACTTCCAAATAAATATTGGATCAGAGGACTAGTCCATAAATACAAGTGATGATAAGAGTTGAAATGTAAAAATCCATTAATTACACCACTAAACTGACCCGTACAATGGTAAATCATGTGATAATATCCGGTCATCATCCACTAACAATGAATCTACCTCATAGACTTTATATTTAACCAGTCTGGTTGAAACTTATTTGGCTTCATGTAATTAATGCAACAAGCTAGTTCGACATTAAAGCTATGCCAACAGTCATAATACCACGGTTATTGACCAACGTAGTCTGATTAGCCAACCTCAAGTCTGACAAACCTGTCTACAAACAGAATGGGACGACAAAGACCGTTGAAAGAGTAAGATCAATGCACAAGAGAACAGAGAAAGTCCAAGTAAGCCCAACAACCCCCTCTCCCCACCCCCCAAAAAAGACAAAAAAAAAAGACAAAAAAGGGAACCCAAAAAAGAAAGCAGTGAAGAGCACACAGCAAATAGAAAAGACCAGTTCGATTCCCCCACCCAGACAAGTATGAGATGTAGGTTACCCGTTACCTTCAAACATGACTAACATGAGGTCCTCACATAGATCACAACCCTGATGTGTAAGCATGGAAGGTAGAATCGCTGGGATCGAGCAAGAATCGCTCGATCCTGGATCGGATCGACAGGTAAGGATCCGATTCTGCCTGGAAGCCCCCAAAATCCCTGTTTTCAGAGTGGATCGACCCAACTCGGCAGGATCTGAGTTGGATCGCTCGAGTCGAACAGGGATCGATCGATCCCAGTGCGATTCCGTCGATCCGGCGGGTTTAAGTTCAAATTTGGACTTTGCCCGCCGGATCGACCCCTTATCGGGCAAATTCGATCGATCCCTGTTCGATCCGACCCAATAAGGGTCGATCTGTCGCGATCCGGCGCGATCCCCCTTTAGTTCTGCGATCCCACCCGAGGACATCATATTTTGCAGGTTTTGGGGATCCAGGGAAGCACGCAAGGGTGCTCCCCCTTCCCCCAGCTCCGGCAGCCTCCTCCACCGCCGCCGGCCTCCTCCACCGCCGCCAGCCTCCTCCCCAGCCGGCCTCCTCCTCCTCCTCCTCCTCTTCTTCTTCTTCTTCTTCTTCTCCTTCTTTTTCCTTTAAACCCTTTGTTCTCTTTGAAACTTCAAAGAGGTTAGAAGGAGCACATCCAAAGGCAAAGCCCAAGGGAGATCTTCTTGAGTAGTTCTCAGGAGATTACTCAAGTAAGGGAGAAGTTTTTCTTCTTAAAGTATATATATATTTTTTAATTTCGTAATTTAGTTATAAATTTTGAAAAAAATGAAAAAACATGCATATATGTTTAATCTTGTTATATCTTCTTCTTCTTCCCCTAGATTTTGTCAATTAGAGAAAATCTCCAAATTTCACCCTAATTAGGGTTTGAAAATTGGGGCTTTTGTTCTATTAGCACAATTAGAGTACTCAATCAGACCACTTCATCTAGCCAGTGTGAGAGAAATTGGAGCACTTTCTCACTTATTCACACAAAAGTGAGGAACAGCTTGGGTGCAACTAGGCTAGAGAAGTTGGTCTATTGCCACTACAATATGCGGTTGAAACTCAAATGCATTAGAGAAAGACAAAAGAAGAGCGAGGCAAAGCTAATGACTTTTGCAGGTAGTCATTGGGAGCAACGTTTTGCAGAGAGAGAAGCATTATCACCTCCCATTGATGTTGATGAGTTATTTGATGAGGAACACCCACTAAATGCATGGGTGGAAACAAGACAAGAAAGGGATGTTCCAGAATTTGACCCTCGCGATTGCTCATGGGCGGAAGGAGAATTGGATAGAGTAGAGACTCGAGATCCAGAGCTTAGGGTAAGTGAGGACCCACCTCTATTCCCTTAGCCACGACACTCAGCTATTTTGCAAGAGACATCTAGAGTGCCTCCCACTCAGCCTGCATTAAGAAGAGCTGCAACACAAAAATAGAGGAGTTCAAAAGCTATAGAGCTAGAAAAAAGAACATATACCAGGCAAAAAAAGAGGAAAGTACAGCAACCAATTCGTAGTGATGACACAACACAAGATCCAAATGATGATGATGATGATGATGATGATGATGGGACTGCCACTGGGGCCACAGGAGCTGGCCAGGGAGATGCAGGATATACTGGGGCCACAGGTCTAGGGCTTACTGAAAGTTATGTACCAGAAACAGAACATCAGGGAGGCGGAGGAGAAGGACAAGGGCATGGACAAGGGGGATATGAAGGACAACAACATCATGCAGCCTATGAGTGGCCACCTTGGGAGCCAAACTATAGTTCAGGGTCTACTCATATACCTGCATTTCAGCCTCCCATTTTACCGTACTCAGATATTAGTAGCTCACCTCTTGGAGTACAAGGAGGATGGGGACCTTGGCCTTCACAAGAACAAGAGCATAGTGAAGCAACAAGTACATACAAACCGCTTGGCATATGGTGTCCAGTTCCATCACAATCTGGAGAAAGCTCAAGTCAACAATTTACACCAAGAGGGATTCAAATGGATATGCATGATTTAGCAAATTCCCTCTTTAGTTATAGCTACCAAAACCCAAATGATGGTGACTCTTCTATGTCTGGAAGTGGATGAAAAGATTATTAATCTCCTATCAAATATAAGTTACATGTACAATGTCTTAAATTTCATGTTTCATGTACTATGAATGCATGTATAATTGATTTTTGATGCAAATATTAGTTCTTTCAATTTATCAAATTTTTTCTCATTTTCTGTTTTTTCCTGAATTTTCCTGCATTTTTTTCCAAAAAAAAAAATATTTTATAGTCTGGCCGATCCAGGATCGGCCAGACTTCCCTTAGATCGATGGGATCTTGCGATCCGATCCGATCCAGGATCGGATCGACTAGGCTCGATCCCGATCTCAATCCTACCTTCCATGTGTGTAAGATAACGAGTGAATGACCTGGTAAAGGTTCTGGCTTGACTCATTCATAGATCACTGGCTAGCAAGTATCGAGACAGGGACAGTGGTCCTCTCCAGGACATTAAATGAAGACAAACACAAGTGACAAAGGAGGGACTGAGCAGGAGTGAATGAAAGAAGAAACAATCAGGAAAGGATATCCGTAAACAAGCATGGCTTTCAGCTGACCTTGACGAAGGACAAAAGAACATTTCATTCTCAAGTGCTGTCGAACTTAGAAAGTCGTGACGGGATTCATATAGCAAAAATATGAATAGGACTCAATTAAACCGAGAGAAAAGCTTAATGCACTTGCAAGTGCGGTGACATCTAACATGGCGCCACATGAGCTCCCACCTCAGCAAACAGGAAGGAGAAGGTGGCGGCGGCAGCGGACAGCGATCGGCAGCGACCGACGGTTGGGCTCCAAAATATAAACTTTAGACTCCAAAATACAAATCTTGGGCTCCAAAATACAAACCTTGGGCTCCAAAATACTACCCTTAGGGTTAAAAAAAATTAACTAGAGTTTTAATATTTGGGCTCCAAACTACACATCTTGGGCTCCAAAATGAAAACTTTGGACTCCAAAATACTACCCTTAGTTTAAAAATACTGACTGGACTTTTAATATTTGGGCTCCAAATTACAAACATTAGGCTTCAAAATACTTATTGTGGCTCCAAAATACAAACTTAGGCTCCAAAATACTTAGGATTCAAAAATATTGACTGAATTTTAATAATAATTTAAGCTCCAAAATAAAAAATTTTGAGCTCAAAATACAAACTACTGCTCCAAAATACAAATTTGGGCTCCAAAATGGTGATTTTGGATCCCGTCGCCACCGCCTGCCGCCACCTATTACTCTCTGTTTATTGAGATGGCAGCCCATGTGGCACCATGTTAGATGCCACATTGGCTGGCAACCAATACATATTGCACTTACTGCACTTATGCAAGTGCCGTAAGCCTCTCTTAAACCAAACTCTGACTTCAGTTTTCCCTGATTAGGCTAGGCTACTGGCTAGTCTATAGCCAGGTGAACGGTGGAGCATGCCATGTCACACACATTCCCCGGCCAGCTTTGCAACGATACTCTCCGTAAGCCCTCAAATAAACTAGTTTAGTACAACAAGCATACCAACGAATGCCCAAAACCGTGAAAGGATTGAGAATGGCACATTGTGATCCTCACAGCCATGATAAAAACATGCATTTTTCCATAAGTTCCAATCCTCCATATTGTCCATCAAAATGAAACTTTCATGGTCTTTTCAATTTCAACCTCTCCTCCCTTCAGACTGAACAAAAAATTCTACACATTACAGCACTTTTAAAACAAGCAAAGCATGTAAACCTGCTCTAGGGTAGCCTAAATTATCCTACTGAAACTTGATGTGCTTCCTTGACTGACCATCACAAACCCATACTAAGATAAGATACTGTATATATTCAGAGGGAACGATGACCCACATTCTGCAATGCTATTTCCACAGACAGACACATGGATATATTCTCTCAGCATGTTGGCACTGTCAAGTGTATGTCAGCTTAAAACATATATGAGTGGTAAGGAATGTAGATGATAAAATGGAAAACAGAAAATCTCAAGTCAATAGAAAGCCAATGTAAATTTTTAAGTAAAAGATAAATAGTGTATATGGCATTGTAATGAAGCTAAGGTATTGAAAATTATGTCCTTCATATTTACACGAAGGGAGAATCATGAGCTCAACTATGAGGAACAAAACAATGCCATGAGAAGGATGAGAGCCTGCCAGCATCAACTGACATGGGAACATCGTAACTGTAAATAAAAGGGACACCTTTACAGTTATTCTTTTGTTTAAGTGTCAGCTAATCCAATGGACAGCTAGATTATATTTCATTTTCTAAACCATTATGTTCCATCATTGGCTAGTTGTAGAACAAAATGATGCATGACACATTTAACATATGAAATAATAAACCAATAAAGCAAAGAAGTGAACTACAGTGAATAGATCGATTCATACTGGACTTACCTAGCTAGAATGAAATTCTGTCTATTGGTTCATTCCGATCATCTTCTCATGAAGTTAAATTGCAGCTAGGGTGCAACATATAAATATGGACTTCACTAGAATATGAGTCGAGTTGACTTACAGACCAGATTGGTTAATACTTTTACACCTTTCAGAATAGAATTACCATCATAGCACGGTGAAGCAATCACTTTAAAGCTAGAATCAAAGTTCAAAGGCAACGGGACAACACACTGTAGAACATTTTAATTTTTCCATTTCTTCAGATGTTAGTTTTGTTAAAATTCAACTGATAACAAAATGCCTGAACACACCTATAGAATCTCACTATGTTCATGTTAACCCTGCAGTTTAAATAAAACGAAAGTTAAAAAATGAGTAGCTGCCCAGTGAAAAACTGTTAAGTTTTTGGCATTGAATTTCTTATGGTTTTCAGTGGAAAAACTTTGATCTTTTGTCTTGACTTTACTATGTTTTCACATTGAACTATGCTACTCTTGTTTTTGGATACAAAGAGGAAACCCACCCCACCTATGATCAAGCCCCAAGCCCGAAAAACCAATCACCCAACCTTTAAAGAGGCCAAACATCAATAAAGCAGTATCCTCCTTCAGACCACAAGGTCAAAACCCACATAACCCGAGTTAGTACCCACCCCAAATTTATGTACATGGTGAGAGTCATTATTATGGCCTCACAATTTTCAGGAAAGTGCACACCCAACTATTCTATCGGGGAGTTCCCCTTCTCTTACCTTCATCTTTCCCCGGGTTCCCTCCGTTGTGCAAGTTGGCTTCCCATTATTAAGCTGTATGAGGCTACGGTTGCTGCTTGGAAAGCAAGATTATTATCTTACGAGGGTCGTTGACTTTGTACAGCTTGATTTTGGATAGCCTCGCTGCTTAATATCTCTCTATGTTCCACATTCTTAGCATGGTATCCAGAAAGCTCGACTCAATTCAGTGTAGATTCTTTTGGCATGGCAATGGGGAGTGGTGTAGAGGTTGGCATGATATTTCTTGGGGTAAGATTCCGACTAGCAAGGAACACAAAGGTTTGAGGTTGAAGCATGTTAGAAACTTCAATTTGGATCTCCTGTGCAAATGGTTGTGAAGGTTGGGATGTGGAGAGGACGGGTTGTGATCCCAAATGATTAGGCAGCATTACTTCCCTTCGAGGAGGGATTGGAACTTGGCTCCCTCTCCCCGCCATAGGACTTCCCCTCTCTAAAGAGATATCTTTGCCTACAGGGACTTTATGGCCACCAACGTCGAGGTCCAACTAGGAGATGGCCATAAGTGCCACTTCTAGAAGGACAGATGGTGTGGGACCTTGGAACCCTTGTTTCCTAACCTCTTCGTGATTGTTATGATACCTCTTGGCACTGTGGCTCAGACTTTCAATCAACACATCTCAAGTGGATCCTGGGCACTAACCTTCAAGCATGACTTCCGTCAAGAAAAGTTGGAGCAGCTTCAGGGTCTTCTTTTCTTTCTCATCTTCTTCCCTCCGCAAGGAGGTGAGGATGAATGGATCTGGAAATGAGAGAAGAAAGGTATCATCACAATTAAGTCAGCATATGCAGTTATCTCTGATGCCGCATGCGACATGGTTTTTATAAGCAAGTGTGGAAACCGAAGAGCCCTCTCAAAGTCAAGCTTCTGGTTTGGAGAACCTCCTATGGGAGACTCCGCACCCGAGACAAGCTGTCACATTTCTTGCTGGAAATGGTTCCTACATGCTGACTTTGTGGCACCGAGGAGTCCCTAGACCACTTTTTTGTCGGCTACTCCTCTCAGGAGGTGTGGATGGAGGTTGCTTGGATAACCAGCTGCATCATCATCTTGCATAGTGATGTTCGACGCTTGCTTCAAGAGTGGGGCAGGCCTCGGCCCCTCAAGTCAGAGGGCAATGTGGGGGCTTATCCTTCATGTCACTTTATGGGTACTATTGGGTGAGCGAAACCACCGTATCTTCAGGAGAGAGTCGCATGTCGAGGAAGCTCTTGTTGATTTTGTATGTGCTAGAGTTAAGGAATGGGTGATCACTATTTCTAATGTGAATTCCACTGTATCTCATCTTTTTAATTGTTTAGAGGGTTTAATTGATTCACACTTTTGTGGTGTGTGCTTGGTTGTATAGGTGTTCCGGGGGGTTGCTCTTTTTTGGGTTTTGATCCACCTACACATGTACATTCTCCCTTCCTTTTAATATATTCGTGGTACTACCAACTCTCCAAAAAAACTATCCCACCAACTATTCCACCTTGAGTGACGCCAACTTCATAACTTCCTCATTAAGGCACACACCTTCAACAAAATGAAGCGTATATCCAACATAGGAAATGTTATTTAGGTATAGTTACAAAGAGAAATGCTTACTTACTGTCCAAGACAGGTCCTAGATGCCACCTTTGTCCCCTATTTTTCCCATGTACACCCCCATTTCTAATGAAAAAGTTATTTGTTACCCTTAGTTAGCTATTTGTCTTTTTTGCACCCTTAAGTTATCACTAAGAGTGACAAATAGCTGGTTAGGGTGACAAATAACTCACATGGGAAATAACACAAGGACATAAATGCTCTTGCTGGGTGGGGTCATTTGCAAGCGCGTGCAAGCCAATAGCGCATTGGACAGGTAGCAAAGCATTTCTCATTTATGAAACTATCTCCACTCTCCTAAGAGGATTGAAATATACTGTGTTTTCCATAATAAGGCAAGTACCACACACACAGAAAGAGAGGAGAATGATACAGTCCATTAGGTTTCATCTGTTAGCAGTGGAATGTATCAACAGCCATTTGATCAACCACTTGATGATAATCAAACAGTTGTTCACAAAAAAATGAAGCCAGGCAATAGTTAGCCAACGCAACGCCCACATCCGCATTTCACGCAGATGTCACATGGACCCCCCCCCCCCCCCTTCTCTTCATGGGGGGAGAGGAGGGAGGAGGTGCCTTGGGTCGGCGGATTGCATATTGCATTTCGGTGCCATCATGTATGCTGCCCATACTGTATCAGTCCCCTATATAGAGCTATGTATGTATGTAAACACACACATTTATACACATAAACACATGTATATCCTTCAGCTTCGTTTTCTGTTTATTTATCTATAGACATAAAGGATTGAGGATTTCTGACCATCCTAGCATCCGAACCATGTCGGGGAAGAAAGAAAGAAATATATCACAGATCACAAGAGTACCAGAAGTATGATGCAAACCGAACCACCTTAGCCTTCTCGCAATTCAACAAAAAAAAAATGAAATTTCTATCTCTCGCAGTCAAAATAAGAAAAAAGTTAACTCCTTTTTTAGGAAAAAAATACAACAATAGAAATTCTAATCGATCATCAACAAACATTGCACAAACACACAGGTCACACAACATCAACAATGTAAGCGATATATGCATGCAACATCAAGCCCATGATCCAAAACATTAAAACATTCCAATTCAGGACGTGAGAGCGGACAGAGGACACTGTAGTCCGCCAACCAACAACTGCACATGCAAGCGGCAAAAAAAAAACGCGAACTGATCCCGGCATCATCGCGTAAGGCAGCACACGGGAGAAGAAACAACAGTGTCCAGCAAAGATTTGTGATTCTTTTTACCTTAGCCCTCACAAAAAAATCTTAACCAGAACAAGGAAGTGTAACGCAGTAACATATGATCACAAAGAAGGCCAAAGCAAGGAAGAAAAGCCAGGAACAAAGGGCCGATCGACCAACACCAAGCAACATGAACATTTAGGAAGGAGCACAAGAACAGAAAAGAAGAGATTGGAGATATAAACGTCGAGACACAAGACGAAGAGAGTGACAGAGAGTGCGTGCGAACGGGCGGAGGGGGGATGGGAGGAGAAGCTACCTGACCCTTGACCTTGAGGTTGATGTGGGAACCGGACTGGTCCGCCGGCTTCCTGTCCTCCTCCTGCGGCTGATTCCCGGACATCTTCGCAGGATCGCAGAGGCAGAGAGCGAAGACTTGGACGGAGAAGGCGGAGTTTTTCCGCCGGAGAGACCAGAGACCAGAGCGAAGGCACCGAGGGAGCCGTCCACCACCGCAGCGCCGTTTTAAAGGCGTTTCTTTTTTGAAAAAGCTAGATTTTATAGCGGAGTGGAGTCCGTGGTAGGATATTAAGAGCGACGGGTATTTCTCGACGGATAAGTCGACGGAGCGGGCGGAATCAGGGGAAATGGGTGGTTTTAAAGAGCTCCAGTGTTAAATTACTCGACTCAGACATAACAGTTGGATTCCACAAATTCGATAGTTTAGTCTAATAAGCACAACGGTTGGACTCCACAAATATAGTACCCTACTTATAAGAGGACCCCGGTTGGATCGATACAGCAATCTAACTCAGATATTAATATTTTTCCGATTTTAAACTTGCCCAGAATGGATAATAGATTTGTTTAATATTTGATTTTATTGAGATTTTTACAAATATATCCCTCCAATCTTATATATCTAATTGTATATTTACTTCATTACATTTTTCATGTCCAACTGTTATCCTCCCAAGAAAGTATATAGAAGATTTCAAAAAACTACTAAAATGATTTAAAATAGTGTTGATTTTTTTAAAAAATAAATGTAAAAATATATCTCCAACAAAAAACTAGATGGAAAAATATATCTCCAAACAAAGCTCATAACAATTTTATGGCATCATTTTTTCCATGCTAAGATAAAGTTTGATCGAATTATAGGTCTTACATATTACGATGTCAAATTTTATTTTCAGAACGTTGAGTAGCTCCTACTCTTTTTTTAGGAAAATAAGAAGAAATAATATTTTGATCCTTTCACAAATAGACGATTTTCTACTTGTGAGGACATCTTTTGTGTAGCCGATGGTTCTAACTGACACGTAAAATTCATATCACGTAAATGTGAATTGCATTTAATTGACAATTTATTGAATAAGTTATTATAATTTAATAATACAATGTAATTTACAAATAAATGGTAATATATATATGACTCAGTTTTCACACCTGGCTATATAATTTGAATAACTTTATTATTATTATTATTATTCACTTTTACTCAAAATATTGGATCAAGGTATAATAATTTCAAAAGAAAATTGCATTCTTTCCGTAATACATAATAGTTTTATACTACTTTACATAATTACATAAACACAAGAATTTTAATGGTCATATATTATTGATTAGATGTTAGTTGCCACTTTAGAATTGGTCATAAACTCTAATATTCTCTATAGATTGACATGTTTAAGCATTTATTTAGAAGTACAAAAATAATGGTTGAACATTTTAAAAGTTCAGTTAATTCTCACTTTTACACGAAGATATAAAGATATATATATATATATATATATATATATATATATATGCAAATAGAGGTCATGATAATTTTATGATGTCACTTTTACAAATAAAAATTGATTATGATTGATCATAATTTTCATTTGTCAAACATCGTTAATAACTAATATTTGTATTAAGAAAGCTGAGTGGACTCCTCCTTTAAAAAAATAGAGAAACTTTTTTTACTATTAGTCCAATATTTTACTTCTAAATATGTAATATTATTTTTATGCTAAGTCAGTTGGCCTAATCTTTTCAACTATAAAGACAGATTTTGGATTTGAGATCCAAGACACTTATCTAAATCATGACTATTTATAATTCCTAAAAAAATCTCCTTGTAAACCTGATAGACATGGATATTAAATTCTTCTCACTTAACATACGACAGAACGTTTAATCAATTGAGTCACTCCATATGTACTTCTAAAGATGTAATATCTCTTGCATATAAAATTCATTCATGTCACGACGTTAATTGCACCTACTCAATGGAAATAAGTAACAATATAATTTGTGAGTTGTATTTTTAGGTGTGAGATTTGTTTATCCCCAACATACACAACTATAATCAATAAAAGTTTATTAAAATTTTAATTTTCACCCTAGGTTTTTTCAAAATTAAAATCTGATTTGTATCATCCAGTGTTTTCCCATTACAACATGACTCTTCATCTAAAACATCTTGAGAAATGTCAATTACACATCATCCACCCCCCAGACACAATCAAATAAAACTCATGAAATCTCACATGTACTAGATTATATCTATATGCAACTATCCATCCACTCACAACGTGTAACAAATGTTGCCCAAACTTCTTTATCTATTTCAACACATATGTACTTTCTAACTTATAATCCTATACACATAAAAAAATTGCCAACAAGTATAGAGTTTAACACCTCATCACCAAAAAAATTTGCCAACAAGCATAGAGTTTAACACCTCCTCCTCCTCTTCCACCTTTTGAAAAATCATATGTATTTATAGAATTTCTGTCATATGTCACTATGTACTTCATTTTGTGCATGACATGTTATACATTTATTTCAAGTTATTTTGTTAGCTTAAATATAGAGATATATAGTAACTCGTGTCATCTCGTATGATTACTTAACTTTACAAGTTAATTTATTTTAATATTTTTTTAATATAATTATAAATGAAATGGGAAAAAATATGATTTAAAGATCCATACGCAAGATTGTTACACACAACATTTTAGAGTATAAACATATTAATATATATCTAATATACATTTTGATACATAATTTTAGTGATATTTTTTATCATTGAGTATCTAATGTTGCATTTATCCATGTTTCTATAAGTATCAATTTTTAATACTTTTATTATATCAATAAACTTGTTAAAGTTCCTATATAATCAAAGTCAATTTAATTCACATAATAAAATGTGATTCTTTTTTTTTTTTGACAAGGGGACCAATCATCAGTGTTCTCTTGCTGAATACTCAGAATGATTTGGATTTAGACATATATCTTAAAAAAATTTCCTCATCACTTCTTGCATCGAGCTTTTCTACCTAATCTTTACCATTGTTGTGAATGTAATATTTGCAACCAAAAGACTTAAGGTGATAGATATTTGGTTTCTTTTCTTTGTATAGTTCATAAGATGCCTTCTTGATTATAGGTTTGATCATTGCTCTACTTATTATGTAACAAATTTGTATTCACTGTCTTGACCCAAAAACATCTTAAAATATTTTTCTCAATTATGTTCTACCCATATCCAATAATGTTTTGTTCTTTCTATCAACAACTCTATTTTGTTGTGGAATTCCAGATGTTGAGAAATTATGTTCAATGACAAGGTGATCACAGAATTTTTGAAACTTTTCATTTTGAAATTCTCCACCATGATCACTTCTAATACTTATGATAATAAATTTTTCATCTTTCTGTACTTTCTTACTAAATTCTACAAAAACTTCAAATGTGTCAAATTTTTTTTCCAAAAAGTACTACCCATGTAAATATAATGTAGTCATCTACAATCACAAAGCCATAATTATTTCCACCAAGAGTGGTTGTTCTCATAGGTCCAAATAGATCCATATGCATATATTAATTTTATGGTTTTGATGTTGTCACTACTATTTTTGACTAAAAAGAGCTTCTAACATGTTTTCCCTTAGTATAGGCATTATAGATTGCTTGACTTTTGAATTTCTATTTAACTAAGTCATATTTGACTAGTTTATTTATCACATCTTTACTGGAATGTCCTAATCTTCTATGTCATAGATCTACTTTATGCTCATCATTTGCTGAAAGATCAATGTGCTTATCTACTAATTCATTTAAGTATAAAACATACATGTTCCTTTCTTTGTGAGTTGTGAACTTAACAATTTTTAAATCTAATTCTAATACTGTACATTTGTCTGCCTCAAATTTTATGTGATATCTCTTATCATATAGTTAACTGATACTAATCAAATTGTGCTTTAATCCATCTACATATAGAATCTCTTCAATCAAATTTGATCTATCAATACTTATAGTTCCTATTCTCAGAACTTGTCCTTTTCCATTGTCTCGATAGGTTATTATTCCCAATTTTTTGTCCTTAAATTCACTAAACATATTCATATTTCCTATCATATGTCATGAGCAGCTACTATCTAAGAACCATTTAGCTTTGGCTGACCCCTATATCTCATGTACATGATAAAAGAAATCTAGGATTTAGGTACCCAAGCTCTCTTAAGTCCTGATTTGTTAGTTGAAGTAAAAGTAGATGGTTTTAATATCTATTTCTTATTTCTTGTTGGACAGTTCCAATGATTATGCTACAATTTTCCACAGTTTTTGCATGCATCATTCGTTATTTGTTCACTAAAAAATTTAGGAGTTAGATAAATTTTAAGATATTTTATATCTTCTTTGTTATTAGGTGGTTGATACCTAATTCCTTATTTCTTTCATTTTTTTGTTGTGAATTCATTACTAATTTTAAGTTCTCTGTTCCTTATAGCTTAAGTCAATTTAGCAATCTTAGCTTGACCCTCTTTTAGCTTAATATTAGTTTCCTTTCTTTCCTTAATAAATTCATTACATATTCATGTGATTATTCACTGATTTTGATTGCATCTATCAGCTCAATTACTCTAAAATTCACTTTTATTTCAGTAGTTTGCAAGTCAATAGTTAACTTGTTTATTTTATCTTTTAATTTACGTATTTCATCACTTTTGGATGAATTTTCTTGTTGTAGCTTGTTGTTTTCTTCCCTGAATAGTTTTAATTATTTTTTTAACTATTTTCAATCTTTTACACAAATCTTTAAAAACTAGCTCAATATTGTCTTAATAAAAAAATTTATGTAGACAAGAATTTAGAGTTTACCTCACTGTTGAACTGTTAAATTTGCCCATAAAAGCCAAATTTGCATTTTGGTCCTCTAGTTTTGAATCTAATGAGTTTTAATCTGATGAGTCTTCATCTCCCCAAGTGACTACCAGTACTTACTTTCTTAGATTCTTCTTCATCCTTTTGTACTATTTTTATTTTCTTTTTCTTTTTTCTCTTTCTTTATGGGAAGAGGGCATTCAGACTTGATGTGGCCTAGTTTGTTGCACTCATGACTATCGTTTCATTGGCCTCTTTCTTTCTAAATATCTTCTGATTTGACTCGTATCTCTTCTTTCTCTTCACTATTGCCTTTAATATTCTCGATATCATTGCTATTTCTTTATCTGTGTCATCTTGAGATGATGTCACTTCCTCTTTTGTATTTGTCTCTTTTGTTGCCTTCAGTGCTATAGAATTCTTCTTCGCACTTTTTAAAACTTGTTGAAGTGAAATGCGCCATCAATGATCCAATGAGCTCCTCCACTTTAAGAGTGTTCAAGTCTTTTGCTTCCTCAATGTTTGTTAGCTTGTTACTTTGTGGACTTAAAATTTTTATCACAGTTTCATAGGATGTGAATTCCTTTCCAAGAGTTGTAAGAACGTTTGTAATGTTAATAAATCTACTACACATTTTTGTGATGGTCTCATCTGATTCCATTTTAAACTGCTCATGCTTCAGCATCAGGAGATCTATCCTTGTCTCCTTGACCTTGATGTCCTTTGTAGCAAGATGATACTTTGTTGAACTCTTCCCTTGACAGTGCATAGCATGAAGTATCTCTGACCCTGGCATTAAGAGAAAGGAAGGTTTTGTCATCTTCAGTCCCATCTTTCTTTTCCTTTTTAACTTCTCGGTCACCAGTTTCAACAACATCCCATAGATCATATTCATGGCCCTTCGACTTTTCTATTGAGTATCATATGAGATCCCGATGCATAGTGAAAAAAAAAATACTGCCAAGAATAGGATACCGAATAAAATTTAATGTTTCGGGATCTTACAGTGCGAAAATAATGACTCTCCCACGGTCGATGCAGTAACCACCTCGTACGGAGCTGTCCACACATCCGGCCTCTACCACAGTCCATACGAGTTGGGGCATAGGAGTTCCCTCCATCACGATCTTCCTCTTCCATTGATGCCTCCTCCTTTCCCTTCAATAAGGAGAGGAAGAAGAGGGGAGAAGAAAAAGGAGAGGGGCTACGTGAAAAGTAAAAAGATGCAAAAGGAACACCCTTCTCTTTATCTCACCCATGCTTTTGAAAAACCAACTAGTCTTAAGCTCGTAGCCTCCTCTCTAATGGGGAAATAGGCTTGCCTTTCTGATTAGCAGGCCAAGCCTCCCTAAGAGTGGCCTTATTTTAACTTATTGTTGAACCACTCTCTATTTGTTCTTGTATTTTGGTGATAATAAAATTTATGATGTAACTTAAATTGAATATTTTGTTTCATCTGTGTCGCATCAATCTCATAGCAAAAGCTAAGTCTTTCATTGATGCAATATTTGGCGCACTAAAATGATAAAATCGATGTTTAATCAATATACATCGATTTCTGTTTAAAGTGCCAAAGTATCAAGCGCCGCAACGATTTGTTAAGAAATCGATGTCATAACGATTTCTTCTGTAAGCGCAACGATTTGCTAAGAAGTCGATGCCATAACGATTTGATAAGTGGCCATAACGATTTCTTCTTTGAGCGTATTGATTTGATAAGAAGTCGTTCCCATAACGATTCCTTAAGTGACCGAAATGATTTTCTAAGAAGTCGATCTCATAACGATTCTATAAGTGAGCGCAACGACTTGCTCTCACAACGATTTGCTCACATCGATTTCACTCTCATAACGATTTAATAAGAAATCGATCTCATAACGATTTGATAAGTGAGTGCAACGATTTGCCCTCACATCGATTTGCTTGCATAACGATTTCATAAATG
Source organism: Colocasia esculenta (assembly GCA_014218235.1). Lineage (NCBI taxonomy): Eukaryota > Viridiplantae > Streptophyta > Magnoliopsida > Alismatales > Araceae > Colocasia > Colocasia esculenta. The sequence continues at coordinate 123,403,797 of CM024754.1, forward strand.
TTCACATCGATTTGTTTTTAAATGAGCAACGACTCTTCACAATAACGATTTCATAAGTCATGCTCATAACGATTTCTTCATGGATTCTGTTGAAACACAGATTGCCTTTATATTTCAAATATGCTTGGCGCTTAAATGAAAAGTCAAATATCTTCTGACAAAAAGCTGCATGCATATTTCAGAGTCTTGTCAAAAAATTTGACCTACTATTTTCAGTATGTTAGCATAAGCACAGTACTATGCATCGTGTATCATAAACACTCTTTTATGCTAACACTTTCTTCTATGCGTATAGACTTCAAAGACCATCAGAGTCTGATTAAGACAAATGAAGAGAAAGATCAGCAACGACTAGAAGAGCTCCAACGGATCTCTTCAACGGATCTATTCTAAAGCTGCTCAATATAAAAGATGGAGCATTGCTGAAGAACAGATGAGCCTTTTCTTGAATATCTTTGAAGGAGTGTACATCTGTGAGAAGCACCTTCACGCCACATACACTCAAGGAAAGAGAGAAAGAGCCCGAGCCAAGAAGAAGCAATCAAGCGTCTCAAGCATTCAAGCTTCCGAGCTTTCTGTCTTCTTTTCTCTCTTCTGTTTCTCTCCGAGCTTATTGTACATCTGGAGGAGAGTTTGGGACTGTGAGCTTTACATGAGTGTTCATCTTGTAAGGTCTCTCAGTCTGATCTTTCTAAGAAAGATCTGTGTCCAGTTGTAGGACTGTATACAGTTGATAACCCAGCTAGGGGTTTGTGTCTAGCTGAACCAAACTGGGGTTTGTACCAGTTGATAACCCAGCTAGGGGTTTGTGTCTAGCAGAACCGCACTGGGGTTTGTTCCAGGAGGTTGGCTTCTTGACCTGTAAGAGAAGTGGGCTGCCTCCTTGCCCGGGAAAGAGAAGAAGACCTGGTGGGGGATCCAGGGTGTTGTAAGGTCCATAAGGGGGACTGTACCCTTGGTTAGTGAAATCCCAAGAGTTTGCTTGGGGACTGGACGTAGGACTTCCATGTGGGAAGGGCCGAACCAGGATAAATCTCCTGTGTCCTTGTGTGATTGTTTATTTGCTTCCGCACTGCACTCTCTATCACACTGAACTAACCAAGCTTTCAAGTGTTATTTTCTGTGTTTAAGATTCTATTTCAGATTTCAGAAAAACCTATTCACCCCCCCTCTAGGTTTGCTTGCTGCCGTACCAAAAGGGCCAACAAGTGGTATCAGAGCGAGGTTGCGGGTTCGATTCCCCCGGGTGCCGCTGGGGGGGAGTTTGTTGGTTAACTGCCATCGACTCCCTTAGGGAATCGCTGCCACTATGCTGTTATGGGGCAGCATAGTGACATCGGGGCCGGCAACCCAACCCGCCGCAGGGGTAAAACCCTGTGCGAAGCCCCTCATGCCGACCACAGCGTTGACGTGGTGCTTTGCGCTTCCGCCTTAAAGATTTGGCTACCGCCTTCACTACTAGCTCGAGCTTTTGGTGCAACGGTAAGGGGCTCAGTCCAACAAGTGGTATCAGAGCGGGTCTCTGATCATTCGAAGATCCAACGATCTTAGAGCAAAGATCCATGGCAGCTCAAGGATATGCTGAAGGCCAATCAGTCACCAGACCTCCATTCTTTGATGGAGAGGACTACCTATATTGGAAGATGCGAATGGAATGCTTCATTCGGGGCACAGACTTCGATCTGTGGCAGGTAATAGAGGTAGGTGATTTTGTTGTTGTTCATGTTCCAGGCACTACTGCTATTACAATAGCTGATAAGAATAAATTATCTCTAAACTTTAAAGCCAAGAACTATTTTATGTTGTGCTTTATCCAAAAAGAATTTAGTAGAGTTTCTGCATGCAGATCTGCAAAAGAAATGTGGGATAAATTGCAGATAACTTATGAAGGAACAGATAAAGTAAAACAAACTAGAATAGACATTCTTGTCTCTCAATATGAGCAATTTAAAATGCTTCCACATGAAAATATCACTCAGATGTATAATAGATTTTCAAGCATAGTAGTTGGTTTAAGCTCTCTTGGTAAAAACCTATCTGATGAAGAAAATGTTAGAAAGATACTTAGGTCTTTAACTATCTCATGGACACCTAAAGTAACTGCTATTGAAGAGGCCCATAACTTAACCAAATTATCTATTGATAACTTAATAGGTTCCCTCATGGCACATGAAATTAATATGGAGCGTCTATCTGAATGCTCATCAAAGAAAAAATGTACTAATGCTCTTAAAGTTGCAGCTACTCCTTCTACTTCTTCAAGTTCCAAAAATGCAGATTCTGAAGACAGTGACGTAGATGAGGTTCTGTCCAAGCTTCAGAAAATTTTTAAGAAGAAGAAAAATGGATCAAGAAGGATTCACAAGAAAGAAAGAAAAGAAAAGGAACCAGTCTGCTATGAATGCAGAAAACCTGGACATCTGAGACCAGATTGTCCAAGGTTAAAGAAGAATGGCCAAACCGAAAAGCTCAAGAAGCAGCACAAGAAATTTAAAAGAAAAGCCATGGCAGCTACTTGGGAAAATGATGAGGCCACAAGCTCCGAAACATCAAGCTCAGAATCGGAGAAAGAGCAGGTAAATCTAGCCCTCATGGCAGGACTAGATGAGGTACTCTCTGAACCTTCTTTTGACTCTTGCACAAATTCAGGGTCAGAGTCTGAAGACTTAGAAGAAGTCTTTAATGAACTATATAATAAGCATAAGGTTGTTGTAAAAGAACTAAAAAATCTCAAGAGCAACCTTAGCTGTTTAGAAAACACTAATTCTGATCTTAAATCAGAAATGGAACAACTAGAAGAACAATTAAAAGAATATAAAGATAAAAATTATCTTTTAAATGAAGATTTGAAAAGCAAGAACAAAGAGAAGCTAGAGTTAGAAGAAAAATTAAAAACTCTAACTGAAGAAAATCTCTATTTAAAAGAATCAGTTAGTAAATTAACTAAAGGAAAAACATCTCTAGCCCTATGCTTAAAAGGATCAAAATCTGGAAATGACAAACAAGGGCTTGGTTATACACCTCCAGAAAAAGGAAAACAAGTAATAAACTCAGGAAAATATCCGTTACCAAATTTGTAAAAGAAACCAAAATACCTCAGAAAAAGGAACCTGAAACAACCAAGCTTTATCAAAAGAAAAAGGTTTCTAAAAATTATGTTCAAATCATGCATCATAAAGGCAATAAGAACTGCAAAACAAATTATATTCATTGCTGCTCTCATTGCAATAAACTAGGACACACTGTGAACACCTGCACAACTAAGCACCTAGTTTGGATACCTAAAGGCTATTTTTATGCATCTAATCATCAAGGACCCAAAAGATTTGGGTACCTACTTCTGAGTAATGTATTTGCAGGTTAGCCTTGGAGCATCAAAAACCAAGAATGCTCAAGGCAGGAGTGACTGCAGATTCTTCATTCAAATCACATCTGAAGAAAGAGTAGTCACAAAAATGAATTAGTCTTTATTACTAACAATTATTTGCAAGTTTCATTCAGGTGGAGTCTCTCATTCAGGGGGAGCACAGACTAAGGGGAGTTATTCATTAAATATTATTGTTGAACCCCTCTATGGTAAGAAATTCTCTCAAAAAGGGGGAGAGAAAATCCTGGTAAGATCCATCCTTTTTGGTTAGTGACAAAAAGGGGGAGAGTTTGTATGAATTTTCTGAAACCTCTTTGCTATATATATTTTTATCAGAAAATTCACATAAATTTTGTCATCACCAAAAAGGGGGAGATTGTTGAACCACTCTCTATTTGTTCTTGTATTTTGGTGATAATAAAATTTATGATGTAACTTAAATTGAATATTTTGTTTCATCTGTGTCGCATCAATCTCATAGCAAAAGCTAAGTCTTTCATTGATGCAATATTTGGCGCACTAAAATGATAAAATCGATGTTTAATCAATATACATCGATTTCTGTTTAAAGTGCCAAAGTATCAAGCGCCGCAACGATTTGTTAAGAAATCGATGCCATAACGATTTCTTCTGTAAGCGCAACGATTTGCTAAGAAGTCGATGCCATAACGATTTGATAAGTGGCCATAACGATTTCTTCTTTGAGCGTATTGATTTGATAAGAAGTCGTTCCCATAACGATTCCTTAAGTGACCGAAATGATTTTCTAAGAAGTCGATCTCATAACGATTCTATAAGTGAGCGCAACGACTTGCTCTCACAACGATTTGTTCACATCGATTTCGCTCTCATAACGATTTAATAAGAAATTGATCTCATAACGATTTGATAAGTGAGTGCAACGATTTGCCCTCACATCGATTTGCTTGCATAACGATTTCATAAATGTTCACATCGATTTGTTTTTAAATGAGCAACGACTCTTCACAATAACGATTTCATAAGTCATGCTCATAACGATTTCTTCATGGATTCTGTTGAAACACAGATTGCCTTTATATTTCAAATATGCTTGGCGCTTAAATGAAAAGTCAAATATCTTCTGACAAAAAGCTGCATGCATATTTCAGAGTCTTGTCAAAAAAATTTGACCTACTATTTTCAGTATGTTAGCAGAAGCACAGTACTATGCATCGTGTATCATAAACACTCTTTTATGCTAACACTTTCTTCTATGCGTATAGACTTCAAAGACCATCAGAGTCTGATTAAGACAAATGAAGAGAAAGATCATCAACGACTAGAAGAGCTCCAACGGATCTCTTCAACGGATCTATTCTAAAGCTGCTCAATATAAAAGATGGAGCATTACTGAAGAACAGATGAGCCTTTTCTTGAATATCTTTGAAGGAGTGTACATCTGTGAGAAGCACCTTCACGCCACATACACTCAAGGAAAGAGAGAAAGAGCCCGAGCCAAGAAGAAGCAATCAAGCGTCTCAAGCATTCAAGCTTCCGAGCTTTCTGTCTTCTTTTCTCTCTTCTGTTTCTCTCCGAGCTTATTGTACATCTGGAGGAGAGTTTGGGACTGTGAGCTTTACATGAGTGTTCATCTTGTAAGGTCTCTCAGTCTGATCTTTCTAAGAAAGATCTGTGTCCAGCTGTAGGACTGTATACAGTTGATAACCCAGCTAGGGGTTTGTGTCTAGCTGAACCAAACTGGGGTTTGTACCAGTTGATAACCCAGCTAGGGGTTTGTGTCTAGCAGAACCGCACTGGGGTTTGTTCCAGGAGGTTGGCTTCTTGACCTGTAAGAGAAGTGGGCTGCCTCCTTGCCCGGGAAAGAGAAGAAGACCTGGTGGGGGATCCAGGGTGTTGTAAGGTCCATAAGGGGGACTGTACCCTTGGTTAGTGAAATCCCAAGAGTTTGCTTGGGGACTGGACGTAGGACTTCCATGTGGGAAGGGCCGAACCAGGATAAATCTCCTGTGTCCTTGTGTGATTGTTTATTTGCTTCCGCACTGCACTCTCTATCACACTGAACTAACCAAGCTTTCAAGTGTTATTTTCTGTGTTTAAGATTCTATTTCAGATTTCAGAAAAACCTATTCACCCCCCCTCTAGGTTTGCTTGCTGCCGTACCAAAAGGGCCAACACTTATGTCCCATAGCCTCCCCCTTTTAGGAGGGATATGATTTTGTCCCCAAAGTTCTCCTTGATCGAGTCTTGGGACTACCAAAATTTCATTACTTTAACAGTTGGCAACAATTATAGATAAACCCTACTCTGAATCAATATTTCGTAAATATCCCCATGCCTTCTAGGCTCTTTTGTGTGTGACCTTGTAAGCCTAATATCAAGTTGATCATAGATTAATGAAGTATTAAATCTCCATTTAATGTTCACATCCGATTGGTGAAACCTCCAAAGTTAGATCAATAAGAATTAACCCCTTACTTCTTCTATAAGTCTATTGTCTTAACAACTTAAGAGCATCCACTGATTATGGTCCCTTCAAGGATCTTGTCATAACCCCCAGATGATATCAAGAATATATATTCCACTGGTATATTTTGATCATCAGTTATCATGCAGTTTATGTCCATCACTTATTGTAATATCATGATCTTCCGGATCGTAGTTTATCGGGTTTGGGGGCCAGGGTTGTGGCCGATTAGTTAAGTTTGTGTGTGTACATGGGTGTTTGTTGTTGTGTGTAGTAGGGTGTGAGGCTGGAGGGTTGGAAAATCCCAACCCAACGAACCTCTGGCGTGCTCATTAAGAACGCGACCAACACAGGCGTCGCGATTCTTCATGAATGCGACCACCTGCTACATCGCGATTCAATCGCCGCTTTGCATGGCCGTGGCTGCTGCTACATCGCGATTCAATCACCGCTTTGCATGGCCGTGGCTGCATGCGCGTCGCGTGGCGCATGTAGGGACGTTGGGACTTAATTGCGACGACCAGGTACATCACGTTTTAAACGCGACGGCCCCATACGTCGTGATTTAGCCTGCATTTTTTTTGGGCTCCCAACCCTGGCCAAACAGTGCAGGTTGCACTGTTCGGCTGCAGGGAGTTTTGGGGAGGTTCTGCTGGTGATTTAGAGGTGTTGGAGTGCTTTTCGGCGTGCTTCCGGCGCAAGGAGGTGCTTCGGAGCGCGGGAAATGCAGACGGTGTTGTTATTGCATTCTTCATATCGATAGGGGAACTATCTCCTTGTTTTGTTTGTGTGGTTTGTGTGGATTAGGTTAGAGGTGTTTCAATTGAAGAATTGCTTATATTTGGTAGTAAGCATGCTTATGTTATTGTGTGGATGTTTTACTGTAGCTTTTACATCATGAATGGATGAGTTGTGTTATTTTCGGAATGAGAGAACAGGGTAGGGTTCTTCAGTTTGAAAGGCGACAGACCCAGACGTCGCATTTTGAACGCGACGACCTGTTCGATCGCGATTCAGGTTTTAAGGCGACGGGTTGGTCCGTCGCGATTCATGCTTTGAATAAAATCCACTGTGTTGGTCGCGATTTAGAATGTGGCCACTCGAGCTGTTGGGTTCTGTGGCCAATCTGCCTGTTTTCTGTTGCACATTGCCTGTGCAATATTATTTAAGTTATATTGAGCATGTAAATGGTGTGTTGGCTCTTATCGTGGTTGGAAACATCAAGTTTGTTTGGATATGTGTGCATAGCAAGTTGGGTTATTAAATGCCTTCCGTGGTTACCTCTCGAGTCGGATACCCCAAGTTCATTGTGATCCAAGCACGTGGTGCTCAAGGTTTGTCCCAGTACGGTGTACCATCAAAGTTTGTGTCATCTTCTTGGACACCCTCACTCCTGAGCTTGAGTTGTACATCCGGCTGAGGGAAAGATGACAATGGGCAGTGACTCATGGGTTGTGGTTGTGTTCGGTCGCTTGTAGCGCACTCGTTGTTGGGGGATGGATACCAGTAGACATACTGGTCCCCAGCTAATCCCGTTTTCCAGTGCCTCACTTTAGGTAGCTCGGGCCGGAGCCCCTAAAGGTGTTAGGCATGGACCTACAGCGGTGTGGTCTGCAAGAGTGGTGTTGGTTGGTCTCCACAGTTCTTGACCTTGTTGTGGTGGAGCGGCAGCTGGACATTTCGTCCATGGCTGTGAGACTGAGAGGTAGTCTTGTGTGGTTTGTCTGGGTCAGTGGCTGGTGTCATGAGCTAGTTCTCGTGACTTGTGTGCGGCGTGCCCTTGTCTAGCTTGTACATGTATACATGAGTTGTTGTTTATTTATTTACAACTGTAGTACCATGCGTACGTAGAATTACCTTTTATTTGAATAAAAATCTTGTTTATATTATTGCACGATTACCGTTCTCTCGACTTTTGGGGGAGTTTTCCCTACTGAACCAGTGACTTGTGAGGCTCACCCCTTCTTCTTCCAGATGAAGGAGAGCAGGAGGGTTCTCGTCCCTCTTCTAGTTCGGGACCGCACCGTAGCGAAGTCAGGCCTACGCCACCAGTAGAGTAATTTCCGTCTTGTTGTGTCTTGGGGGTTTTTGTCCCAGGCAGTTGTACTCTATACTTTGACTTTAGTTCAGAACTGGATATATACATTTCCTGTGAATATGTGTAAGATATGGAGTCTCATATATATTCAGCGTGTTCTTTTATATTTCCACGAACATGTGTGTGTTGATATCCCTTGCGATGCTTCCACCGGTTCGCGGGAGATAGAGTCGGGTCAAGCTCGTTATTGGGTTAACAGGTTTGAACGATGAGGACCGTTACACTTATAATGTCTCAAATTGAACAAAAATGTCTGGTATAATCAATTCAATCCTCTCATGACTTATAGACATCGAAAACTCCTTTCAATTCCTATACACTACTCTGGTCAGAGACTTTCATCTATTCATGTACACATAGAGACATATCCTTCATTCATATAAGAGTAGATGATTTCATCTCACCACTTAATTGTCTTTGTACGAATCTTATTGAATTTAATAACTATATGCAACTGGATCTGTAACTAAGGCCCATAGATATGGTATCAAAATTCAATAGTCCTACATGTAAAAACATCTTTTGTGACTCAAGTCTAAGACTATTTACACCACTGAGATCATAGAATCAACTCAAAGATACATCTGGACTCGAGTGTTTTGTGCTTGTCAGTTTAATAAATTCAACTAATGAGCACCTATGCATCTACCTTAAAGTCTCCACTTAAGTGATCAATGAGATCAATCACTCTCATCATATGAGCAGGTAGCATGCATACTAGTCTATCCAGAACTCATGATGTCCATTCTTAATAGGTCCTACAACTAAGAACATTTAGGACTTATGTTTATATGATGATAATTTCATTAGTCATAACTCCTTATGATTTGTCATCAACTGCGTAAATCCATAGACTTTATCATGTGCTGAGAAAATAATCAATATAACACGATGCATATATAAACATTCATTTATTTTATATCGAGTGTTGATTGTGAGTACATCAATTGATTGGCTTGTAGAGCACCCACGTCTAACATTTTCCAATAAGAGTAGTTAGACCCATCAAAGAAAGGGGGATGGTTGATTGACTAACCTTCACCTCTCTCAGAAGCCATAGCTTGTTCTTTACTCTCTTGATTGTTAGATTAATAAATAATGGAAGACATGGCTCTAATATCACTTGTTGTCCAGGTTATGACTAAGAGGGGGGGGATTAATTTATTATTGTGTTTAGAGTTAAAATCAGTATTTGAAAAATGGCACTTCGAATGTAAATGCAGAAACCCTTCAACTGTGTATTGTTCTAACTTTAAGTACTAAAGAATGATCAATATGGGTTTAGCTGACTAATACTTCTACTCTTGTAGCCTAAGTGATCTTGGTGTGTGAGTAAGTGTTGCAACAGAATGATATGAGTCCTTAGACTCACAATGTATGCATGGCTATGAGTGAAGAGTTAAGATCAAACATACACGAAAGACACAAGATTTATCTTGGTTCAACACTGATCTAAGTCAAGCCTACGTCCAACCATTGGTAAGTACTGGCCTTCTTCTCTTTCCAGGTAAGAAGCCAACCCACTACAACTTTTTAGGTGAGTAGTGGCACCCACTATTTAACCTCGGCCAATTGTTTCTCTCCCGAGCTTAGAAGTAACTCACTAGAATAGACCCTAGTCTGGTCAACCCTCTATCAAGAGCTAGGGTAGCTCACTCGTATAGACCTCCAATCTGTCACCCTTACAAGATTTTATACCAACTATACATTGCCTCTGTGAAGCTTGATGAAGGCTACAATAAATGCATAATGCTTGACATATAGATCACAATAAATGAGCAATGAAAGACTGTAGATCAAGTGTGCTTCTTCTCCATGTCGATGATGAAGAGCTTTTGTCATTGCAGATGCCATTATTTTCCTTTAACGCTTGAGTTGCTTGACTACCTTAAAGAAAAGGAAGCAGTAGAAGGCGAGCTTTGAGTGAGATGGTAGATTTTCTTTCCAAAGCTCTATCTTCCTCTTTCTTTTTCACGAAGAATATGTATGCTTAGCTTTTTCTCTTAAACTCATAGGTGTGGTTGAATATCATTCGGTGCAAAGGTTGTTTCTCCTTAAGGCTTGATTGGTATTTAAAGACTTCAGTTCTTCAATCAGTCTTTCACGTCTTCTTCTTCAAGTCTTCAAAATGGCTTGATTCGATATATATGTTGTCTCTATAGATGATAATTGTTAGACACATCCTCACTAGCCATTGGATCTTTATCATGTGTTCTTTAAAGCTTTCTGAAGATCATTTGTTTGTTGTGTCCTACTTCCTTATCCATTAGATACATATCCATGTAACCGTTAGATAAGCTTAAAATGCAACTACCTTTTTGCCAAATCTTCTATCTATTAGATATATCTATATCCCATTATTGCAGTCGTTGGATAAGTCTTCAGCTCAGCTATTTTTCTTTTTGTAAAATGTAACATAAATAACTTGTCTTGTCGTCTTCGCACATCAGGGACCATAAATGGTGCATGCATGCTTTTTGTCAATCCCCTTAAAATGCATTTCATACTTAGTGTCATCCTTTCTACCTCCTGCAGGTGTACATAACTTAAAATGTCTTCTTTGTCAATCATAGGCACCTGCAAAGATATGTACCTTTTTCACCTTTTTGACTAGAGTTAACATTGTTTAATAAAAAGTAATATGTGTTTTGTCTAAGCAAGATATGGTTCAAATATCATATTTGAATTTCCAAGAAATGCATTTAATGCAAATTTGAATTTATGAACTTCTTTGGTGAAAGCATATGGCTTATCAGAATAAAATATTTGTTTAATTTGTAAACACAATATTCTTTTATTCCAACAAAGGAATAAATAAATGTATGGCATATAAGTTCATGAAATATTTGTTTAAAGTTTCTGAAAGAATATTTTTTTTTCATCGTGACATGAACATAAATTATTCATCACAAGATGTTCATCGTTAATAATATCACATGATTCCTATTTTTATTCCTGATAGAAATATCATTTTGGTCATGGGAATATTAATAGAATGTAAGTAGTCAATGAAGATAAACAAATTGAAAGAAAAATATTCAAGAAAGATTGTGTAATAAATAATTCCTATTATACTCCTTGGGAATGTGCCATGAATTTTATCGAGAAATAATCAAGTATTAAGCCACACAATACATACATTAAATAAGTCTTTCATTCAAATATTCAAATCTCAAAGAAGAATATAATATTTTGTGAGAGATTTGATTTATAAATATTTTTAAGTGAATATCCTATTTTCTGTATATCAAAATTGAATGTTCCATTATGAGAGTCGTTTTTCAATTTTATCATTATAATCAATTCCCCATTTTTTGAAATGATCATTTTAACTATCAAATAAATATTTGAATTTTAGTTCTAAAAGAGAACTCATTTTTGCCTTTATAGAATACTTGTTTTGATTTTGTCATTTTCTTCATAAATTATTCCAAAATATTCGTTTTAAACCTAAGTGAGAGACTCATTTTTTGATCAGTATGAAATGATCATTTCGAGACTTATTAGAAAGGCTTGTTTTCATCCTGTTCACAATGATCATTTTCTGACTTGAGTGGAATGATCGATTCCATATCGTGTAGAACAATCAATTCATGTAGTTATAAGACTTGACTAAGTTTCAATATAAGACTCGATTTAGAGTTCTTTCATAAAGCTCAATTTTGAGTTTCTTCATAAGACTCGATTTGTACAGTATTTGTTTCTCATTTAATTTGAGACCGGATTCTTGTAGTGTTCTTTGAGAATCATTTTGAACTTGTTCTTAAGAATCGATTTTTGCCCCCAGGTGAAAATACTTATTTATGAGTTCTTAAAATAAAGCTCGTTTTGTTCTCTTAAAGGGCTTGTCCTTTTTATAGTACTCATTTTGATTCATAAGTACAGTTTTGTTCATAATACACAATTTCATTCAGAAATACTTATTTTTCTTGTTAGCGGTTGTTTTTATGATTTTGATTTAAATATCTCCAGAGACATACTAATAAGGCCTGATAATTTTGTTTTGTTTTGGGACTTAATGTTTGATTGAGAAATATTACACTTATACCTAATTAAGATATTATTTTCTCATGTGATTTTGTCATTGATAGTTTATCTCCAAAATTGTAATAAATTTTGTTATCGCCAAGACCTTAGTTGATTAATTTTGTTATCACCAAAACTTAAATTAATTATAAATGAATTAAGGGGTTAATTACTCATTCATTGGACCATATTCATCATGTCGTCCTCAAAAGATATGGCTACTCATAACAGATACTTACTATGGGAATAGCTCCCATTCCCTAAAGATGTCACTATCCATACTGTTGTTTAAATCTTAACGAAATTTAATATGTTTACTACTAAATCATTATTCATAAAATTTAACCTTTTCTACATGCTTTCAAGATATATAAATACAAAATATGTCATAAGAATAAATTAAAGATTTCAAAGTTAAGGTAAGTATATGTAGAACATAATCAAGTATAGCTTTAAACTATCTAGACAGTAAATGCAATCTTGAAACATAAAGCTATAGGCGTAAAATAATCAAATAGTATGATGTCTTATTTAATAACCTCATGTGTCCAATTACTAAACCGTCAATCTCCTTAGTTTTATTTAATAACCTCATGTGTCTAATTACTAAACTGTCAATCTCCTAGACACTATTATGTTCCACTAGTTTCTTGGACACGTACCAAACTTTCAAACATCATCCCCTTAACACTTATCCATATACTTAAGGGACTAAGTGGCCTGCTTACAAGAGTAACACGGGCAATTAGAATAAAATTGAAATGCATAACGTATGGATATATCACATATAATATTCGTAAGTAATCATTATCTTTACACTTGTACTTCCTACATTATATATTAAATTCTAAGCTTAGTCATTATCCTTGCATATGTCCCACCTATATAATACATTAAGTTTTTAGGCTATCATTCTCCATATTATACAGTTCTAAGCTTAGTCATTATCCTTACATATGTCCCACCTATATAATAGAATAGATTTTTAGGCTATCATTCTCCTTATTATAAAGTTCTACTCCAATACTTCCTCCACATAGAAGAACACATAATTCTCATAATTACATGTAATTCCCTTAATTAATTTAAGTTTTAGTGATAGTAATCAAGCCAAAAGGAAATGACCCTACTAATTTTTGTTCTATAAATTCATGTCGCCAACTCAAAATCAACTCCAATAGCATTAGAAATCGACTCCTAGACCTCAAAGTCACCAAAGATCAACTTTCAATGAGAACCGACTCTCAAGTATGTCATAAAACTCAACTCTCAATGTTATATAGTTTGTTAGAATTGAGTCTCATCAAGAATCAAGTCTCATCATTAGTAAGTCAAGAATCGAGTCCCAATACAAAATCAACTCTAATAACAAAATTGAGTCTCAAAACAAAATTGACTCTCACAACAAAATCTAATATCTGAGACACTTAAGAGAATCAACTCTTATAACAAAATCGACTCTCTGAGACATTTAAAGAGAATCAACTCTCATAACCAAATTGACTCCCTAAGACACTTAAAGAGAATCAACTCTCATAACAAAATCATTGGTTTATGTATTATAGAACATATTTAATTTACTAAGAAATGGTGCGAATCAATAATAATACTCAAAAACTAATTATTTGTCTATGAAGGCAAATATTAAATCCAATTATAAATTATCAATCTATTTATTATTATTATTTTTTCCCCAAGAGCTTAATACACAATTAGGTCTCATAGAATTTGGTTGTTTCACAAGCAACCTATGATTGGTCACCTTGGGAGCAACACTATAATTTAGGGTCTACTTATACTCCTCCATTTTAGCCTCCCATTTTACCATACTCGGATATAAGTAGTTCCCCTCTTGGAGGAGCCTTGGCCTTTACAAGAACAAGATGCAAGTGAAGCAATGGGTTCATATAAACCAATTGGAGTCTGGTACAATGTTTCATCCCAATCTAGCAAGAGCTCAAGCGGGTAACCAACAAATCTTTGTTTTTCATTTAGTCGACATGTTTCTACATTTTTTTATAGGTTACGTAACTCGAAAAAGAACTCTTGGATAGTTTAGCAGAAGTGGAAATAAATATCTGAATTCTTATAGAATGCAAAAACGAAAACATTAAATTCTGCATCTATTTTTTTTTTCCCATTTTAGATAATTTTTTAATATAATATATAATGTTTTTTACAATAAAAGCTCCTCGACCTCAAAGCTTTGACTCTTAAATTTTTAACTCACTATCCCCCACCTCCAATCTATATACAAATGTCGTCTATCCTTGTCCCAATTAGTGGCTAGTGGTAACTCTCTCATTCTATCATATATGGTAGTTTTTTCTCTGATAGTCTTCCTATCTACATATGTTGATATCTATTACTCAACCATTATATATAACTATATGATGTGTCCCTACACATTAGTGCAGTGGATGTATGTGGGGCTCGAAGGGGGGTACCCAAGGATCGATCCTTGGGCGTGCGGGGTTTATTCATGGCCAGCCTATGACTTAACCACTAGACTGTAGTACCAAAAAAAAAAAAAAACTATACGATGTCACTATACTAATTTGATCTTGTCATACTTTATCTAATAAAGGTCATTATAATGTATGTGATGGAACATATAGTAGAAGATATATTTTTATTTGTTATTGTTAGTTATCTATATTAGTAGATTATTAAATTTACATTTAAAACTATTTATAAATTTAATAATCAATGTACTTATAAATTTATAAATTTATTCTCATAATAAAAATGTTGTTGCATCCAAAGTTCTTTTGTTTTATTTTTGTTTCTATTTTTATTTTATTTTTCAACTTAAAGCAAAAATAGATGTGAAAGTGGAAACATCCTTTATCGTTTCCATTTTCAACTCCGAAATTTCTTATAGAAAGTGTGACGACCCCGGGAACCTGACCGTTGGTCCCCGCTGAGGACCCGATATAATTTTCGGCACCGCCACCCACATATTTGAGGACCCGGAAGGGCTATAAGATAAGTCAAACATGATATGTAAAGGAAATAAATGTCAACTACTAAACTAGAAGTGTACGCGGAGGTGGAAAAGAAGAGCAAGAGTATAGAGTACAACTCTAGGTACAAGTCTCAACCACACCACAAGTGCAAGTAAACAGGGGAAGAATAGAACCTTTAAGGGGCATACCCCAAGGGTGAAGTATACAAGAGAGAGAGGGACCACTGTTAGGAACGGGAACGACGACTAACTCCCCGCCTCCTCTGCTAGGCATGCGCCCTGCCACTGCTATGAAGTCTCACCTGGAAAAAGAGGGAGTGAACTTCTCAATAGAAGCCCAGTAGGGACTACCAATCTCTCACTGGCTCTAATAGATAGAAATATATATATATATATATATAAGAATAAATAATAGTAGATTATTAAAATTCTACTCTACCATAGGAAGGTACATAAAAGAAGATCTAACCACTAGACTACCGATCGGGAAAACACTACACGGTCGAAATACCCCATGTAACCTGCACATTGTGACCACCACGTAGCTGTTGTACAAACATGGGGAAACCTGCCTAGACAGACAACACTAGCCATGAAAACAACTACCACTAGTCAACCAGTCAGAAGTGCCACAAGCGTCTTACCCTCGACCAAACATCCTGACCTGCCGTCTCTTGTCAGAGTGAGGCCTAAGAACATAAAGTAACCACAACAACAATAGACGTAGTCTGACCGAACTAAGGTCCCACGTCTGGCTTCTCTAGGTGGTCCTGGGACCACGTAGAGTGAGGTAGTGAGAAAAGGACTAGCTGGCCTGGGCCAGGAAGACACTCCGAACGACCTCAGTGGCCTAGATCAACCACGAGAGCTCTACAAAGGACTCGACACTGCTGTCCTAACCATCATTTCCCCCTCTGCTCTAGGGTCACTAACTCGAGTACACCCGTATCTTGGATTACTCTCTCAATGGGCTTACGGGGATGGGGGGTCCCAGGGAATGATAACAACCTCTCAGGGGGGACAAGCCCTCAAGTGCTGAGCACCGGGAGAACCGACTAGTGTAGTACCGTACTAGGAACAACATTGGTGCCACAGGTATAGAAGAAACTAGAAATTGCTGAAGACTTGGTGGAAATCGGGCTCCATATGAACTTACCTGCTCTCTATTTGATAACGCATCACTGAGGTCTGATGGCTTCTTATCGCGTCACCCTCCCCCGCTGTGTTAGCAGATGCTAACACATCCACAGCATGCGATGTGATAATGAGGCACTCGATAGCCCGAACACTTTCTCAAATAGAGTGACTATCGGCGCAGTCCTCCCACGAGTCTCCCCAAAAACCACACAAACCACACTAACCAGAGGAGGGGAATGTGGGGAACATATCTATGATGAAACTAAAGATCAAAGCACCCTTGAATCACCCCAAAATGCATGTCAACAGAGCTATCTACACTCAAAGAAAGCCTCACATGCATGTAAACATGGAACTCTCACCAAAACCCCAAAAACACGACGAGGAAGGCAAGCTCAAGTGAAGAATATCCCTAAACCTAGCTAAAACTAGGAGGAAAGATGGAGTCCCTACCTCAAAGAGTAGAAACGGCCCGTTGGGGCCTTCTCGTGTCAGTGGCTGCCTCCTCCTCACTCCAACCATGAAACACAAGCCACCTACAAGGAGGAAGGCTCGCCTTGAAGCTCAAAACACTAAGAATCCACCGAAGGAAGCAAGGAAGCTCGGAGGAAGAAGAAGAAGAGAAGAAGGAAGGAAGAAGAAAGGAAGGGGGAAATGGGCGCTGGCCTTAGTTTTGAACCGATGGCCCCAAGAACGCGTCAAGGTGTCATGATGCGTTAAGCCTTAACACGTCAACCCAACATGACGTGTTAGCATCTAACGCATGCATCTACCCACTCCGACACCACTCAAAAAATTGGTCAACACTATAGGTGAACTGCCAAGATCATGTCAACCTAGCAAGATGCATCAACCCGACAGTCCTTGCCTAATAGACAACATGACCGCTCTGACCGCAAGACGACAAACCAGCACAACAGTTGGAAACTCTTAATGCGTCAAACCCCTGCGGTGCATTACCAATAGTAAGACGTCATCTTGGGTAGATGCCTTAAGAAGGCATCCGACCCCTAGGTCACGACAAAGAGGACAAGCCAAGGGAGGTCAATCTAGTCCAAAAAGCTCGGATATTACAGGAAGAGAAAGTAAAAACACCCATTTTTTATTCCGAATTTGACCCGTTGACAGCCCTAGCTCGAGCCAACAATATACACTAAGTGGAATTTAAAAAGGAATGCATGGTCTAGCAAATTCCCTCTTTATTTATGGCTATGAGACTATGTAGATGGATCAAAGAGGAATGCATGGTCTAGCAAATTCTCTCTTCATTTATGTCTATAAGACTATGTCGATCGATCAAATATATGGACAATCAAAATTAATTGATGATGAGCCACCCTGGTCTGGATGATGATATTTTGTTTTTCTTTTTACCAACTAAACTACAAAAAATTGAACTCAAGACTTGTTCATTTGATGTATTACATTTGATATTTATTATTGTGTATTATCTCACATTTGATATCCAATGTAATATGAATACACGTTTCACTTTTAGATGCAAATGCACACTTCTTCAATTTCATTGATTTTCCTACATTTTTATTTTCTATTTTTTCTGGATTTTCCTAATTTTTTACAAAAAAAATAATTTGTTTAATTTGACAGATCATGATCGTGATTGGCCTAGATCGATCCTTGGGCTGGTCTAATACCTTTTTCCTTAAGTGGTCACCTACACTCAAATGAAAAATAGTTAAAGGTCCATGGGCTAATGTCAAGAAAGTAAATACTCTAACACAAGATAAATGTTTGTTATCAGACTAGACTGACAGCAAGACCTAGGTGGATTACTTGTCAAATAGTCTCATTAGTTAAGGGTCTTGTCAAACCCTTCTTTCTCTCTCTTTCCTAGCCAATGATGTTACTTAACAAGTAATTCATCTAAGCTTTGTTGCCAACTTGGTCTGACCACAAATATTTCTCTTAACACAAAGCCAATAAGACAATGAAAAGGGAGAGTGCTTGTATGAAAATTAAGTGTATACCAATCTTCTTTTATCAAATTCTTTGCTTATATAGAACATATAATAAAGCAACCCCTCTTGATTGTCTTTTATAAGAGCAACTCTCACATCCCATGATGAGATTGCAGCCCTAACTATCTTAATGGACTTATGGCCTTAATTTTGGTTGACTGTTATGTCAACATTTAATCTCCCATCTATCTTGTCTATAAAAGGCATTTATTAGGCCCAATTTAATGTTACATCAAATTGGTCTTGAGCCTTTCAATCTAACTTACCTATATTGAGCCAAGATTTTCAGACATATTTTTTAAAGTAACAATAATAACTTAGGCAGCATTTAGAAACAATAATTGGGGATTTCAATCATTGGAAAAACCAAAATCTCTCCAAAAGCCGTCCTTACATAGCTTTTGAAGTACAAAGGTCAAGACACCATAATTGCCTTCTTTCTCTCTGTAACGCCCTGACGCGGAATATCGGAGCGGAATTACAATTATTAAATAGAACAGAGCGAAAATAAACGACAAACCATTGCACAATTGGAATAAAACCAAATGAAATCCAACTTCATTAATATTTCGTCAACTAACCATTACATCCACTAATCAGAGCCAAAACTAGGGCCCATAGTACTTTATTTAAACTCAAACTATTACATACTGACTAGCTGACGACTAACTAAATAACTACTAAGCAGTGGTTGACAAAATTGGTCACTCATGAGCATCAACCTCATTCCCCTCCTCGTGAGTGTGGTAATCCCCATCAGACTCACCTGAAACACATGAAATAATAACGCAGAATGAGCGATAATCGCCCAATAGGACTTAATATCTCATAAGAACAAGCATGTTTAAGTGATTAATGTCTTTAATGGCAGGATAACTAGAGAGAATAATCATGCAAAGTTAAATAACGATGGCAAGAGAATGATAGCACTTGTACATGGAAAATAGCACATCAAGTACGATAATGGATTGGCCATGTAACGATATAGCACGTAAAGTTGCACAACAGTGCACTAGTAACGATAGCACTTGTATAGATAGCACTTGTATAGATTGCACTAATTGATTGTCATAGATTAAATCTTGATAGTATAATGGCACTGGATGTATGCCAACATCCTGATCATTTTAACTCCCATGGTCAAATGGCACTTTTCGGGCGCTCCTCCCAGGATCAGATCGGGCCCCATTGCACTGGCATAAGTTATGTTTCTTATCTTAGACAATCATATGGATGGCCAAATAGAGTACCAAGAATAGATGAGAATAGTAGACGAATAGACGAGAGTGTAGAGAGAATGTGAACAGATGAGAGTATAAAGATGATAGATGAGATAGGGGTATAATCGTAAAACAATGTTAAACAGCCAAAAGTAACAGTTGCACAGCACTAGGTCGGGTGCCGGAAGTCAGGTAGAAGTCACATCCGCCCATTAGCCATGCTATGAACACAAGCTAGATGGTCCGGCATGATTCCAAGGTAAGAAGGAAACACACTAAGGCCGTTGGATCATGCTGATCCCTAAAGGTGTAAAGGGATTTAAGGGTACAACCAACTCGTCGGCAATGGACGTACGCCAAAGCCAAGAAGACTTACGGAGGCCTTGACAAGGAGTCCCTGGTCCAGTCTGATGATCAGTCCATCCCCATATATAATTTTATTTATTATATATAATTTTGGTGATTAACAAAATCTTAACAAATATTTTCTAACAAATCTTTTCTGAAGTCCATCCACAGGAAATAATGCAAGCAAAATCTGTAAGTTATTCTCACATGTTATTTGAAGTTCAGAACATGCATTTCTTTTAAGTACACATCGATTTCCTTGATAGAACATCGATTTCATAAGTGAAATAACAATTTCGGTCTCACATCGATTTCATAAGTTAAACAATGATTTGATCATTGTAATGATTCGTTAAGAAAAACAATGATTTTCGTCTCACATCGATTTCATAAGTGAAATAACGATTTCGGTCTCACATTGAATTCATAAGTTAAACAACGATTTGATCACTGTAACGATTTGTTAAGAAAAACAACGATTTCCATCTCACATCGATTTCATAAATGAAATAACGATTTTGGTCTCACATCGATTTCATAAGTGAAACAACGATTTGGTAGCTGTAATGGTTCGATAAGTTACACAATGATTTGATAGCTATAACGATTCGATAAGTGAAACAACGATTTGGTCGCTGTAATGATTTGATAAGTGAAACAACGATTTGGTCGCTGTAACGATTCACTCAGTTGAACAACGATTTGCTCAAGCAACAATTTGCTCTCACTTGAACAACGATTTGCTCAAACAACGATTTGCTTATACTTGAAGAACGATTTGCTCACACGACACTTTCACAAGTAGAACAACAATTTCATCAACACAATGATTTCATTATCATTAACAACAATTTCACCTTATATTCATGAATCACATCGATTTCATTTCACCATGAATTTAATTTATGCATATATCATCAATTTCATGATAACATCAACTCTCTTCACAACGATTATGTTTTGAATGAATTATCATACATTTTCATTGTTACTATCTTTCCAGATAAATTTGAAAATGTCCATTCCTTATATTCAAATATATTTTCAAAACACTGTGGAGTTCAAGTCTTCCCGCGTATATCTTTGTATCTTACACCACGTATCATTTATTGTAACTGTACACCTCTGTGCACGTCACATATCTATGTGCCTTCTACACTTGTGTGTTTATTGCAAACACTTTTCAAGATGACAGAATGGCATTTCTATTTTGGTGTATATTCATATAGCATGATTTCCAACGTTGACTGACAGCATAGAGACAGTCTAGCTGTCTATGCTTTGGTATTTATTACGTACAGGTCTTTGCCAGTACAAAATCTTACAACGTTGGATAACCTGAAGTACAAGATATCTGGATAAATCTACTCCTTGCGCATGTGTCTTCCAGAGCATTAAATGGCTGCAGGCTTACCTGTTCCACACCTCAGACCATGCAGTCTAACGTGCTTCAAATTTAGAGACAATGGACACTTCAACAGGCACTTCAACGAATATATTTTTAAAGAGAAGATATATAGAAGACTGATGACTCCATGAAAAGATACGATACGAATACACATTTTCAAGAACTAGAAAACATCAGCAAAGAGAGAGCTTTTAAGCTTTATTCCGCCAAGCTTTAGCTCTCTGCTATCTGTTTTCCATTTGATTATTCTTTGGAGAGCTTTTGTAGTTCTAAGAGATTTTCCTTATTAAAAATATTTGTCTCTCAGACATTGCCTCAGATCAAGCAATATGTTGTAAGCTTGGTCTAGAGGCCTTTCGATTTCTACACATTCTTTGTGTGTATTCCTCTTCGTGTGTGAAGAGAAGATCTGTTGGAAACAGGTGGTGGTTTTTCCCTTCAGTGAGGAAGGAAGACCTGTGTATCAGGTGGTGTTTTGTTCCTCTTCGGGGTTAGAAGAGAAGGCCAGTTGCAGCTAGATGTGTAAGGTCCTTAAGGGGGACAGTACCCTTGGTTAGTGAAATCTCAAGTTGTTGCTTGGGGACTGGACGTAGGACTACTTGGGATAGGTGGGCCGAACCAGGATAAAAATCTCCTATTGTTGTGTGATTATTTGTGTGCATGTTTGTCTTCACTCTTGCTAACACTAACTATCGATCTTAGTGTTTTCTGTTAAGAGTTTTTATTAACAGGTTTTTTTCTAAGAAGAATTTTAGCAATCCATTCACCCCCCCTCTGGGCTTGCTAGCTGGGCAACAAGTGGTATCAGAGCCAAGTCTCTTTAAGAAAGAAGATCTCACGGTCTGAAGAGCAAAGATAAATGGCAGCTCAAGGGTATGCAGAATGTCAGTCAGTCAACAGACCCCCTCTATTTGATGGTGAAGATTACAACTATTGGAAGACTCGAATAGAGTTCTTTCTCCTAGGTCTCGATTTCCAACTTTGGTCCATTATCGAAGAAGGAGACCTGGTAGTTCTAAACAATAGGGAAAATTGGACAGATGAAGACAAAAAGAAGATATCCCTAAACAGCAAAGCCAAGAGTATACTATGCTATGCACTGAGTAAGAAAGAGTTCAACAGGATCTCAGCGTGTAAATCTGCTATGGAGATGTGGGAGAAACTCAGAACCACATATGAAGGAACCGATAAGGTAAGAGAAACAATGATAGACATCTCTCTTTCTATTGAAAATAGAAGGAGATCTATCTATTCTGAATTCCTGCAGAAATGCATTTTTGCCACAGTTTGTGGCCTCCCTCACCTCAACCTCACAGACTACCTCAAAATTGTTCTCCCTCTTTCTTCTCTATCCAAAGTTGCTCATTCCAAAAATTTTTCAATGGCTCATTCTAAGACTGAAGATCAGTGGGCTCGGGGCCATCAGTCCTTATACAAGAAATTCATCCTTGCTAGATCTGACAGATTCCCTTCTAGAGACCACCCTCTCACACTGAGTGAGTGGTTTGTCATTCATCATAAGCATTCATGGGGTCCCTTCATCCAGAAGAAGATCAAGCTGGTCAGATACTTCCAAATGTTCAATGATTATAGATATCTCAACAATCTGCCAGAGATTCGACTTGGGCAATTCAGAGGAGCTATAGCTCTATTCATATTAGAAAATCCAGTCAACACCTCCATCCAAGTGGATTTTGCTACTCTCCAGCTCCCAGAGATTGTGTTCCTACCTAAGCTTCATTCCTTGGTCATGGATTCTGAAGTAGGTCCTATCATTTTTGAGAGGTTTGCTAGAGTCATGGGTAGAATCTCAGTTCAGAAGGGCCATCCCCTTGCATTCCACAGATTCCTATTCAGAGAATACCATAGGGGATCTATCAAATCTGATGTGCTTGCTCCCCTCTTGTCTGAGTGTGAGAGGCTCTCTCCATCTGATTGGGAGAAGCACTATACAACCAATCTGCTCAGCAGCTAGCAACTCTGAACAGCTCATTGTTTAACTCTGGGAAACCCACTCTTTCAGCTGAAAAAATTTTGGATCTAAACTCCATCAATCTTGTTCAAGATCCGTTTGCTATTTGGGTTGAAAGGTATAAAGTGTTTGTTGGTCTAAAAAAGGAACTGAAGGAGCATCAGATCTTCTATCCAATTTCTATCGACCAGTTCTTACAGCATGCCAGTTTTGGCACCTCCAGTTCCTACAAGATGTCTCTTGGTAAGGATGAATATGCAAATTTCTTGGAAGCTCAGAGGCAACTTCACATCCAGAGAATGGTTCTTGTTATGGGGCCTTCCTACACTATTGCTTGGGGTGCATTCCAACTTCATTTTGAAGAGCAGGAACTCAAGGCTTGGCCCATCATTACTCGTCATGCCTCACTCTTGTCACCTGCCTTCTATATCTCTGTACCCCCTCAGTAATCCAATATAATTGTTCTTTTGCCTCCCATTTATCTTTTCTCTCTTCTTTCTTTATCTCTTTGAATGTCTTTTTGCTTAATGACAAAAAGGGGGAGAAAATAAAATATTCTGAAATACATTCCTTCAATTTATCAAATTCATCAAATTTTAGACAGCAAATTTATTTAAAATTCATTTCAGTACTTTATATTTTTATGTTATGTTTTGTCATCACCAAAAAGGGGGAGATTGATGATCAGTCCATCCCCATATATAATTTTATTTATTATATATAATTTTGATGATTAACAAAATCTTAACAAATATTTTCTAACAAATCTTTTCTGAAGTCCATCCACAGGAAATAATGCAAGCAAAATCTGTAAGTTATTCTCACATGTTATTTAAAGTTCAGAGCATACATTTCTTTTAAGTACACATCGATTTCCTTGATAGAACATCGATTTCATAAGTGAAATAACGATTTCGATCTCACATCGATTTCATAAGTTAAACAATGATTTGATCATTGTAACGATTCGTTAAGAAAAACAACGATTTCTCTCTCACATCGATTTCATAAGTGAAATAACGATTTCGGTCTCACATCGAATTCATAAGTTAAACAACGATTTGATAACTGTAACGATTCGTTAAGAAAAACAATGATTTCCGTCTCACATCAATTTCATAAGTGAAATAACGATTTTGGTCACACATCGATTTCATAAGTGAAACAACGATTTGGTAGCTGTAACGGTTCGATAAGTTACACAACGATTTGATAGCTGTAACGATTTGATAAGTGAAACAACGATTTGGTCGCTGTAATGATTTGATAAGTGAAACAACGATTTGGTCGCTGTAACGATTCGGTCAGTTGAACAACGATTTGCTCAAACAATAATTTGCTCTCACTTGAACAACGATTTGCTCAAACAACGATTTTCTTCTACTTGAAGAACGATTTGCTCACACAACGATTTCACAAGTAGAACAACGATTTCATCAGCACAACGATTTCATTATCATTAACAACGATTTCACCTTATATTCATGAATCACATCGATTTCATTTCACCATGAATTTAATTTATGCATACATCATCAATTTCATGATAACATCAACTCTCTTCACAACGATTATGTTTTGAATGAATTATCATACATTTTCATTGTTACTATCTTTCCAGATAAATTTGAAAATGTTCATTCCTTATATTCAAATATATTTTCAAAACACTGTGGAGTTCAAGTCTTCCCGCGTATATCTTTGTATCTTACACCACGTATCATTTATTGTAACTGTACACCTCTGTGCATGTCACATATCTATGTGCCTTCTACACATGTGTGTTTATTGCAAACGCTTTTTAGAATGACAGAATGGCATTTCTGTTTTGGTGTATATTCATATAGCATGATTTCCAACGTTGACTGACAGCATAGAGACAGTCTAGTTGTTTGTGCTTTGGTATTTATTACGTGCAGGTCTTTGCCAGTACAAAATCTTACAACGTTGGATAACCTGAAGTACAAGATATCTGGATGAATCTACTCCTTGCGCATGTGTCTTCCAGAGCATTAAATGGCTGCAGGCTTACCTGTTCCACACCTCAGACCATGCAGTCTAACGTGCTTCAAATTTAGAGACAATGGACACTTCAACAGGCACTTCAACGAATATATTTTTCAAGAGAAGATATATAGAAGACTGATGACTCCATGAAAAGATACGATACGAATACACATTTTCAAGAACTAGAAAACATCAGCAAAGAGAGAGCTTCTAAGCTTTATTCTGCCAAGCTTTAGCTCTCTGCTCTCTGTTTTCCATTTGATTATTCTTTGGAGAGCTTTTGTAGTTCTAAGAGATTTTCCTTATTAAAAATATTTGTCTCTCAGACATTGCCTCAGATCAAGCAATATGTTGTAAGCTTGGTCTAGGGGCCTTTCGATTTCTACACATTCTTTGTGTGTATTCCTCTTCGTGTGTGAAGAGAAGATCTGTTGGAAACAGGTGGTGGTTTTTCCCTTCAGTGAGGAAGGAAGACCAGTGTATCAGGTGGTGTTTTGTTCCTCTTCGGGGTTAGAAGAGAAGGCCAGCTGCAGCTGGATGTGTAAGGTCCTTAAGGGGGACAGTACCCTTGGTTAGTGAAATCCTAAGTTGTTGCTTGGGGACTGGACGTAGGACTACTTGGGATAGGAGGGCCGAACCAGGATAAAAATCTCCTATTGTTGTGTGATTATTTGTGTGCTTGTTTGTCTTCACTCTTGCTAACACTAACTATCGATCTTAGTGTTTTCTGTTAAGAGTTTTTATTAACAGGTTTTTTCTAAGAATAATTTTAGCAATCCATTCACCCCCCCCTCTGGGCTTGCTAGCTAGGCAACAAGTGGTATCAGAGCCAAGTCTCTTTAAGAAAGAAGATCTCATGGTCTGAAGAGCAAAGATAAATGGCAGCTCAAGGGTATGCAGAAGGTCAGTCAGTCAACAAACCCCCTCTATTTGATGGTGAAGACTTTAACTATTGGAAGACTCGAATGGAGTTCTTTCTCCTAGGTCTCGATTTCCAACTTTGGTCCATTTTCGAAGAAGGAGACCTAGTAGTACTTAACAA
Source organism: Colocasia esculenta (assembly GCA_014218235.1). Lineage (NCBI taxonomy): Eukaryota > Viridiplantae > Streptophyta > Magnoliopsida > Alismatales > Araceae > Colocasia > Colocasia esculenta. The sequence goes on from CM024754.1 coordinate 123,429,815, forward strand.
TAGGGAAAATTGGACAGATGAAGACAAAAAGAAGATATCCCTAAACAACAAAGCCAAGAGTATACTATGTTGTGCACTGAGCAAGAAAGAGTTCAACAGGATCTCGGCGTGTAAATCTGCTATGGAGATGTGGGAGAAACTCAGAATCATATATGAAGGAACCGATAAGGTAAGAGAAACAAGGATAGACATCTTGGTAGCTCAATATGAAAAATTTCAAATGCAATCAGGAGAATCCATTACACAAATGTACAACAGATTCACTAACATCACAAATGGATTAGTTGGGCTTGGAAAAACCTATGAGATCAGAGAGATGGTGAGAAAGATACTGAGATCTCTACTAGCTTCATGGACTCCAAAGGTGACAACCATAGAAGAAGTCAATGTTCTAAAAAGGATGTCACTTGAGAAGCTCATTGGGTCACTAATGGCCCATGAGATAAATATGGAGAGGCTTGGAGAATCCTCCAGCAGGAAGAAGCACAATAACACACTAAAAGCTACAGAAGGTAGCTCTGAAGAAGAATCAGAAGATGAAGGAAGTAATGAGGACAGCGAAGATGAAGAAGCTCTTCTGTCCAGAAGACTGCAGCGCATACTGGGCAAGAAAAAAATTCAGCCAGGGAGAAGGTTCTTCAAGAAAGGGAAAGACTTCAAGAAACATGAAGGAAAACATGTTAAGAAGTCAGAACCTATATGCTACGAATGTAAGAAGCTTTGACACATCAAGGCAGACTGTCCAAAGCTGAAGAAGACTTTGGAAGCCAATAAGACAGTGGAAAGGGAGAGGACTTATATGAAAGTTATGTACCATACTCCTCTATCAATTTCTCTACTTATATAGAACATCTAAGGTATTAATCTCTTTTGATTGTCTTTTATAACAGTAACTCTTGCATCTCATGATGTGATCATGGCCCTTAATGGAATTATTGCCTTAAACTTGGTTATCCATTATGCCAACATTTAATCTCCCATCTATCTTGTCTATAAAAAACATCTATTAGGATCATATTAACTATAAGTTAGATCGATCTTTGAGCCTTTCGATATAACTTGTCTATATTGAGCCAAGACCTTTGAGTGTATTCTTTATAGTAAGATTAGTTACTTAGTATCCTTCAATAGTCACATATGAAGAGCTCATCAAGTATATTGTGTAACACCCCAAAAATCTTATTACCTAGAAAAATGTGAATAATTTGATGATTAAACATAACTATTATTATGGATGTGATTAATCTTAATTTATTAGAGATAATAAATGTTATTTCTAGTATCGTACTCAAAGGTGCGGGCTCCGACAAGGCGACACCAGAAAACTATAACGAAAATGAAATATGAGAATACCATAATTCTTAGAAAAATATGGAGATATTAAAAATGTAATTATTCGTAATTTTTGGCATACGGATTTAGAGATTAAGCTGACGCAACTATTTTTGGGGCGATTTTTCACCCAGTGGAAAATAAATTCTAAAAATTAAACTAAAATCACAAAAATTTGTAAAATCTTCCCATTAGTCTATGGTTGAAATTTCAACTTAAATGAACATCATTAGGACACCTAAACAAGGAGACAATTTAGCTAGTTGAATTATCAACCATTCACGGTGACCATTTTTGGGTTACTTTCTACCCACGCATCAGGGGCCACGTAACCCACTTTTCATGGGGTAGATGACCACCACGATCTATCATAGGTGTTAGCTTTGGAGGTAGCATGGGGCAGGTGGCCTTGGGTGGTTAAGGGGGATTTATACCTTGACACATGCATGGCCGACGTGCCAAGCATGTGTGAAGGCTGGGAGCTTATAAAAGCTTCCCCTCACCTTCGTGGAAGTGTTTTCTCTTCCACTGCTGCTGCTTTGCTTAGGGAAGAAGTTTCTGCTGTAGTGAGATTTCACCCATGTGTGGATGACTGGTTGGTGTGTCGTGACTACCGTTGCTGTGCTGGCACCTTGTGTGGGAAGGTTGCTGCTGGAGACAGTGTAACTGTAGCTGCTATTGGTTTACCTGCTGTGGATCACCAAATCTTCAACAAGCAACTGTCGAAGCTTCTACCTGTGTGGTTGTCCTGTACTTCTTCCTTCTACTGTAGATTTTACGTGAAGAAGAATACCTTTATTCTTCAGCAAGTCAAGTAGGTGTCATACCTCAATTCCTTCTCAGTTTCCTATGTACATGCTCATGGTTTCTTCATTCGTAGAAACCATGTCTCCTGGTTGTGCCATGACTTGTATAGTTCTTCTTGCTTTGCTTCATTTTTGATTAGATGTATTCAAGGATATTGTAGATCTTGAAGTCAAGTAGGGTTCTTCCTTCTTCTTTAAATCCTTGTCTCTGATCCTGCTAAAGATTTCAAAATCTCTTTATGCTTCTCTTGAACTGGCGACCAGCTGAAGGTTTATGCAGTTCTTTTGTTCTTCTCTGCACTGATATTAATCCAACGAGAAGAAGATGAAGAAGAAGAATCCTTATTTCTTTCTCAAGATTCAGTAGGTTCTCATCCTTTCCTTGAACTTCTATTCTCTATTCATGTTGGAATAATTTAGCCTCATACGAGATTGCCTTTGAGCCTGCTAACCAGTCTCAGTTAAAGTTGTATACGAGATTGGAATCTCAAATTCTTTTGTTTGATTTTCCCAATTACCTTTGGAATCATGTAGTTACCAAGGAGCTTCTTCACTCCCATTACCAATCAAGTAGGTTTCTAACTTCTTCTTCCACCATTTATCCATGTTTATGTTATATAGTTTTGCTAGAAATTTTGATATCTTAAAACATTGTGATTTCTTTCCATTTAGATGATTGTACCTCAAACCTTGATTTGGAACATTAAATACCTTGTGTTTTAGTGTCCATCTTGTAGGAATCTTACAATAAACCATTGCTATCAAGACCACACTTCCAACACTATACTATGTTAGCTTCTAGCTAGACAAGTTCGAATTGCAAGCCTATTGTTCCATTTCTCTTGTTTAGCTTATAAACCACTGTGAGATCTACAATTAGACTCTTCCATTTGATATAAACCATGTCTTGGTTTATAAGTTCTATAATTAGGGTGTTTAGAACGGATTTAAACATCATTTCTGGAAGTTCTGCTGCTACCTGTCGACAGCCAGCCCAAAGCTGTCAACAGGCGCATGTTTTTCAGAACTCTAGATTTCTGGAATGTGTGTATCTATCGACAAATCTCTTGTTGCTGTCGACAGATACCCACAGAGCCAGCAAACCTAAGCTCTGTCTGCTGCTATCTGTCGACAGCCCCTTCCTATCTGTCGACAGGTACAATCCTGATTTGAATTTCTGCACCTTTTCATGCTTGAATCCATGTTAAAACTTCATTCTAAAAGCCAAGAAGGTTACCCTCTCATTTACCTTGGTATTTACTGTCATACTACTGTAAAGTTTACCCACATTATGTACCTTAATCTCCCTTAAGTTATTCGTAAAGTTGGCAATTACAAGTAGTACTCCGATGGAGTCTATTCTCTAATATTCGGTAACTGAGTCTATAAAACTTGACCACTTGATAATTCATATGTTTAAACACCTTATGAGATGTGAATAATTGTGATGACCATTATGGATCTTCATTTTCTTGGATTCTTATGTGATTCAAATCTTCTAAAGTTATTGGCTTGAGTCATAACCCTGTCTCAACCAATTGTCTTTCTTATACTCTTGAACTCTGAGCTACTTTGTCACTAAGATATCTGTATTAATTCTCAATCAAAACTACCTTTGGATTTCCCATTTCTGTTATGCTCATGAGAAGAAATTTATGATCTGAAGACAGTGCTCTCTTCAAAGAGGGTTTAGGATCACTTGTGGTAGCACCAGCCACTTGTGATCAGCTGAGGGCGACAGTTTGTACGTATGTAAATCCAAGTCAATGGACTGACGATGGTGGGTAATAAAAAAAATTATACCCTGTTCTTGCGCAATGAACAAGATCCAAGGTGCTGGAATCGCCTAGGCACGGAGGATTTATTTACGACTATATAGTAACCTCTTGAGAGCAGTGATGCCTGTCGAATTCATTCTGAAATCAAGTTATGATATGAATTTTAAAAGACAAATATGACTTTTGTTCTGAGATTCATTTGAGCCCGTTATGAAATTAACTTGGGCTATATGTTTATGTTAAGTATGAAGATTCATGAGCAATTATGTTTGTTCCATATATGCACTTTCTGAATACTCTTGAAGTTCTGCAATTTGAAACTCCTATCTTTATGTTTACTGTCACCTACTGAGTCCTTCCGACTCATGCTTTTGTTTCCTCCACCCCTTTCAGATTGAAGGAAAAATCAATCTCAGCTACAGATTGTTCACAACTCTACTGGTGATGAAGAAGGAGAAGTAGAAGAGCATAGCTTTAGTGACTCTTTAGAGTTTTGTTGTACTATTAAAGGTTTAGAAGAGAAAGTTTGGCTTTATGTAAATAAGGGGTGTTGTTGCTAAGTTATTTTGTTGAGGTATAAAATTTTCAAAGATGCTTTTGTGGAATGGTTTGTTAGTCTTGGGCACTACATAGATTTGATAGCCCATAATGAAGTTTGTTAGTGTAACCCCTCTTCCGATCAAGAGCTATGTGATATGTGATACGTATGTGTATGTGTGCGGTCGGAGGGGGGTGTTACAGAGGTGGTATCAGAGCAAAGTCAATTGAGGATCCAATACTATAGAGTTATTGATCTTCAACATCCTATAATGACCTGTGAGGATGGGTAGAAAGCCTAAGGTTAAGCTAGATAAGTAAAGTCAGATATAGATTGTATTGGGTATGAAATGAATATCTAGAGGTAGGATTTCCACTTTCTTGTCTCCTTCGGTTAGAACCTTGAGTTCAAGTGTTATCATGATATTGCGTTAAAAAAAAACCAATAGAAATGTCTTTCTTATCCATTGTGATCATATTTCATTTAGTTTATGCCTATGCCTAGGGTTGATGTTTATGTGCACTTCACGTAGACTTTCCACTAGATGCAAGGAAGACTCTTAAAAGAAGTTATATCTACAGGACCTTCTTAGCATAAGTTTTCCTATGCTATCCATGTTATAAAGATTTTCTCTTTGTTCCATCCTTTTCTCCATGAAAGATGTGTCAAGAATTGTTTATAAGATCCACTAGATGTTGTTTGATTCTTCATGGAATGATAGGAACTCTTAGAAGAGTCTCCTAAGTTGATGATTAAACCATTTTCTAAAAGATCAACCTATATCTGTCGACAGACAAAATCTAGCTGTCGAAAGGTACCCTACTTCCAGAGCTCAGTCAATGTAAAACTGACAGTAGCTGTCGACAGATGGCTTTCACCTGTCGACAGATGTTCCTCACCTTTCGACAGTTGACTCTGATCTGTTGACAGATAGTGTCAGACCCCAGAAAATGAACTGATTCTTCTTTAGTTAGAAGTGTCAGCAGGTTTAGTCAGAAGTGTCAGCAGGACCCTTGTAAGGCTGGAACTCATACGTTATTTACATTCCATATCATTTAAGTAAATGTTATAATTTGATATAACATTTACTTAAGATATTACATGTAAATAAGGAAGTACCCCTCATTTGAATCCAATAAAAATGTCAGAAAAATCATATCTCTTACCAATAAAAGTCAACTCTCCCACCGAAGAAAAACAAATTTTGGCAATTCCATCAAAATAGCGTCTTTCTAATTTCTCATAATTTGGCCTATCTGAAAGTTTCATAATTCAAATGAACCTAGTAGAATGCTAAAAATCTAAGGTCCGGTGAAAATTGATACACACACATATGACTTCTCCAAGGGAGCCCTCTCCTATTGAAGAAAAAGTTAAACTTGCTCATCCCTTATTTTACATTAATATGACTTTTACGTTGATATGTTATTATCTCCAACTCTAAATAAGAATTAGTAAATGAATGGCTCAATCGATCATATGGATTTCACGACTACTCTCGTGATGTATCCTTCCATTGACTTCCCATTTTTTTTTGGATTCTAAATTATTATATCACTAAGATGAATCATTAATCGTGGAGATTAATGTGTCAAGTAACTAGGTACACACATTAACAATTGTATTAATAGTATAAGTTAGAAAAGTTGAGATCTAAATTACATGATTGATTAACCAAAGTTAAATTTGTTTGCTCACCCAGCGTGATGGGAAAAGAAATGAGTTGGAAAGAGGTTCAATATGCAATGAACAACTTTGCTCAGTCCTTAGAGCGAGTAGTTCTAGTTGGTAATCAAAGGAAAATGAAACTGTATTAAAATTTTAAAAGTACAAATCTCCAAGAAATAGTGAGTATTACAATATCTATACGGAAAAGGATAGTTCCCTCCAATAAAAGAGAAACAACTGATAAAAAGATGGTGAAGCGGAATAAGAAGAGCAAAAAGATCAAGAAGACTAATAAGCAAGAGAATGTCAAGGCACAACCTAAGAAAGCTTGTGCATATTGTTACAAACCGGGCCAAGTCAAAGAAGACTGTTGGCAGAGACTAAAAGCATATTGGAAGTGTGGAAGTCTAAAACACTGAATCTCAGAATGTCTTGTACACACTCACAAAACCATGACAAGAGTTCAGGAAAATCTTAAGCCTAAGAAGAATTGATTGAAGTTATTGGAAGTAATTTTATGTATAAATCAATAAGACTAGAATATAGTGAGAAATACTTGAGTTTAGTTGTTATGGCATGCCAAAGCTTAGTAAATTTTGCCAACCTATGTAATTTGGTAAGGGTGAATTATGTAATTTTGTACTAGAAACTTTATGAGATAAATAAAATCTTTTACTGTTTTCATCATATTCTCAATGCTCAGCCTTCTTGTCATATTACCCTTTCTAAGGAAATATGTATTCATATAACTCTCTAAGGATTAATGTTAATCCTTAGTGGGGGAGACTTTAAGTATACTATGCTATTAGGAAGGATATGCTCAATACATAATACCCTATTATCCAAGATAAAGAATATAGTGAAGGTTGCATTTAATTAAACCTATGGTCACAAAATGGCTCTTTGATAACTAGAGATGTTAACATTCAGAAACCCTTCAACTTATAATATAATAAACATAACAAGATTGGTCAGACAAATCTGGAATAAATAAAAGTTCAAAGAATGGAAACATAATTTTTGAATCCAACCAAACTAGTCATGGAGTTTGGAGGACCAAACTCTTTTAGTGGGGGAGAATTGTAACACCCCAAAAATATTATTACCTAGAAAAATGTGAATAATTTGATGATTAAACATAACTATTATTATGGATGTGATTAATCTTAATTTATTAGAGATAATAAATGTTATTTCTAGTATCGTACTCAAAGGTGCGGGCTCCGACAAGGCGACACCAGAAAACTATAACGAAAATGAAATATGAGAATACCATAATTCTTAGAAAAATATGGAGATATTAAAAATGTAATTATTCGTAATTTTGGCATACGGATTTAGAGATTAAGCTGACGCAACTATTTTTGGGGCGATTTTTCACCCAGTGGAAAATAAATTCTAAAAATTAAACTAAAATCACAAAAATTTGTAAAATCTTCCCATTAGTCTATGGTTGAAATTTCAACTTAAATGAACATCATTAGGACACCTAAACAAGGAGACAGTTTGGCTAGTTGAATTATCAACCATTTACGGTGACCATTTTTGGGTTATTTTCTACCCACGCATCAGGGGCAACGTAAGCCACTTTTCATGGGGTAGATGGCCACCACGATCTATCATAGGTGTCAGCTTTGGAGGTAGCATGGGGCAGGTGGCCTTGGGTGGTTAAGGGGGATTTATACCTTGACACATGCATGGCCGACGTGCCAAGCGTGTGTGAAGGCTGGGAGCTTATAAAAGCTTCCCCTCACCTTCGTGGAAGTGTTTTCTCTTCCACTGTTGCTGCTTTGCTTAGGGAAGAAGTTTTTGCTGTAGTGAGATTTCACCCCTGTGTGGAAGACTGGTTGGTGTGTTGTGACTACCGTTGCTGTGCTGGCACCTTGTGTGGGAAGGTTGCTGCTGGAGACAGTGTAACTATAGTTGCTACTGGTTTACTTGCTGTGGATCACCAAATCTTCAACAAGCAACTCCCGAAGCTTCTACCTATGTGGTTGTCCTGTACTTCTTCCTGCTACTGTAGATTTTTACATGAAGAAGAAGTACCTTTATTCTTCACCAAGTCAAGTAGGTGTCATACCTCAAATCCTTCTCAGTTTCCTATGTACATGCTCATGGTTTCTTCATTCGTAGAAACCATGTCTCCTGGTTGTGCCATGACCTGTATAGTTCTTCTTGCTTTGCTTCATTTTTGATTAGATGTATTCAAGGATTTTGTTGATCTTGAAGTCAAGTAGGGTTCTTCCTTCTTCTTTAAATCCTTGTCTCTGATCCTGCTAAGGATTTCAAAATCTCTTTATGCTTCTCTTGAACTGGCGACCAGCTGAAGGTTTATGCAGTTCTTTTGTTCTTCTCTGCACTGATATTAATCCAACGAGAAGAAGATGAAGAAGAAGAATCCTTATTTCTTTCTCAAGATTCAGTAGGTTCTCATCCTTTCCTTGAACTTCTATTCTCTATTCATGTTGGAATAATTTAGCCTCATACGAGATTGCCTTTGAGCCTGCTAACCAGTCTCAGTTAAAGTTGTATACGAGATTGGAATCTCAAATTCTTTTGTTTGATTTTCCCAATTACCTTTGGAATCATGTAGTTACCAAGAAGCTTCTTCACTCCCATTACCAATCAAGTAGGTTTCTAACTTTTTCTTCCACCATTTATCCATGTTTATGTTATATAGTTTTGCTAGAAATTTTGATATCTTAAAACATTGTGATTTCTTTCCATTTAGATGATTGTACCTCAAACCTTGATTTGGAACATTAAATACCTTGTGTTTTAGTGTCCATCTTGTAGGAATCTTACAATAAACCATTGCTATCAAGACCACACTTCCAACACTATACTATGTTAGCTTCTAGCTAGATAAGTTCGAATTGCAAGCCTCTTGTTCCATCTCTCTTGTTTAGCTTATAAACCACTGTGAGATCTACAATTAGACTCTTCCATTTGATATAAACCATATCTTGGTTTATAAGTTCTATAATTAGGTTGTTTAGAATGGATTTAAACATCATTTCTGGAAGTTCTGCTGCTACCTGTCGACAGCCAGCCCAAAGCTGTTGACAGGCGCATGTTTTTCAGAACTCTAGATTTCTGGACTGTGTATCTGTCGACAGATCTCTTGTTGCTGTTGACAGATACCCACAGAGCCAGCAAACCTGAGCTCTGTCTGCTGCTATCTGTCGACAGCCCCTTCCTATCTGTCGACATGTACAATCTTGATCTGAATTTCTGCACCTTTTCATGCTTGAATCCATGCTAAAACTTCATTCTAAAATCCAAGAAGGTCACCCTCTCGTTACCTTGGTATTTACTGTCATACTACTGTAAAGTTTACCCACATTATGTACCTTAATCTCCCTTAAGTTATTCGTAAAGTTGGCAATTACAAGTAGTACTCCGATGGAGTCTATTCTCTAGTATTCGGTAACTGAGTCTATAAAACTTGACCACTTGAGAATTCATATGTTTGAATACCTTATGAGATGTGAATAATTGTGATGACCATTATGGATCTTCATTTTCTTGGATTCTTATGTGATTCAAATCTTCTGAAGTTATTGGCTTGAGTCATAACCCTGTCTCAACCAATTGTCTTTCTTATACTCTTGAACTCTGAGCTACTTTGTCACCAACATATCTGTATTAATTCTCAATCAAAACTACCTTTGGATTTCCCATTTCTGTTATGCTCATGAGAAGAAATTTATGATCTGAAGACAGTGCTCTCTTCAAAGAGGGTTTAGGATCACTTGTGGTAGCACCAGCCACTTGTGATCAGCTGAGGGCGACAGTTTGTACGTATGTAAATCCAAGTCAATGGACTGACGATGGTGGGTAATAAAAAAATTATACCCCGTTCTTGCGCAAGGAACAAGATCCAAGGTGCTGGAATCACCTAGGCATGGAGGATGTATTTATGACTATATAGTAACCTCTTGAGAGCAGTGATGCCTGTCGAATTCATTCTGAAATCAAGTTATGATATGAATTTTAAAAGACAAATATAACTTTTGTTCTGAGATTCATCTGAGCCCGTTATGGAATTAACTTGGGCTATATGTTTATGTTAAGTATGAAGATTCATGAGCAATTATGTTTGTTCCATATATGCACTTTCTGAATACTCTTGAAGTTCTGCAATTTGAAACTCCTACCTTTATGTTTACTGTCACCTACTGAGTCCTTCCGACTCACGCTTTTGTTTCAATACAAGAAAAAACAGAAATAGAGACCGAAATATTCGGTCTCTATTCTGTCCCTAAATAGCTCAGAGACCGAATAGTGACCGAATTTATCGGTGAAGAATTTCTGGTCACAAATCTGTGACCGAAAATATTCAGTCACTATTCGGTCACTAAATTGTGACCGAATAGTGACTGACATATTGCAGTCGCTAAAAGTGGACATCAGAGACCGAAATCTTCAGTCACTAATCAGTCCCTGTTTCTGGGACTGATTAGGGACCGAAATAGGCAGTCACTATATTGACCTCCTAGGACGAAGTCAGGGCCCTTTTATTGGCTCATTGTAAATTCATGAGAGATCTAGCTAGAGATCCCAAGTTCTAGACATTACAATTGTGAATTTTCAAGAACATGAGATAATCAAATCGAGTAAGAACTGATACATGAATACATTATAAATCACTTTTTAGAAGGAGTAGCTTAATAATTATTTCAAGTAAATCTAAAATTAATTAGTATATCATAGTTCATGTAAAAGTTATTTCAAGAAAGAATTCTAATTAGCAGGGTGTGTCGACCTAGAATATGGGTGTGTCGACCTAAGTCACTGGAGATAAGAGTTAAGTTGATTTGAAAACAGAGTGTGTCAACCTAATTAGAAGAGAGTGCTGACACTCTGAAGGATATAGTGCCAACTCTCTACAAGGTATAGGTCGATACTATGAAGGGATAGGTCAACACTATAAGGGATAAATCAGTCAACACTACTGGATAGATAATGGTGACACTACTGGATAGATAGTGTTGACACTACTGGACGGATAGGTCAACACTACTGCATAGATAGTGTTGACACTATTGGATAGATAGTGTTGACACTACTAGATAGATAGGTCAACACTACTGGATAGATAGTGTTAACACTACTGGACAGATAGTGTTGACACTACCACTGTTTCCAAAACACAATAAGAAGAAAAGAAGAAGAATAAGAATCCTTCACAAGAACACTTGTGCCTAAGACATGAGTATTAGCTAAAACACGTACACAAGAGACCAAAAAGTATACCTAATAATCTTTATGACACGCAAATCAAGGGGTAAATATGATAGATACTCATATTCAAGATCCTAACCAAAGATGGAGACAAGAAGGAAATGAGATACAGAAATCCTATATGATGATCACACAATTCCAGAAATCATATAGTAGCCTTTAAAAATGAAACTTCAGATTGAACATTTGTTTTTGATTTATATTAACTGAATTAAGTTCTTGACTTATAAACTTGATTAAAGATCAAGAAAAAAATTTATTATCTTGAAGGTAATGTGAAGGTACCTACCTTACACCTTATTTCCTTCTTTATTTCCAGAAAACCAAGTTAGCTCTTTTTCTTTCTACGAAAACTCCTCCCTTCCTGACGTTTCTTCCTCTCCCAATGCTTCCACCGTCAACCCCTTTCTATATACTCTATATATATATATATATATATGCTTGCACATGCATATAAGCACTTCCACACTCTCCCACGTAGCTATCTATCTCATCATTACCTCCACTTTCTTCTAAGACCTCACACACTCCCATGTGACACTAATTAACAAGCACGTACACTTCACGCATATATATACATGCAGGAAGTTTATCCATTTTTTTGACATTATTTTATCTTTTCTTTTAATTATATATATATATATATATATACTAATAAATATATACACTTTTACACATACCTACCACTACCTACACATGTTCACATTTAGATGCAGGTTAAATCTTACGTAAACAAGTTACTTAACTAGATTACTATTCATTTAGGTCTCTTTGGAACCTTAATTTAATATGTAAATGACATCCAAATAAAATAAAATTTCAACCACTGTCTAATTACAATGTGGTAAGTTTATAGTAATTTTTATTTAAATTTTCCTAAAAAAATATTTATCAAGTATAAATTGTCCTAAAAGTAGATAAATCATATTTACCTCATTAACTGTGCATCAAAAATTCTCAATATCCACAGTTTAGGTATCAACATATTTTTCTGATAATTATGGTAATTTCAAACTAAATTTCATTACCAAAATCCAGTGACACCTTATCAGTGTACATATGTGCAGAAATGGTACCGACATGAAACAATATAAATCTTTAAATGATTTTCTGCTGCAAATAAGCTAGGGGCTTCATACTTGGTATTAATTTGAGACGTCACAAAATCAGTCACAAATCTTTTTCACATCATTGAGAATTTGTGACTGAAATAAAATTAGTCATCATTCAGTCTGTAAAATAGAGACTGATTTATTTCAGTCACTATTCGGTCACTATTTAGGGACCGAATTGTGACTGAATTTAATCAGTCTCAACATATAGAGACCGAAATATTTCAGTCCCTATTCGGTCTCTAAATAGTGACTGAATAGGGACTGAAATATTTCGGTCTCTATATTTGGGACCGAAATCTTTCGGTCCCTATTCGGTCCCTAAATAGTGACCGAATAGGGACTGAAATATTTCGGTCTCTATATTTGGGACCGATTTATTTTAGTCCCTATTCGGTCACTATTTAGGGACCGAATAGTGACTGGAATATTTCAGTCCCAAATATAGAGACCGAAATATTTCATTCCCTATTCGGTCACTATTTAGGGACCGAATAGGGACTGCAATATTTCGGTCCCAAATATAGAGACCGAAATATTTTAGTCCCTATTCGGTCACTATTTAGGGACTGAATATGGACCGAAATATTTCGGTCCCAAATGTAGAGACCGAAATATTGCAGTCCCTATTCGGTCCCTAAATAGTGACCGAATAGGGACTAAAATAAATCGGTCCCAAATATAGAGACCGAAATATTTCAGTCCCTATTCGGTCACTATTTAGGGACCGAATAGGGACAGATTTTGAATCGGTCTCTAAATCTTTTATTTAGCGACTGATTAATTTCAGTGACAATTCGGTCACTATTTAAGGACCGAATAGGGACCGAAAGTTTCGGTTTTATGGTCTCTATTAGCGGTTTTTCTTGTAGTGTTTCCTCCACCCCTTTCAGATTGAAGGAAAAATCAATCTCAGCTACAGATTGTTCACAACTCTGCTGGTGATGAAGAAGGAGAAGTAGAAGAGCATAGCTTTAGTGACTCTTTAGAGTTTTGTTGTACTATTAAAGGTTTAGAAGAGAAAGTTTGGCTTTATGTAAATAAGTTGTTGCTAAGTTATTTTGTTGAGGTATAAAATTTTCAAAGATGCTTTTGTGGAATGGTTTGTTAGTCTTGGGCCCGACATAGATTTGATAGCCCATAACGAAGTTTGTTAGTGTAACCCCTCTTCCGATCAAGAGCTATGTGATATGTGATACATATGTGTATGTGTGCGGTCGGAGGGGGGTGTTACATATTGTGTAAGCTTTGAGGACTTTCGAGCCATCAGCATCTACCCTCAAATATCATCGTTTCACCTATTAGGCCATTGGCTGTTATTGGGCCAACGGATATGGGCCAAAGACCATGTCTCATCACCTACCTAGCATATTGGTGAGCCTATTAATATTTACATGATAACTCATAGTACTATACAAGCACAAAACTTTAATTAGTAGTCTCATATTTTCATTTGAATATTAGCCACTTTGGAATGGTGAATGAGTTCTATTATCTTTTATAGAAGTGGTTGACACATTCTGAACATTTGTTTAAAGGTACATTTTTATAGTTGAGAGTGAAACATAACCATAGAACTTCTTTAAAAAATTAGATAAAAATGAGAAAACCATATATATTTATATATTCCTGAAAAATGATAAAAGTATTATTTATGAGTCACATTAACTAATCATACATCCATTAATTTGCTCACATTTGTTCTTAATAACACATTTCTTTCATAAATTACATTTCTCACTTGCTTTCAAGTAAGATGATAGTCAGTTCATATGCCTTACGTAATATATGCTTGATTAATCACTGTGCTATCTTAAGTCCAACTTGCCATTATCATTTTGAGACCAATATATCTCCATATATTTCTTATATTTAGGGAGTAGGAACAGTACACAAGCTAGTTTGGAAATGACTTGTTAGATTTTTATAGTCCTCTCCCCCCACCCCACCCCCATAAGAAAAAACAACAACCCCCCCCATGTATACATATAGAAAAACACTTCTCTTTGGTGCTACTTGATATTTGAATATGTTGGAAGAGGAATAGGTATAACTCATCTTAATTTTAGGGGCAAATTAACTAGAGGTCTTTGTCAAAGGGTTTGGCTTAATTTATAGACTCTGTTAGAAGATCAGAAGTCACATAGTCCTTTCTTTTTTGTGTTGTTTAATTTCTAGTATCTACTTTTAGTTTCTCAGCATTTATGAGTCTTAGGAGATGATTCGTCCTTTTAGCATCAATTTTTCTATTTTGCCCTTCCTTCTTCTGGTCTTTCCCTATGTAGACTTACATTTATTACAATAAGTGTACATATCGTTTATAGTAAGCTTTGATATCACTTAAAGTAACTTTATATATCACTTATAGTAAGTATTCATATCACTTATAGTAAGTCTTCATATCACTTATAGTAAGCTTTTGATATCATTTATAGTAAGTCTTCATATCACTTACAGTAAGACTGTTATCACTTATAGTAAGTATTTGATATCACTTACAGTAAGTCTATATATCGCTTACAGTTAGCCTTCATATCACTTACAATAAGCCTTTTACATCATTTATAAGTAAGTCTTGATATCAATTACATCATACAATTATAAGTTTTTAGAAAACAAAAAAAACTCTATTTATTTATGACTACTAAGATTCGAACTCAGGTCTCCACAAACTCAACATGGGATACCATTACCACTAAGCTACAACCACACTTGTGTTACAATATAACATCAATTATATTTCACTAAGTATTGATATCACTTACAGAAAATATACACATCACTTACAGTAAACATGCACATCATTTACAATAAGTCTTAACATCACTTACAACATATATACACATCACTTACAACAAACATACACATCATTTACAGCAAACATATACATCACTTATAGCAAACATACACATCATTTACAATAAGTCTTAACATCACTTACAACAAACATACAACACATCAGTTATAACAAATATACACATCACTTACAATAAACACACACATCACTTACAATAAACATGCACATCATTTATAGCAAACATATACATCACTTACAGCAAACATACACATCATTTACAATAAGTCTTAACATCACTTACAATAAACATACACATCACTTACGGCAAACATACACATCACTTACAACAAACATACATATCATTTACAGCAAACGTATACATCACTTACAACAAACATACACATCATTTACAATAAGTCTTAACATCACTTACAACAAACATACACATCATTTACAATAAGTCTTAACATCACATATAGTATACATCAAACCATATTACAGTAAACGTTATTATGTAACAGAGATTAATGTATATTGTAACAGGGAATGATATTTACTGTAACGAGACTTAACATAGGTTGTAATAGAAAATAAACATATATTGTAATAGAGAATTACGTTTACTATAATAGATGATAATGTTTACTATAATAGAACTTAATGTATATTATAACAGGGAATAATATTTACTATAGTGAGACTTAACATAGGCTATAATAGAGAATAAACATATATTATAATAGAGAATAACGTTATGTAATTGAGTTTAACATATACTAAGTGATGTCAAGACTTACTATAAACGATGTGTATGTTTGTTGCAAGTGATATCAATACTTAGTGAAATATAATAGATGTTATATTGTAACACAAGTGTGGTTGTAGCTTAGTGGTAAGAGTATCCCATGTTGAACATGTGGAGACTTGAGTTCGAATCACAAACAAATAGAGTTTTTGTGTTTTCTAAAAAGTTTTAGTTGTAGGTTGTAACTAATAGTAAGACTTACTGCAAATGATGTCAAATGCTTATTGTAAGTGATATATAGACTTACTGTAAGTGATATCAAATGCTTATCATAAGTGATATCAAAGACTTACTGTAAGTGATATGAAGATTTATTGTAAGTGATATGAAGACTTACTGTAAGTGATATCAAAAGCTTACTATAAGTGATATCAAAGACTTACTGTAAGTGATATAAAGACTTACTGTAAGTGATATCAAAGACATACTGTAAGTGATATAAAGACTTACTGTAAGTGATATATAGACTTACTATAAGTGATATCAAAGTTTATTGTAAGCGATATGTACATTTATTGTAATGAATGTAAGTCTACATAGGGAAAGACCATAAGAATGAAAGGTAAAATAGGAAAAAGTTGATGCTAAAAGGACGCATCGTCTCCCAAGACTCATAAATGCTGAGAAACTAAAAGTAGAGACTAGAAATTAAATAACACAAAAAAGAAATGACTATGTGACTTATGGTCTTCTGACAAGGACTATAAATTAAGCCAAACCCTCTTACAAGGACTTTTAATTAATTTCCCTAACTTTAGACATCAATTTTTCTTATCCCAACGACGAGATATCCTCATTTTAATTTTTATTCCCTTTTGGTGAAAAGGGAGATAATAATGGAAATAAGGCCCATTTTCAGACCATTTTATACTTCTTAACTTATGTTTGAGGGGTTGTGTTGACCCTTGTTTAATTGGAGAATAGTGAAGGTTAGACATAACGATCTCATTAACTAAGAATAATTATAATAATAATATAATATTATTATTGTATCATTATAGTAATCATAATTTACTATGACATATAAACAATTTGACTATGTTACGATGTTAATTACTATATTTATATGTAATATAATAATTGTAGCATTCACTCATTAATTACTATAGTAATATAACATACAGTTAATATGTGATTACATTAAGTCTACTCATAATTTAGTGTGGCATTATCATTAATTTGGCCATGTTATTGTATTAATTAATATAGTTATGCAGGATATAATAATAGTACTACGTTTCATTACTATGTTAATTACAATAACAATGTAAACATATTATTTTAATATGTTATTAAAATAAGACTAATCATAATCTACTATGATGTTATTCATAATTTGACTATATTGCTATTTGACTCAGAGGTATCTGGCATGGATTCAGAGGAAGATAACATGGAGCGTTGTTCCCGAAGACTAGGGCTACAACCTCGGGTAGTCCTTCGACGTACTCATTCCTGGGATAGATCTTCTATGGAGTTCTAGTTAACTCCTACTTTATCCAGCTCTTCCTCTGGACCCCGAAAATCTATTTTACGTCCTTCTCGCAAAGGGGGTGTTAGGATTTCTTTACCGATTGCTCAAGAACGTTCCCCAAGTCCGTTGCGGCAAATAGAGGTGATTTCTGCGCCAGCTAGGGGTGTTCATGGTTTGGTTTGGTTTGGTTTATAGGAGATTTTTAAGAAACCAAACCAAACCAAATTCGGACCCAACTCGAACCAAACCAAACCGAAGTCCCTTGAAACCAAACCAAACCAAACCGAATTAAATTCGGTTTGGTTCGGTTTAACTTGAAAATAAATGGACCTTGAGATTCTCTTAGTCTTAAATAAGATTTTAATCACTTGTTTCTCTAATAAATTACTATCAAATAATATTTGAAATAAAGTATTAAATGTTGATGACCATATTAACCTCCATAATATGTATTTTTACATAAATATATTGAAAAATTTTGATAGATATATACAAATTAAAACTTATTATTGTAATTCGGTTTAATCGGTTTGGTTTGGTTTCTAGAACTTAGAAACCAAACCAAACCAAACCGAATTTTCTTTTTCGGTTTGGTTTGGAACCAAACCAATTTTTTTCCATATTCAAACCAAACTGAATCGCTCAGTTCGGTTTGATTTTTCGGTTTGAACCGAATAGTGAACACCCCTAGCGCCAACCCTATCTCCGCAAGATAATATCAAAGATTGGATGACAAAGTTTACTTCTGTGGCCGAGCTTGCCAGAGCAGAGAATATATTTATGCCCGAATTTAAATTTGACTCGGAGGTATCTGGCATGGATTCAAAGGAAGATAACATGGAGTGTTGTTCCTGAAGACCAGGGCTACGACCTCGGGCAGTCCTTCGATGTACTCATTCCTGGGATAGATCTTCTATAGAGTTCTAGTTAACTCCTACTTTATCTGGGTCTTGTAGTCGGCTATTATCTCTGATGCTAGAATTACTCCTTATATATATAATAAACAGGCCATCTCAGGCTTTTGATTAAAAAAAAATTTATTGTGACAATGTACATATAGTAATATGTTAATTATTATAATAATATAATTAATAACAATTACTACATTATTATATATAGTTTACTCATAATTTACTATAATGTCATTAATAATTTGACTATGTAATAATTTGACTATGTTCCTATGTTAATCACTATATTAATATTATTGTGTTCATTGCTGTGATAACTACTAAAGTATTATAGTATTATTATCATCTTAACATATTGTGTATTAAGTCTAAACATAAATTAACGAGGAGTTATCAATAATTTGACTATGTTACTATATTAATTATCATAATTATATATTACTTTAATTTATATAATAATATTATTTTGACTATGTTATAAAGTAATCATAATTATATATATATAGTATATAATTATATAATTATATTCATTATTACATTAATTACTATAAGAACATAGCAATTAACTGGGTTAATGTGTAATTATCATAATTATATAAATATAATAATATAACTATATTCCTTATTATGTGAATTACTATAATAATATAGTAATTAACTAAACTAATTATTATAACAATATAGTAATACTTTTTGTTAATCTTTTATTAACTTTAAATATGATTAGTATATAACATAAGTCAAAAAGGGAAGGGCATTAACAAAGAAAAAGTTGACTTGAAGTGCGTGAAATGGGGATAGAAAAAGTAAAGTAACTCATTCCGAGGGACCCCTTTTGGAATGAGTTATACTCATTGCTATCTCCATTTTTAAGAGTTAGATTCACTCTTATCCTCTACTTAATCCCATACTAAACAACACATTGGGGTTATCCCCATTCCCTGAATAATAAATAAATAAATTTGGATCTCATATCACCACATATATCCTAACCCATATCCATTACAGCTAACGATCCCATTAAAGCTTAGTTTCACGTGAGTGAGATTGTAACGACCCTCCTTATACCGGTACGATTATACCAATCCACGTCGATATAGAGAACACCGTCACAGTGGGACATTGACCCAACACTAAACGATAGGTTGATATGTACATGAATAGTAAAGAGTACAGTGGAAATAAAGTAACAATTTCATTCCATTCCATCATCATCATCAATATCCACAGTCTGTATAACATAAGATGAAAGAAAACACTAAAGTCCACATTAATACAACTTTCAAATGAAATACATTGTCCATCCTTAATTACACAATTCCAAATTACATACTATGAAATGAAAGATATAACGTAGAGATCTCCACAAAATAGCTACTCCTCGCGCTCGGAGTTGCTCCTAACTATATCCTCCTCGGATGTGGAGACACCTGTCACACCTGTACGCTGAAGCAAGTATGAGTCTAAATAGACCCAGCAAGCAATCCATGAACACAACCATACACATATCACCTACACATGCTAGAGTTCTAAGCAATTAAGCACTTGAGGATAATCATGGTACATGCTTTACATGACTTAAACAACTAAATATAAAACTTATAACATGCTTCCTACATCTTTTGTTCAACATGCTTCAAGATTTAAATCTCATTCAAACCCTTCTGCAACTATACATACTTTAAGCATGGAATTAAACATAAAGTAAATAGTACACCTAGCATGGATTCTAATCATTTTCACATGCATTTAACACCAATATACGAACCTTTGGCTTGCTGTTTTGACATGAATTAAACACATTCATATGGGTTTACACTTATTTGCATGCTAACACATTCATTTAACAATTTCACATTGCACATCTTTCACATTTCACATTCACATTCACATGATCATATACACATATTCACATTTTACACTTAGTTGCCGTGACACATAGTCCAAACCACCACTAGAAGGGCACACATATACACATTCACATACCTATCACCTAGGCAACACAGTGATAGATCTTGGTTAACTGCGCAGAACCGAGAGAAGCACTCTCTAGAAACTTCCACAATCTGAATCCATCTCGTTTCAGTAGGACCACTGATCCTGATGAGGCAGAGAACTGGCTTAAGGAGATTGAGCATATTTTTTGCGTCATGTAATGCGCGGATGGTGATAAGTTACTCCTAGCCACTTTTCAGCTTAAGCGGGACGCCCGTGCGTGGTGGGAGTCCGTCGAAGCTACACGGGCAGATGCACAATTCACATGGGAGGAGTTTAAGGAGCACTTCAACTCCAAGTACTTTTCCGAGAGAGTTCAAGAGAGGAAAGCCTCTGAATTTGCTGCACTCAAGCAGAGGAATCTCACTGTTACTGAGTATGAAGCTCAGTTCTCCCGGTTGGTGCGCTATGCCAATCATCTGGTCAGTATTGAACGAATGAAGGCAAAGCGCTTTATTAATGGGCTCAGACCCACCTATATCACTCAACTTGCACCTATGAACAACCAGACTTATCCAGAGATGGTCAAGAAAGCACAATTGCTGGAGGATGCGACCGATCTCACTGATCGCATCAAGGGTAGGATGGTAAAGAAGGAGCAAACATCCGGAGCACCAAGAGAGCCCACTAACGGCAAAAAAATGTCGTTAAGCATCACTGATGGGCCAAGCCAGGAACGAAAGCCCAAAGTCTTCGCCCCCACTGCCCCTAACAAACCAAGATGCAAGCACTATGACAAGCTAGGTCACACGGCAGAAGAATGCTGGAGGAAGGCAGGTGCATGCCTACGTTGTGGGAGTCGTGATCATCGCATTCCAGACTGCCCTCTACTGAAAGAAAATGATAAGCGTCCTGCGGGACAGAAGAAGCCTAGCCGACTGCAGGTCCTGCAAGAGGTAGAGACCACCTGTCACGCCCTGACGCAGAATATTGGAACGCGAGGTAGTTGTAAATAAACGGGTATAGAGCAAGTACTAGACATCAAACCTTTGAACAAAGATAAATACTAAAGCAAATTCTCCTCATTTATAACTTTCCAAATGTCTAGTTACAACCACTAATATCAGAGCCATTCTATAGGGCCCAATTACATAAAAATAAAAGACTAAACTAACACTCTAATATAATACTAAGACACTAGGGTACTTATAACATCACTCCTGGTCGTTCCCGTCCTCTTGAGTGTATGTGTCATCCTCGGTCTCACCTGAAAACACAACGACAAATAACGTAGGGTGAGCGATAACGCCCAGTAGGACTTAAATCTCAATAGTCAAACATGCTTTAAATAATTAATGTATTAATGGCAAAGTAACTAATGATAGAGAGAGAGAGTCAAGCAGGATAGCACGTGAACGAAATAGCACAACTTTCTAAATATAGCATAAGTGTCGAGTATAGCACAAAATAGCAGAATGGCCATAGCACAAAGTATAGTAATAGCACAACGAGTATAGCATAGCACTTTGTTGTCAACAGACAATGAGAGAATATAGCACTTTTGATTTTCATTTAGATAGTCGAGATAGATAGCACTCGAGTGTAATGCCAAACAGTCTGATCATTTAACTCCCACGGGCACTAGCACTTTCGAGCACACATCCCAGGACCAGATCAGGCCCTTTATGTGATGGACCACATCATTCAAACCCGTTAACCTGATAACGAGCTTGACACGACTCCACCTCTCGCGAACGAGCCGAAGCATCGCAAGGGATATCATTCACACATGCCCGTAGAAATATAAAGGAAACAACTGAACAGAAGTGAACTTTCCATTCCATAAATATTTACACGAGATTTACATGAGATTTACATAGCCAGTTCGTCAACTAAAACCATAAACCAGTACAACAGAACCTGGGGCATACCCCGAGGTGTACAAAGAGAGAGAATTACACTGCTGGTGGTGGCGCAGACCCTGCTCCACTACGGTGCAGTCCGGAACTAGAAGACGGATGGGAAGCCTCCTACTCTCCCTCACCTGAAAGGAGTAGGGGGGTGAGCCTCACTAGTCACTGGCTCAGTAGGGAAACTCCCCCAAAAGAAACCGAGCAAAACACAACTCAAGTAACTAAGCAAGAAGCTACGCTATAGCAATTTATAGTATTATCTAAGCAAGATAATAAAACTATAACTTACTTACCGCTTGCTGACCTTGAATGCAGTTTTAATAAATAAAGGGAAAACCCAAACAGGTGTACGAGCTAAAATAGGTAAATGCCAAACTCAGGTCGCATAGCCTGGCTCGCGACACCAGCAACCGACCCGAACAAACACACAGGTCTACCTCTCAGTCTCGCAGCCACGGACGAAAGGTCCAGCTGCCGCTCCACTAAACCAAACAAGAACTGTGGAGACCAACCAAACCACCACACCTGCAGGTCACACACCTCGTAGGCTCATGCCTGACACCTTTAGGGACTCTGGCCCAAGCTCCCTAAAGTGAGGCACTGGAAACAAGACTAGCTGGGGTCCAGTACGTCTACTGGTGTCTGTCTCCCCAACTACGAGCGCGCTACAATCGACTAAACAACAAACTCTCACAAGTCGTTGTCCCTGCCGTCTTTCCCTCAGTCGGACGACAACTCTTCTCGAGATCGAGGGTGTCCAGGAAGACGACAAGACCCTAACGGTACCACTGTACCAGGACAAACCCCGATCACACCTACGTGCCTGGTTCACCTCGGAACCTGGGGCTCCTAACTGAAGAGGTAACCACGGAAGGCATAACACTACCTGCCACGCACACGAAAAATCGTGCACACTACACAAACCACGTGAACACACACGGGTCTCCAGAACCAGTCACACACTCATAACCACGTGAGCCTGCAGCTCACTATGTGAACCGCATTCCCAAGGAGCACAACAAGTGCCGAAGCACCGCTAAACACTTCCACACACATCGGTTAACCATGCCATGCATCGGTTATACAGAAATGGATACATACATTAACATTTACATGCAATAAGTAACCCTTGGCTGTGATCGTGACAGAGGCCCAGGTCGCGTTCAGGTAGCGACGCCCCGACATGTCGCAACCAAGAGCGCGAATGTGACGTGTCGTCCTGTCGCGATCAGATCGCGACAGGGGAGACCGTCGCCTTCGCAGGCGAAAAACCCTAACCGGGTCCCCTTCGCCAAAAAACCCCAAAAACCCTGCCAAACATGGTTTCCAGTCTATTTTTCATGCTCTTTGTGATGTCCTAGCATGCTTTCTATGGTTCTTAAAGCTGTAAATACATCACACACCACACACCCGTGAAATTCACGGAGAAAAGGGTAGAATCTCCCTACTTTGATGAAGAACACAAAAACGGGCGATAACCTGATGGTTCTCCCACTCCACACGCAATCCTCACGGCGAGAACACGCCCAACCGAGGCCCACGAGCTCGAATCGCCTAGAATCCCACGAGCAAAACCTCCCCTGGTCGAGCAGAGCTTATGAAAGCTCTGTTCTGCCAGGGTTTCTTAAAAATGCAGCTCGGTTGGGAACGCGACGTATCGCTACGTCGCGACCAGGTCACGACCCGGCTGCCCGTCGCGATCCGCCTGTCGACGTCAGCACGCCCGCCCCACGTGCGACACGCGGCATGCATGCAGACGACGAGCCAAAACAGCGGCATCCAGAATGCGACATCCCCGGATGTCGCGATGAGAACGTGACGCACCCCTCTATCGCGTTCAAAGATAGAGAATAAACAAGCAATTCGGGCCAACCAGCCAGCGCACCGAAAACCTGTGTAAGCACCCTGCTACACACAACATGGGCCACACACTGGCCACCACAACCGATATAAGATGATCCGAATAGTCAATATGCTACATTACTATCACCTAAAAGAAATTTCGTCCTCAAAATTTTAAGCGGAACCCGATATCAAAAATTTTCCTTTAAAATTAACAGGGTACTATCACCTAAAAGAATTAAAAGCTTACTCAAACAAATATGGATACGTCTTCATCATTTCCTCTTCTAGTTCCCAAGTATCTTCACCGCCCTGCCTGTTTTCCCATCTGACTTTCACCAAATCAATATTCTTATTTCTGAGCTTTTGGGTTCTGCGGCCTGTGATTTGTACTGGATATTCTGGCATAGTCATGTCTGGCTTTAATTCATTTCTTTAATAACTAACCACTTGGGATGGATCTTTAATGTACTTTTTGAGCATGGAAACATGGAACACATCATGGACATCTGCGAAGTCTGCTGGCAGATCTAACCTGTAAGCTGTCTCACCTAATCTTTCTATTATCTGGAACGGACCTACATATCTGGGGCTCAATTTGCTTCGCTTGCTGAATCTAAATACACATTTAGTAGGAGAAACCTTCAGAAATACATAATCCCCCACTTCAAACTGCAATGGTTTGTGTATGCACCTGTGTAAGCACCTGCTACACACAACATGGGCCACACACTGGCCACCACAACCGATATAAGATGATCCGAACAGTCAATATGCTACATTACTATCACCTAAAAGAAATTTCGTCCTCAAAATTTTAAGCGGAACCTGATATCAACAATTTTCCTTTAAAATTAACAGGGTACTATCACCTAAAAGAATTAAAAGCTTACTCAAACAAATATGGATACGTCTTCATCATTTCCTCTGCTAGTTCCCAAGTATCTTCACCGCCCTGCCTGTTTTCCCATCTGACTTTCACCAAATCAATATTCTTATTTATGAGATTTTGGGTTCTGCGGCCTGTGATCTGTACTGGATATTCTGGCATAGTCATGTCTGGCTTTAATTCATTTCTTTGATAACTAACCACTTGGGATGGATCTTTAATGTACTTTTTGAGCATGGAAACATGGAACACATCATGGACATCTGCGAAGTCTGCTGGCAGATCTAACCTGTAAGCTGTCTCACCTAATCTTTCTATTATTTGGAATGGACCTACATATCTGGGGCTCAATTTGCTTCGCTTGCTGAATCTAAATACACCTTTAGTAGGAGAAACCTTCAGAAATACATAATCCCCCACTTCAAACTGCAATGGTCTGCATCTGTTGTCAGCATAACTCTTTTGTCGACTCTGTGCTATCTGAAGCTTTTCTTTAATAAACTTAACTGTTTCTGCACATTGCCTGATTAACTCCAGACCCAGAACCTGCCTCTCTCCTACCTCATACCAATTCAGTGGTGTCCTGCATGGTCTGCCATATAGTGCCTCATAAGGTGCCATTCCGATGCTTGCTTGATAACTGTTATTATATGCAAATTCAACCATACTCAAATGACGTTCCCATATTCCTCCCCAAACTAAACAACATGCTCTCAACATGTCTTCTATTGTCTGGATGGTCATTTCTATCTGTCCATCTGTTTGCGGCTGATATGCTGAACTATATCTTAACTCAGTGCCAATTACCCTCTGCAAACTTCTCCAAAAGCCTGAGGTGAATCTTGGATCTAGATCTGAGACAATAGTAACTGGAATTCCATGCAATGGTATTATTCTTTCTACATATAATTTGGCTAGCCTGTCCACTGACCATGACATATTAACCGGTAACAGTCTGCAAACTTTAGTCAGCCTATCAACAAAAACCCAAATGCCATTGTGACCCGCTGAGCTGGGCAAACCCACTATAAAATCCATAGCTATATCATCCCATTTCCATTATGGTATGGGCAAAGGTTGCAACAAACCTCCTGGTCGCTGATGTTCTGCTTTTACTTGCTGACTGACGGCACATCTTGCTATAAATTCTGTAATTTTTCTTTTCATGTTTGGCCACCAGAAAAGACCCTTCATACCCTGATACATCTTAGTACTGCCTGGATGAATAGTGTATCTTGACCTGTGGGCTTCCTCTAGCACTTTCTGTCTGATTTTTGCATCAGCTGGAACATACACTCGACCTTTCAATCTGACTACATTATTGTAGAAGCGGTTATTTCCCCGATGTCCCTCCTCTCCCCTTTTGGGGTCGGGGAAAGGGTGGATAGCGAGAGAATAAACGGCACCCACACGGGGAATAAAAGCGGACGGAAAGTAAAGGAAAGCCGCGATCGCCAGGTACTTTTACTAAAAAGTACCAAAAGTAGGGACGGGTCTAAAAGGGGATGTGTACCTTTTTGTGCCCGTAGAAAGTAGCGGGGTGTGTGTGCGGTGGGTCCTTCCTCCTCCTTCCACCGGCCGGCCGGCGAAGGAGATTTACTATGAAAAGGAAAAACCCCTAACTAGACGGGGGGGGGGGGGGGGGGGGGGGGGGGGAACATGCACGTGTGTGCGTGTGTGCTGTCTGGTGACCCGGACAGGGGGAGAGAAAGGCTGTGAGAGCCCGGAAACAGCGTGGTGGATGGCGACGCCTCATTGTGGAGCGTACGGCGTGGATTGTCCTCCGGCTCCGGAACGGCAGCTTCTGGACAGCAGGATCGTCCTACTGGAACCTCCGGTGGACGTGGAACGGAACAGCAGGTGGGCGACGCGTTGGACGGGCAGGGCATCGCCGCTTTGGGGGGGGGGGGGGGGGGTAAGGTCTCTCTCTCTCACTGCTGCGGAGGGGGCTTGTATATATAGACTCACTGTCTTAAATCACGTCCAAACCAGCAGACGTTTTTCAAGTAAAATTGCGGCCACAGAGAACGTCGCGATTCATTAGGTCGGCCAGATGTCCCATCAACTTGCCAAAATATGATGATTACGGCGCGCAGCGATCTTAAGAATCGCGTCGACCATAGTCGTCGCATTTCGGAAGGTCAATTCGATTTGACAACCATGACCTCATTTGCGTCCATAAAACGCGTCCATCATACTGGTCGCAATTAACAACCGCCTGAACATTTGTAATGCTGTAACTGGCGGTTCTTAATCGCGGCGTGCTGTCTGGGCGCGATTCAGAGTCTGACACTGAACTGACAGCGTTCTGACGTCTGGTAGGGGCATGGTGCGCGCAGGGCGGCCAAGAATCGGGTCGTACAACCACGACGCATTTCAGAGCCTGCCATAGGTGTCAGAACGTGTACGCCTGGCACAGCCTGAAATTGTTGAGTTTTTAACCGCGGCGGCCGTCATGGACGCCCTTTAACGTCAGTTAAGCGTTGCGTCCTGTAAGGCGGTAGCTAAATTGCGTCGCCTCAGGGCGTCGCGCTTATGGCATTTAATATGCGGCCGCCGGTCTGGTCGCGATTTGAAACAGTGCTGATTCTTTTTGGGTTTTTCTAGACTCTTTTGTAGACTTATGTAAAAGGTCCTAAAAAGCTTTAAAAGATTGGAAAGTTCTGAAAAGTCTCAAAGTAAAACAGGAAATTCGGGGAAATCACTTAAAAAGGTAATCAAAGACAATCACTTTGAGGCGTTACAATGCAACTCGAGATTTTGTCCAATTTGGGTAAAATTGGCGTGTCTACAGATGCCTCGCCTTGGCGTTTGCTTTGTAAGGAGTAAAGTGAAAGCAAAACAACTGAAAAGTAAGCGCCTAGGTGTAATGAGACACGCCCTTTTAAGGCACAGACTGGAGCTGTTTGTCAATTTAAAATAACGCTGTTCTTCGGAAACTCTTTTGGAGAGAAAACTGTACCATCGTAGATAACTAAACTACAAAGTAAAGACAAATGCGAGATCAACTTCCGTCGTCGGGAAGTACCTAAGGATGTAATCCATTAGGTTTCACCTGCGTATGGGGCTGCCATGGCCGTAGGTGGATCGAAAGTAAAGTAAAGGAAAAGATCCAGGATGGATGAGTTTCTCTCCGAAAAGAACATCTTCAAACAACTTTATAATAAACTGAGTACTGGGCTTGGAGTGGAATTATTGGGTTGCTTTGGCATTGACGGACCAAGTGATTATCTTTAATTAAGCTTTTCAAATGATTCTCTCTGAAATTCCTATTTGCATCTAAGGCTTTCCAACAATCTTCCTGTTAACCTATGTGAATGCATGCTGGGCTAAAAAAAAAAGACTCATAAAACAAAATAAAATATAAGATAATCAAGGATAATATTGTTGTACCGGAAAGGGGTCAGGATACCCATGGGAACTGTCGCCCCTCCTTGCAGGAACTGTCGTTCATCCTTTTATCCAAAATTGGGAACTATCGTCCCCCAGGTACCATGGGAACTGTCATCCCCCATCTTCGGCCAACGGCCTATCCTTAGAAGCAAGAATCCTCTGGAATTATCCTCGTTTTTCGGCAGTGAAGGGGAACTCAAACTCCAGATTCATTAAAGCCTCAAGGTCCTTGACAGACTCTAATAAGTATAGCGTATAGTAAATGCAATATATGTTACTAATGTGGAGGCTGTCGAGGATGTTCGTGTGTCCTGCAATATAGTAAACATCATGAATCTGCACGAGAAAATAGCTCAAAACACATTAGCAACAAAGGGGTACTGATCAAAATCGCGTTCAGTCTCATGGACGCCTTTTAGCATAAAATCACGACTGCCTCGGTCGACGCATTTTAAGACGCAAGCCAGAATTTAAAAATTCTGCTTTTACTCACTTATTGGGTGGCAATGGGAGGATGGTTCTGGATATGGGGTGAGTCATCCTTGGGGTGAGGTCCCAAAATCCTCATCCACTTGCTACAATACCCATCATTTACCCATTCCAACTTTTATCCACTCCCATTTCAACCTTCTCACTCCAACCTTATCTTACTCTCATTTCTTCCCACCCTTGCAAAGAGTGTTTTAAGAGAAAGCTTTGAAAAGAAGAAGGCTTGGTGATGGAGCAAGGTTCATCCTCAAGGGGAGCAAGGAGAGAGGTTTTCAATAAGTTGAGCCAAGTTAGTGGTCATGTTAGCAAGCTTGTCCAAGCCGGAATGGTAGGTTAATTATGCTTGCTTGGTTTCAAAATGAGGTTTTAAAGCTTGGTTAACATGTTTTTGGCATTTTTATCAACTCAACTTCATAAACTTGCAGGATTACCCACTCTTTCCGGGGAGCCGAAGATTCGTGCGTTTGCCATGGCTGCAACAACTTACGTCGAATATCTCTTTGGACATGACCACTATCTTGAAAAGATGGGGCATTAACAACCTGGTGGTACATGCAAAGAGGTATCACGAAGTCCATTTGGATTGGGCAGCCATGGGTGCACTGGTCGAGGTATGGCATCCCCAAACTCACACCTTCCTTTTCAAGGATTTTGAAGCGACAATCCTTCTGGAAGAGGTGGAGGTACTCTTAGGCCTCCGCCGCATGAAACAAGGTGATGAAGATAACATGATGGTCGCGCCGAGAAGCTACACCAGCAAAGCGGTTCTTGAAAGCTTCATAGATGCCTGGGAAGCATATGAAGTGCGAACGGGCAAAGGCATCCATCTACAAAAGCTAGCTTTTTGGACGATGAGGGAGGTTGGCGAAGCTGGAAGCGCCGAAGAGTTGGAGAGAGCGATGAAAGGCTTTGCCATCTGCGTGGCTGGAGCATTGCTTTTCCCTTCAATCGACTCCGTTCTGGAGTCCGATCAGCTAAGCGCGGTCTGCGCAATCTGGGAAGGCGAGCGGTTGGGACCGGCAGTCTTGGCCTTTCTCTATAGCGGGCTAACGGCGGCAAGCTCAGTAGGCCCCTATATGGATCTATGCTTTTATTCACTTGCTGGACTGATTTGCACTTGAAGTTCTGCTTGAGCAACGAGGTGCCAACCTCGTCCCGCCTCTTTGCAAAGAGTCCACTTAAGCACCTGGATAACATCATCGGGCTGGATGGAAGAGTTGCAAATCAGGCGCCGCAACTGAAGACTCGGGCAGATTGGCGCGAATACCTCCGCGACATGCCCAAAGACATGTTTAACTTCATCCCGGTTCCGTTCCCAAATCGTGACTTGAGGAGCAGGCTGGCATCCGGTGTGGATCTTCGCCTGATCGGCGCGTCAAAATTCGTGCTTTATAATGCACACCGATGTCTACTTCAACTCGGGCTTGCAAGGCGCGTGTTCGAGGGGCCGTCTCGCACTGTACCCATCAAACATCGGGAACTCGGTACCAATAATGACGGAGAGGAAGCCAACATGATTAAGGCCATATGGAAAGTTTGCAATTTCCGAAGGCCGATTCCAAGTGAGAGGGAGGTTGAAGGTGAGAAAGCCAACTATGTAAGGGGCTTGAAGAGGATCCGATCTTGAGATGACTCCAATCTCAAGGGTCATTTGTAAATATTGGAAGATCATTGTGAATAAATAAAATCAAGTCTGGTTTTGTGTGCCAAAGATGATTGCTTGAAGTGGTTTGATTTGAACAACTTCCAATTAGCATGAAATGAGTGTATACCCCTTACAAGGTTGCCTGAAAAATGGGCTGGGAGGGATTCTGGCATAAGACACGTCCAACCTAGTCGTCGCGGATCAATTGACAGAAACGCGTCCAAGACGCGCGCCGCGGGTAGGAATTAAAAAGGCGACGGCTGAAGCTGCCGCGGATATTCAAACCGTTTGAATTCCAAACGCGCGAAACCCGTACAATTGTCATGATTGCCTCTGAATCGCGGTGAGAAGGGCGGTCGCGGCTCAGGTTTTGAATTTTCACGCCCCTCACAGATCTGTCAGGGGTCATCATGACCTCTTAATCGCGGCGTAGGGACTCGACGCTTATTCAAATGACGGTTCATTATCCGCGTCGACTAGACTGGGCGCGGTTCAGACATTTTAAATAATGCTTGCCTCAGAGCCAGGAATTGCAATTAATGGGCCTGAATTGCGTCGAGGGCGCGGGGCGCGATTTGGAGTGACGGTACGTAATTCGCGGCCGCTGGTTTGGACGCGTATTATGAAACGTCGCCGGCGGTTATAAACCGCCCGGGGCGATCTTTCCGGCGCTTCTCCTCCCATTCCTCTCCTCTCTTTCACTCCCTCATCTCTCCCATTCCTTTCTCTCTCAACTCTCTCTCTCGGCCCCTCATCTCTCACAATGGCGGGTGGGGGCAAACGGCAGGCCAAGCGGCCAAGGGCGGTGGAGAGGATGGCGGCGGCTTCTCCGGCGGACTCGGCGGAGGGAAGCGGCGAGGGTTCGACTAGCGTCGCCGGCGACGAGCTCGCGCTCGTGCCGGCGACGACGGCCACGGGAGGGGGCGGAGGCGCAGCGGTGATGGAGGACCCGCCGGCAACGAGAGGCGGCGGCGGAGGAAGAGGAGGAGACGGCGCGGCGCCGTCGAGGACGGCAGGGGAGAGATCTCCCCGCCCGTACGGAGACGGTAAGTTCCTCTCGATCCCTCTCTCTTCAAACCGCGGCAAGGGGGGCGAGCTTCGAGCTCGGTGAAGGGGGTGGGAAACGCATCCAGACCAGATGGCGCGTTTCTCGCCTCCGAATCGCGTCAGCATCGGCCGTCACGATTAAAAACTGAAACGCGCCCACATAAGTGGACGCCTTTCAGGGTTAGAAATGCGACCTCTGTACTGGTCACGTTTAAAACCAAAACCAGCATCTTCAATTTTTAAAGCATGCTTTGTTTAGCTTAACCATGCATTATACCATGCTTAGTTTAAATGTGTGTTATTGCATGTTTTAATTATATCAAAAAAATGTGACCTTAGTGTACATACACCACTTTTATTAAAACTACTTAAGATACAAACAAGTCTAGGGTTAATACATTAACAACAAAACTTAAAATACTAACATGATTTTAAATATCAACATAATGTAATTCAACACAACTCATGATGTGAACAAGCCTAGGTTTTTACACATTAACAACAACAACAACAACAACAACAACAAACTTAATATCAATATGGTCTTTAAACAGACTGTGATAATTTGTAATTAAACTTACATAACATGACTTTTGAAAAAACAACTTTACAAACACAAGATTAACATAACATAATTTACAATTATGTGCAGGGTGTGATGAGGCCGCGCACCATGTGGTCATTAGTTGTAGCGGCTTACCGGGGTCTTCCGGCCTTCCAGAGAGAGAGGGTTCGGGAGATGGGTTTTGGCTCGATCTTGGAGATCGAGCCATTTTTTGTTGATCCCCCACTTATCCAGGTTATCCGGGATAGGTGGGACCGAGTGAGCCGCACCTTTCTCTTCCCCTGGGGCCACATGGTGCCCAGCCTGGAGGATGTAGCCCGTATCACGAGGCTACGGGTCGACGGCGAGGTGGTGACTAGCGTCACATACGCAGACTACACCGACCTGACACAGCAGCTGCTGGGACTGGAGCCGTTCGGGTAGGACGACCACGAGAGGAGGATGGTCAGACGAGTTGCATTGCTGCAGTCGCTGGGGCTGGTAGGCGTGCGACAGAAGGCAGATGAGCTTCTTCCTGCCTTCGTGGAGCGGGCCGCGGGTTTAGCACGGGCGACATATGGTTAGGACGCCAAGGACGCCGAGGACACCGTGCGGGCAGACCGGGACTTGCGCCGGTTTCTAGTATTCTTCTTCGGCAAGATGCTGTTCACCACTAAGGGTGACGGCATCCACTGCCGTTTCCTGGAGTTACTAGATGACCTGATGCGAGTCGGCAGGTACGCTTGGGGTGCTGCCCTCCTGGCGCACACCTTCGCAGACCTGTCTACCGGTACGGGCCGGGAGACTACAGTGGGCGGATTCGCGCCCTTCCTTCAGGTACAGATCTAACCCCAAATTTGATTTGACTTTGACTTGTCCTGCAAATTTAAGTTGACGTGATTGATTGTTTTACAGGTTTGGAGCTATTACTATCTCCCATTGGGCAGGGCCACAGAGGTGGACCCCACAGCGGTGCCGTTGGCCAAGAGGTGGCTACCCCTGGTTAGCACGGCGACTTACGCATTCCAGTTGGACGTGCTTCGTCGGCACGTCCGCGACTTCCCAGCGCTCCTGGTGCGCTTCTCTTCCTTCTCATTTTTCCTTGTATTTTAGCATTTTTACAAAGTTTAGGAAGTGTTTTAACAAATGCCTTTTTTGTGCAAGTTGTTTGGGAGCCGTATGCAAACTACGGTGATGCCGGTCAGCCGTGGGTAGTGAGTGGCTGGGGCTTGTTCAGGCATGACATCTGGGTCCACTGCCTGAACGAGATCGAGCCACTTCTCCTGAGGCTGGTGGCACGCACTTTAGGGCTGCATCAGCGCTGGATAGATGAGGCGGAGCCGAGGGGGATCGACAGAAAGACTCGCGGGAAGGCCAAGACGGTGGATTGGCGGACCCGCTTTCCAGAGCAGTTCTCAGACTGGCACCGTGGGGGCCAGGTGGTGACCAGCGACGCCACGGACAGCACCGCCTACCTCCAGCGGTATCAGGAGGAGTACGGCCTCCGCGACTTCATGAGGCCCGAGAGGGTAAGTATTTAAACTTATTTGATTTGATTTGTTTGCACAGTTAAAAAAATATAAACTTACAAATATACATGTATGTGCAGGATGGGCGTGACACGCTCATAGGCCAGCTGGAGGGACAGTTGGCGGCTACGATGGTGCAGCTAGCCGAGGCACGGGCGGCCTTGGAGACATTGGTAAGTGTTGAATTTAAATGCATACCTGTGCTTCTTTAATTACCATTGTATTGACATAGTTTTCCTCTTTGTTGGCTTACAGCGCACAGCCCAGGGCGCGGCCGTCCAGGCCGAGGCGGGAGGTGCTTCTTCGAGCAGGGGCCCGGCAGTGGCGGCGGAGGTGAGCTCCCTCCAGGAGCAGCTGGCTGCGGCGATGGCGCGTGCCGAGCGGGCAGAGCGCGACCTCGCTATACGGGTAAGCATTTAAATTTTAGTGAATTCAATTAAATTGCTTCTTGGTGTACTTACCTGTTCTTTGTTTCTTGTTGTGCAGTCTGAGGAGCTAGAGAGCGCCCTGGCCCGCGAGACCCTGGCTGTCGCGGAGCTGACTGAGCAGGGGTCTCAGCCGGCGCCGACGGAGCTTCCCCGTGACGTGGCCGAGCTACGGGCGCTACTGGCGCTGGAGCAGCGTGACCTCGAGCGTCAGCAGAGCCAGTGGGAGCGTGAGCGGGAGCGTCTTACTCAGCAGGCCGTGGAGGCGAGGGCTGGGCAGCTGGCAGCGGAACGCCTGTTGAAGGCGTCCGAGGAGCGCTACCGCCGCGGGAGGGAGCGAGCCAGGGAGCAGGGACGCGCCAGTGCTTACTCCGAGAGCGTCCTGGCGTCTTCCTCTCAGTACGAGAGGAACGTTCAGGACGCAGTAGGCGCACAGAGGTCGACAGGGTCGCGAGCACCGATGGGGCCACCTCCTCCGCCTACCACAGTTGCCGACCTGGGCGAGGCCGAGAGCAGCCAGCGGGAGCCAGCTACACCTGCAGAGGGGGGTGACGAGAGCCAGACCACCCAGCCTTGACACTTGTATTTTCTTTCTCTTTTATCTGTATCGTGCCTAGTGTGGCACCATTTATGATACTCTACACGGGCCCGGCTCCCTGTTAGCCGGATATATATATATATATACTTACAGTTGTTCCTTTTCAGCTTTCTTCACCTGTACACCTGTGGTAGATAGGGACAAACAAGTTAAATGTCCGTTCCGTCTCAGCCCCTTGCTTGTGGGTACTTACTAGACTTCGTGGCTTGTCAAGGGGCTGAACCCTAATCAAAAGGCGGTAAAACAGTAAACAAATTCAAGGACATGTGCATAAAGCAAAGATAAAGACGAAGATGCGTAAATGTGTACAAAATGTGCAATTTTGAGGATATACAATAATTAAAAACTTATTTTTTGGATTTTGAAAAAGGATATCTGATTTTTTTGGATTTTGGAGATATTCAATTTTTTTGGATTTTGAAAATATGCTATTTTTTTTGGATTTTTGGGGATATTCAAATTTTTTTTATTTTAAAAATATGCAATTTTTTTGGATTTTTGGAGATATTCAATTTTTTTTGGATTTTGGAAATATGCAATTTTTTGGATTTTTGGAGATATTCAATTTTTTTGGATTTTTGGAAATATGCTGATTTTTTTTGGATTTTGGATGAGATGTACAAAAAATTTTTTGTGAGTATGGCATTTGAACTTTTTTAATTCTTTGGATGTCATTCTTAAAATGTATTGACTGTTCTTAGATGTGTTAAGGCATGGATTGGATGTGCGTAATGGGTGCCTTGACCTGAGGCGACCTTCGGCAACATCCTCCTTAGTTGGTCGCTGCCTTGCCTAGGTGCCAAGGCAATGTCCCGAGGAGGAAGGAAGATTCATTAGGAAGTCTGCCAGTAGTCTGGGCAACCGGGGAGACACTCAATTGATTATTTTTATACTCAGAGAAAGGTTTGAGTTTTACTTGGCAATTTTGGGGTTTGAGCATGCATACGATAGGGTCCTTTTGGATCTCCGCGGGGACTTTGCCGCTCTTGACATGCTTTCAATCGGATTTGGCCTTTTGGCTTTTTCGTGAGGATTTGGATTTCTCCATTGATCCTCTTTCTTCCCCTTTGCCTTGATTGATTGCCTTCTCGAGTTTTTAAACAGACTTCAAGAGGTCGATCCCACTGGTCTTCTTTCCTACCGGCTGACCGAATAGAAGAGAAAGGCGGATACTGCCTCGGGTTATAGGCTCGACATTGACCTTCTTTGGATTTTGCGCCTCTGGCTTTCTCAGGAAGGCGTGTAAGTGTGTGAGTGTCGTCTTCCTTGGCTTAACACATCTTAAAGAAATCAGTAAATAGATTTTAAAAATGACCCTTTGCAAGCTTAAAGGTTCAAAATACCATGCCAAATTTCCTTTTTCAGGTAGTGAATTAAGGGTAGTATTTTTTTTAGATGTAAGCCATTCCAAGAGTGGGAGAGTTCCTCCCCTCTGCATTAATTAGCTTATAGGCATTGCCTGAATAAGCTTGGCTTATAATAAAGGGTCCTTCCCAGTTGGGTTGGAGCTTGGATCTGGGACCACCAGGTTTTACAAAGATTTTTCTAACGACCATGTCACCGACTTTGAATCTTCTCTCAATAACTCTCTTCTGGTAAAAACGTGTGAGTTTGTTTTGGTATGCTCTCGTGTGCTCGGCGGCCACTAAACGCTTTTCATCTAAGAGTTCCAATTGTTCAAGGAGCGACTCACGTCGTTGATCAATTGGTAAATCCTTGTCAAGTTGAACTCTTAGTGAAGGGATTAGAATCTCATATGGTACTACTGCCTCCATTCCGTAAGTAAGAGCAAACGGTGTCTGCCCCGTAGGAGTACGGATTGAAGTGCGGTAAGCCCATAAAGCTTCTACGAGTCTCTCTGGCCAATCCGAGAACTTATTAACCTCACATGTCTTCTTGATAATTTTGATGAGAGTTTTATTTGTGGCCTCTGCCTGGCCATTGCCTTGCGGATAATAAGGTGAAGAATGATGCAATGCAATTTTATACCTGTTGCAGAGGTCACGGAGTTCTTGAGAGATGAACTGCGGACCGTTGTCAGTGATCATCGCCTCTGGTATACCAAACCTGGTGATGATGTTCCTCATGATGAAGCGGCAGACGGTCATTGCCTTGATTTCCGTGTATGCTTCGGCTTCCGCCCACTTGGTGAAGTATTCCGTTGCTGTAAGAATAAAAGATTTTGTTTTGTTCTGGGAATTAGGATCACCAAGGGGTCCGATGATATCGAAAGCCCACATAGCGAAAGGCCAGGGTGAAGATACCGGGTGGAGTGAAGAGGATGGAGCATGAATTTTGTCAGCGTGCAATTGGCATTTGACACACCGGCAGACGAAGAAAGAACAATCCTCCTCTAGAGTAGGCCAGTAAAAGCCTTGCCTAAGGATCTTTTTAGCAAGCATTTGGCTACTTACATGACCTCCACAAACACCCGAATGGGCCTCCTTAACAACCCTCGGAGCCTCAACTTCATCTAAACAGCGGAGCAAAATGCCGGAGAAGCTCCTTCAGTAGAGCGTATTACCAATCACCGTGTACTTCTGAGATATCCTCCTGATGGTCTTCCTCTCTTCAGGGGTGGCTTCCACATGATAGGATTGATCCTTGCAATATTCAGATATCTCAAAATACCATGGTTTTTCTTCATCTTCCAATTCTTCTTCCAGCTCTACCAGCATGATTTCTTCTTTGCTCCTCCTCTCGGCATTTACCAGCTCCTTATCCTTAACCCAGAGGAACATCGGGTCAAGTAGAAGGGAATTTGCCGGCGTTCGATTTGAATGCCGGAAAAATCGCCGGGATAGACCATGTGGATGGTTGCGCCCACGGTGGCAAGGGCGTCAGCCAGGAGGTTCTGGTGACGAGGGACATGAATAAAGACAAGCTTGGTGAACAGCTTGGCGTAGGCCGAAGCGTGTTCTTGGTACGGCTTGAGCTTGGGATCAGTAGTGCGGTATTTGGTGAGCACTTGGCGGAGGATCAATTGGCTATCACCTACAATCCGGAGGTGTGTCACATTATAATAGCGCGCGAGTTCCAGACCAGCTAATAAAGCCTCATATTCGGCGATATTGTTGGTAGCAGGGAAGTTTAGCTTATGAACTCGCGATATGGCGACACCCTCTGGAGACAACAGGGCCATCCCGATACCTGCTCCATAAGAATTCAGGGCCCCGTCGAAATACAATGTGTACATACGATCGTTATGATCGATGGACATCAATTCTTCATCTGGGAGGTCTGAACAGACTGGATCAGTTCGAGGCAATGGGTGATGAGCGAGATGCTCGGCT
This sequence comes from Colocasia esculenta, assembly GCA_014218235.1. NCBI lineage: Eukaryota > Viridiplantae > Streptophyta > Magnoliopsida > Alismatales > Araceae > Colocasia > Colocasia esculenta. The sequence goes on from CM024754.1 coordinate 123,467,825, forward strand.
ATGGCATAGCCTTTGATTGCCTTCTGTTGGATGTAGGTGATCTCAAATTGGGAAAGGAAACTTTGCCAACGTGCTAATCTGTCAGTTAGGACAGGTTTTTGGAGCAGGAATTTGATGGGGTTCATGCGAGCAATAAGGTGCACTGTATGGGCGAGGAAATAGTGCTTCAATTTCTGCACTACCCATACAAGTGCGGCACAGGTTTTCTCCATGGAATTATATCTCTGCTCACAAGGATTAAGAAGCTTGGACAGGTAGTAGGCGCCCTTTCTTGCCTTCGTCGTCGACTTGGGCAAGAACAGCTCCTACGGAGTCTTCTAAAACAGAGATATAGAGGATGAGAGGCTTGCCTGGCGTAGGCGGCCTCAGGACAGGCGGATTGGAAAGATAGTCCTTAAGCTCATCGAACGCTGCCCGACACTTCTCATCCCAGCAAAATTCAACTCTCGGCTTGGTGAGGTTATAGAAAGGCCTACACCGTTGAGAATGCTGAGAGATGAATCGGCGAATGTACTGCAACCTCCCAATTAGTCCTCGAACTTCTTTCAAATTCTTGGGAGGGAGCAATTCCTTTATCGCCTTTGCCTTATCTGGATCAATCTCTATGCCTCTTTTGCTCACAATAAACCCTAGCAACCTTCTAGCTGACACACCAAACACGCATTTCTTGGGGTTCGTCCTTAAATGAAATTCTCGAGTCCTTTGCAGAACCTTAGTGAGAACCCCAGCATGCTCAATTGCCGATCTTGACTTAACTACCAAGTCGTCTACATACACCTCAACAAGAATGTGGATCATGTCATGAAAGATGGCCATCATGGCCCTTTGGTAAGTGGCTCCGGCGTTTTTAAGCCCAAATGGCATGACCACAAAGCAATAAGTACCCCAGGGTGTAGTAAATGAAGTTTTGTCTTGGTCTTCTTCTGCCAGCTTGATCTGATTATACCCAGAAAAACCATCCATAAATGATAGGGTTTCATACCCAGCTGTGTTATCTACCAGCACATCCAAGTGAGGTAGAGGGAAATCATCTTTAGGACAAGCGCGATTAAGGTCCCGGAAGTCAATGCAAATCCTGACCTTCCCGTCCTTCTTGATAACCGGGACGATGTTTGCCACCCAATTAGGATAAAGTATGACTTTGATGAACTTGGCTTTGTGAAGCCTGTCAACTTCATCCTTCATTTTCAAAGCGATATGGGGGTGGAAACGCCTTAAACGCTGCTTAATTGCAACGGAGCCTAGCTTGAGGGTGAGATAATGCTCGACTAAGGAAGAGTCTAAGCCGGGCATATCTTCATAGCTCCATGCGAAGATGTCCTTATACTGCCTAAGAACCTCCACAATTGCCTTCTCTTCATCCGGTGACAAGTTAGTGCTTACGAGGACAATCTTGGGATCTTCTTCGGTTCCCAGGTTGACTTCTTTGGTGATTTCCTGCACAGCTGGTGATGGTTCATCAAATCTCTTAAGCCCACTGGCAAAAGCGTCAGCCTCGCCCTCAAACTCCTCATCGCCCTCATTAATCGGGTCATCGTCGTCCATTATTTCATAGACGCCGAACCCATCATCAACAAAGGGGGCTGACTGCTCATATTCTATTTCTGGCAATTGCAAAGGGTACTCAATGAACTCGGGAATTGCCAGGCACGCCTTGCATTTATGAGCGAGGCTAGCCAGATAACGATGAGGGATCCTCCTACCCTTGGATTTCCTTCCTGGATCTACCCTTAGTCTACTACCCTTGTCTAAGCTACTAGGAGGAAGAGACGAAGCAGAAGGAAGATTATCGAAAGCAAGGTCCCGCCCATGGGTATTCGGGAAAGCAGTAAAGAAAAGATCCCCGGAGGGAGCAGTCAAAGCGGTATTTACAACAACATCCCTTGCGGTGTGGATGGATTAGGGAAAGCAGTAAAAGTCCCTTTCGTGGAAGGGAGCACCGAAAACCCGGCCTGAAGGCCCGGGTATGACAAACCACCGACTGGAACGCAGTCGGAGGCGAGGAAAGAAGTTTCCTCAACAAAAATGGCGGGGTCTTCCATCACAAACCAACCCCAAAACCCCCCTTTTTCTCAGTGGTGGAGAAGGAAAGGGAAGCAACCAACAAGCACTTAAACGGGAAGCGGGAAGTGGAAGCAGCAAAGCGGGAAACAAGGGCAATTCGAGGATGGTGGAAGGAGGAACACAATTCAAAGTCAGGGTGGGCGGAAGGCCCATGAGGCTGGAGGGGGACGCATGTTTGGTGGAAAAGGAACGATGCTAGACAATCAGACCCTTCAAGGTGGCTCGAAGGCAATTGTCAGGCGTGAGACCCGATCCGGAAGAGCGGTTTCTAAGGATTCTGACGGATCAGGTGGTTCCTCAGAGAAAATATGCACAGAGGATGGACGGACGGGCATTCGGGCCCCAGGAGAAGTAAAAAACGATCCTGCCATGGTCTGTACAAAGGACGGGACCATAGTGGATGGAACGGAAAAGGTATGTATAATGGACGGGAAAGGAGGAGGGTTGCCCCTAGGAATTCCCAGAACTGAAGGGAAAATGTGTGTAGCAGTACGAGAATTAAAAGCAGGGCGAATAAAAGTGGGTGTGGAACCCAAAGCGAAATTAAAAGAGGGCAAAATGCCTGGTACAAAATGAAAGACAGGCGCGGGGCCTAATGGAAAAGCTGGAACGGGCGTAATGCCCGGAATAAAAGCGGTAATGGGCGTGATGCCCGGTGCGAAAGGAACAGGTATGATGCCTGGTGCTGAAGGGAAAGCGGGCGCGATGCCCGAAGCCGAAGAAAGGAAAGCGGGCGCGATGCCCGAAGCCGAAGAAACAGGCGTGATGCCTGGTATGGAAAAGGGATCGGGCGTGATGCCCAAAGTAAAAGAAACGGGCTTAATGCCCGGAGTAACCGAAGCGAGCACAGGGCTGGAGATAACAACTGGGTGGGCTCAGGGCCCGAAACTGGAGCCGGTGTAGGATCGGCGCCCAAAAGTTCCGACAGAAAGGGGTCGGTGCCCAAGAGTTCCGACAAGAAGGGGTCGGTGCCCACGAGTTCTGACAGGAAGGGGTCAGTGCCCTGTACTTCTGCCGGTATGGGGTCGGTGCCCTGTACTTCTGCCGGTATGGGGTCGGTGCCCTTGATCCCTTGCACTATAGCCTGCAATTCAGAAAACCAATGTGCCTCAGGCGATCCGAACATGTGGTTTAAACAGGCGGTAAGACTGCCCATGTCAAACCACTTGTTCCATTCAGTTTCATAATCGCCGATCTTGGGTCGCTTGGCTGGTGCAGAGTTATCTGGTGCCCAAAAGGTATCCCGAGTCAGGGAGTAGATTGGTTGTGTTTCAATGGGCAATGGCTGGGGATCCCTAGGCTGTAGTGGCCCCTTGTAAAAATGATTGTGCAAAGCCCATGCGAGGGGTTGATCTGGCCGCAACTGGGTTTTGACAGGCTGATATCCTAAGCCGACCTTGACCTTTCTCTTGCATGCTTTAACAGCAGTTGTCCTGCCCTGTAGTTGTGCACCGAGGCCTTTGCCGGGCCGATAACCCATTAGTTTTATGATATGCAACCCTTTCTTGGTGATTATTCTGCTTGAATCAGAAGGGCTGACTACTGAAGGACCCGGCCTGGGATATGCGCTGGACATGCTCGGTCGGTACTGTATCGTTGTGAAGGGCTGATTAGCAGGCCAAACTGCTGGAACCGAGTTGCTTGTCATAATGGCCTCAACTTCTGCAAGACTAGGCTTGTTGGCGACCTTAATTACGCGTCCTTTATATGGAAATTTCAAACACTGGTGGACTGTTGACATAACAGCACCAAGGGACTGTACATAAGGTCGACCAAGGATAATACGGTAGCATGGATCCATGTCAAGGATGTGGAAATCCATCTCCGTAGAAGTTGGGCCCAGCCCGATTGTCAAAGTAACAACCCCTCTTGGCGACCTAGTAGAATTGTCATAGGCCGTGACAGTGATAATAGGGGGGCGAATTGATTGGACCGGCACTCCACATAGAGTTAGCGTGTCAGGGGACACGACATTGACGGAGGCCCCAGAATCCACCAAACATCGATCCACGCGAATGCCGTTGATGTTTACTGTAAGACACAGGGCGTATCGCTGTGAATCAACTGGCGCGAGCTCACTCTCACGGAACACGATAGCTGGATGTGGGTCTGTCGGTGTCAAGACTGCACTAATCTGGTTAACCGGCAGATCCTCGTTAACCATCACCTTCTGCAGATACTACATGAGTGCTTCTGGTGAGTGGGCGACCTCTTAATAATTCCAGGATGGTAATCCTGGCTGGAGTCCGGTCCAGGTGCTTCAACAAATCATACTGGGTGCCTGGCACTGATCCGCCTTGTACCTCTTCCTCTTCCTGGGTTGGCAGTACTTGATCTTGCTGGGGGAAAACCCGATTAAACATACGCCCGCTGCGGAGCACCATGGTGGGTTCAGGGGAACTGCCTGAAGTAGACGCGACAGCCTGATCTGCGGAAGTGGATGGCTGTGAGGTAGAGGGTGGATTGGTGAGAATTTGGTGCGGCAGTTGGATGCCTACCGCAATCTGGCGTGTAGTGGTGGCAGTGATATGCGCAGTGGAGGTGGTGGGAATGCGTAGGAAGGGGGCCCTGTGGTTAGGGTTTATAAAGGGGAAAGCGGTGGGTGCCTGTACAGGCGGCGAGTCAGGTGGTGGTGGTGTAGGGGTATGCGAAAACGGGGTAGGTGTATCTACAGAGGGTGAATGTACAGGTGCAGGAGTTTGGTAGGCGAATGGACGGGTGTAGTTGGTGGGAATGCGTAAGAAGGAGGGTAACGGGTTGTCTGCGGTGGGTGTACGGATGAAGGGTGGTAAAATAAAGGGTGCCTGGGTGGCAGGGGTAGTTGCGGGTGTGGCGGGTGCTTCCATAGACGGCGGCTGGTTCGTGAAGGCATTCACCTGACAATTTGGTGTCGGGTGCTCTGGCAACGGATTCTGTACGATACCCAAGTCAGGCTGTTGCTGCTGCTGCTGCCGCGGTTGTTGCTGCGGCTGCTGTGGAAGCTGAGGCTGCTGCTGCTGCTGCTGAGGAGGCCTTCTTGCCTTCATCTCAGTGACAAACTTCCTCATTTCGACCCAATCAATGCCTCCACCTTCATTTAGGTTATGAATATAATCTTTGAAGTGGAAGCATCGATCCAACGTATGGCCCGAGCCCCGGTGGAATTCACAATACCGGGAGGTATCGAGGTGAGGAGGCCATTGGAGTTTCTCCTTCGGCAATGTCAGTGCTCCGGCTGCCATGAGGGCATTAAAAATGTCGGGTAGGGTTTTGGCAGCGGAGGGTAGGGTGTTGTTCTAGGGCCGGTTGGGAATCTGGGTGGAGGTGGCCCATAATTGCCTGGAGGAGGAACCTGGTTAAGCTGCTGGTGTGGATGAGGGGGTTGCTGTTGTTGGGGTTGGGGTGCGGGCCGGTATTGTGGCTGCTGTGGTGGCTGTTGGAACTGGGGCTGCTGGAATTGCGGCCGCTGGAATTGCTGGTCATAGTAGGGCTGCTGAGGAGGCGGCTGCTGGGCCCTGAAATTAGACTGGTTGTTTGGCCTAAAGGCTGGGAATTGGGGTTGTTGAGCCCTGGGGTTATTGGGTGCACGGTAAGTGGGAGGGGCTGGATTGCCCATGGCACTCACTTGTTCATTATGAATAACCCCCTCAGTGGTGGGACCACTGGCGGAGGTACCCACTGTCTTCTTACCAACCCGGGCCTTGGGTTCAAATAGAGCCACTATGGGAGAGTCTCTCAGTTGTGTTTGGATGTATCTGGCTCTCTCATATAGCTCCTCCATTGTTGTCAGCTTATTCATAGCCAAGATATGCCTGAACTGGGGGGGTAGCGTTGGTGGTGATCATCTTCACCTGCTCAGATTCAGACAACGGATCTCTCAGTTTCTCGGCCATGAGCCTCCACCTATCAGCAAAGGAGACGAACTCTTCATCAGCCTTCATCTTTTCGGCCACCAGATCAGTAATAGATAGCACAGGACCCACTCGGTCTCTGTACCTTCTCAAAAACTTCCTCTGGACTGCCTCGAAGTTCTCTGCATCCGCTGGGTCCAAGGAATAGAACCAATCGAGGGCAGGCCCGTCCAGGGACCGACGAAACAAGAAGGCAAGGGCACGATTGTCATCCTGCCAGAAAGAAGATTCGTACATGAATTCCTTGATATGTACGAAAGGGCTGCCGGTGCCATTGTAGCGGCGATAGACCGCATTTCTGACGGAGGTAAATGAAAGACTGGCATGGAAGGTAATGCCAGTTCAAAGGAATCTTTAGGGGCAGACGCCCTCTTCAAATCGCGCTCCAATTTGTTTACCTTAGCCAGAAGGGCCTGGGTAAGCTGATTTGCAGATTGTTGGGGAGCAGCGGAAGGGACAGCACAATGGGCGTCTGCCTGGGAAGGGTATTGGTGAGGAATGCTGACATATGTGGGACCCTGGGTCGGAACCCGTGGTTGATAAGCAGGGTGTGCCATGTCAGCGGGTGCCCGGTATCTGTCTTCTGGACTATGATACCGGGAATGGATAACAGAATGGGCCCGTGAAGGGGCTGGCGAAATTTGCCCACCCGGATCGCAGACGGACTCAATCCGGGGTCCCTGGTTTAGGTAACCGGAGGGATCGGGGTTGACAACAGATTTCCCCTTTAGGGCAGCCTGGGCACCTGGTACCTGAGAAGCTTGAAGGTTCTGTAGGATGCCCATAAGCTGAGAAAGATTAACAGAGGCGGAAGGATCGTCTTGCCTCTGGGGAATCTGGGGGATCTGGGGTTGCGCATCCACCACGTTCACATGTGGATTGGACGGATTCGCAGGAAGATAAGAGCTAGACCCATAGATTTCCTCATACACCTCGTCTTGGCCTGCGTCCTCGTAATCAGCCATGGAAAGAGAACGGCCAGATCGGAGTTGCATGCAGGACGGCTCGGAAAACAGTACCGGACAACTACTCAACCAATGAGGGAGAAGATTACTTGATTTTAAGCACACAGTTAGCACCGATTACGTCCACTTAATTATGTTTGAAATGATTAACGTGGATTTTAGCTTAACAGTGTGTCACTCAAGAGAAGAAGTGAACTTGACAAGTGGGTATAATGATAACTTCAGGGTTCACTTTTAAAGCAATCTCTCCACAATAGGCACTCTATCCAGGTCGCCGGTATTTGGTACAACCAACTCGGTCCGCCGTGAGGGAATCCACGGGGTACGGAGATTTACGGAGGTCCCTGCAGGAATTTTCTAGTCCAAAGGGACGGAATGCCCAATGGAGAGATGGTTCCCACCGAGAGGTGTGTTTGGATCCTAGGAAATGAGGGAAGGAAGTCCCCCGGCTATTAAAAAAAAGGTGAAAACAACACAAGGCAAGCAGCTGGAGTTTCTGGAAAGGATTTAAATCGCGTCCACCGCAGAGGGCGCTAATTTAAATCGCGTCCTTTCAGTCGGCCGCGGATCTGACAGCTTATGACAACTGTAAGAGCCGAGGCGACTCCCTGAGGACTCTGTTCAGAATTGCGTCCAGACAGGCCGCCGCACAACAGAGATTCATAAAATGCGTCGTCTGGGTTTGACGCGCAACAGCACAGAACAAATATATTTCTAAAAAGTTGCGAAAAATAAATGAACAGGCAGAAACGCGTCGTCTGTTCCCGACGCGTATCAACACAGAAAACCCTCCCCACGAAATGTCTCTAAGTATGAACAAACTGGGCTGAATCGCGGCGTCTGGTGTCGTCGCGATTCAACTCAGAAACCCTCCCAACGAAATCTCACCCCAAGGGGGGGGGGATTAGCATGCAATTAGGGGTTAGATTGAGGGGGGTGGGGTTCCAAACACCAAAACTCTCAAATAGCAAAGATGGTGAGATGGTAAGGACTATAGAAATTTTTTTATTTTTTTTTAAACCCTATTAGACTATTTTTAGCATGCTAATGGAAAGGACTAAAAAGAAGCTTAAACAAACAAGTAGGAAATGACTAAACTAAGTAGAAAATAGTGCCACACGGGGCTAAACAAAGCGGTACTGGGCTAAAAGAAGAGTGTCCCACCGTGATCGCCAAGTTGTAGATGCGGTTATTTCCCCGATGTCCCTCCTCTCCTCTTTTGGGGTCGGGGAAAGGGTGGATAGCGAGAGAATAAACGACGCCCACACAGGGAATAAAAGCGGACGGAAAGTAAAGGAAAGCCGCGATCGCCAGGTACTTTTACTAAAAAGTACCAAAAGTAGGGACGGGTCTAAAAGGGGATGTGTACCTTTTTGGGCCCGTAGAAAGTAGCGGGGTGTGTGTGCGGTGGGTCTTCCTCCTCCTTCCACCGGCCGGCCGGCGAAGGAGATTTAGCCTGAGGTACCTGAATAGGACAGAAATGGAAACGGATTAGGCGGACGTGTAGTAAATGAAAAAGACAACGGAAGACAGCGGACAGGACATAAAACGGTGCGGACGCACCTTCTAACTACGAAAATGAAAAACCCCTAACTAGACGGGGGGGGGGGGGGAACATGCACGTGTGTGCGTGTGTGCTGTCTGGTGACCCGGACAGGGGGAGAGAAAGGCTGTGAGAGCCCGGAAACAGCGTGGTGGATGGCGACGCCTCGTCGTGGAGCGTACGGCGTGGATCGTCCTCCGGCTCCGGAACGGCAGCTTCTGGACAGCAGGATCGTCCTACTGGAACCTCCGGTGGACGTGGAACGGAACGGCAGGTGGGCGACGCGTTGGACGGGCAGGGCTTCGCCGCTCTGGGGGGGGGGGGGGGGTAAGGTCTCTCTCTCTCACTGCTGCGGAGGGGGCTTGTATATATAGACTCACTGTCTTAAATCGCGTCCAAACCAGCAGACGTTTTTCAAGTAAAATTGCGGCCACAGAGAACGTCGCGATTCATTAGGTCGGCCAGATGTCCCATCAACTTGCCAAAATATGATGATTACGGCGCGCAGCGATCTTAAGAATCGCGTCGACCATAGTCGTCGCATTTCGGAAGGTCAAATCGATTTGACAACCATGACCTCATTTGCGTCCATAAAATGCGTCCATCATACTGGTCGCAATTAACAACCGCCTGAACATTTGTAACGCTGTAACTGGCGGTTCTTAATCACGGCGTGCTGTCTGGGCACGATTCAGAGTCTGACACCGAACTGACAGCGTTCTGACGTCTGGCAGGGGCATGGTGCGCGCAGGGCGGCCAAGAATCGCGTTGTACAACCACGACGCGTTTCAGAGCCTGCCACAAGTGTCAGAACGTGTACGCTCTGGCACAACCTGAAATTGTTGACTTTTTAACCGCGGAGGCCGTCATGGACGCTCTTTAACGTCGGTTAAGCGTTGCGTCCTGTAAGGCGGTAGCTAAATTGCGTCGCCTCAGGGCGTCGCGCTTATGACATTTAATATGCAGCCGCCGGTCTGGTCGCGATTTGAAACAGTGCTGATTCTTTTTGGGTTTTTCTAGACTCTTTTGTAGACTTATGTAAAAGGTCCTAAAAAGCTTTAAAAGATTGGAAAGTTCTGAAAAGTCTCAAAGTAAAACAAGAAATTCAGGGAAATCACTTAAAAAGGTAATCAAAGACAATCACTTTGAGGCGTTACAATGCAACTCGAGATTTTGTCCAATTTGGGTAAAATTGGCGTGTCTACAATTATCATGGCCCAAAGTTACTTCCTCCATTCTTAAAATATCTGCCAAATTCTCATCTGCTTTCTGAGCTTCAACTATCTGCCTATAAAGAGAAGGTTCAACTGAACTGTTCGCCAATACTGCTCTCTGCTGACTATTTGGCACATACAAAGAATTATCTGCTACCTCTTCATATAGTTTCCATTCTCTGATCATAAGTTGATTCATAACAGATTTTCTGCTCAATGCATCTGCCACAACATTTGCTTTACCCGGATGGTATCCCAAACTAAAGTCATAATCTTTCAAATATTCCATCCATCTACGTTGCCTTAAATTCAAATCTTTCTATGAGAATATATATTTCAAGCTCTTATGATCCGTAAATATTTCAAATCTTTTCCATATAAATAATGTCGCCAAATCTTCAAAGCAAATACTACTGCTGCCAACTCCAAATCATGAGTCGGATAATTCTCTTCATGTTTCTTCAACTGCCTGGAAGCATAAACAACCACTTTTCCATGCTGCATCAACATTGCCCCTAATCCTCTTCTGGATGCATCTGTATATAACACAAAACCACCACTACCTGAAGGAATTTCTAATATCGGTTCTATAGTAAGCCTCTTTTTCAATTCAGCGAAGCTGCGCCTGCACTCGGGAGACCACACAAAAGGAACTCCCTTCTGGTCAACTTGGTCATTGGGGCTACTATTTTAGAGAAATCTTGAATAAATCTTCTATAATAACCTGCAAGTCCTAAAAAGCTTCTAATTTCTGACACTGTTCTTGGCTCTTCCCACTTCAACACTGTTTCTACTTTCGCTGGATCCACTGCAACTCCTTCACCAGAGATCACATGACCCAAAAACTGTATCTCTTTCAACCAGAATTCGCATTTACTGAACTTAGCATACAATTGATGTTCTCTCAATGTCTGCAATGTAATTCTTAAATGGGCTGCATGCTCCTCTTCTGATGCTGAATATATCAAGATATCATCGATAAAAACTACTATAAACCGATCATATATGGATGAAATATTATATTCATCAAGTTCATAAAAGCTGCTGGTGCATTTGTCAACCCGAATGGCATTACTACAAATTCATAATGTCCATATCTGGTCCTGAAAGCTGACTTTTCAATGTCTTCTTCCTTAATTCTCAACTGATGATATCCTGATCTCAAATCAATCTTGGAGAACACCTTTGCTGACTGAAGCTAGTCAAACAAATCATCTATTCTCAGAAGCAGATACTTATTCTTGATGGTAACCTTATTCAACTGTTGGTAATCTATACACATCCTCAAGCTACCATCCTTCTTTCTAACAAACAGCACTGGCGCACCCCACGGTGAGTGACTTGGCCTGATGAAACCTTTCTCTAATAGCTCCTGCAACTGCTTCTTTAACTCTCTCAATTCTGCTGGTGCCATCCTGTATGGTGCCTTTGATATCGGCATACTGCCTGGCTCTAACTCAATAGTGAAATCTATCTCTCTGTGCGGCGCTAGCCCCGAAAAATCTTCTGGAAATACATCTACAAATTCTCTAACCACTGGCACAGACTCTACAAATTTATTTGACTCAACCAGACTTACAGAAGCAAGATACGCTACACATCCTGCATTAATTAACCTTCTAGCCTTAAGCGTAGAGATAATAAACTTAGAAGAATAGAAGGGCATACCTTGAAATTCAAAAGCTGTTCCATCAGGTTTACAAAACCTAACCCTCTTCTTTCTACAATCTACCACAACACCATAAGCCTCTAACCAATCCATACCTAGAATCAAATCATACTCCCTCAAAGACAAAGCATACAACTTTGCCGGCAACTGATTCCCATGAATCACAATTGGAACTTCATCTAAATAACAGGAATTAAGCATAAAATCACCGGAAGGAACCTCAACAACCAGTTCACACTACCTTTCTTCCATGGGATGAGCCAGACTATCCAAGAAATCTTCGAAAATAAATGAATGAGAAACACCCGGATCAATTAATATTCTAGCTGAGAAATCGAAGATCGGTAATATATCTTCAATAAGATTTGACGCCTCTTCCTGCGCTCTGGTGATTGCCATCACCCGACCTCGACCTCCTCTCTGATAAGGGGTTCCTCTGCCTCTCTCTGCTGATGGCTGATGTGTGCTACTGCTGCTGCTGCTGCTGAGTCCCTCTGCCATAACCATATCCCCGAGACGGACAATCCCTGGCATAATGTCCTGGCTGACCACAAGCGTAACACGTGACCTCTCGAAAAGTTGCGGGCTAACCTACGGTACTCTGCTGGGACTCCTCTAGAACCGATGGCCTGTAGCCACGCCCCTGCTGGAAACCACCCTGCTGGAAACCCTGTTGCCTGCCTCTGCCTCATCCTTCTCCTTGGAAGAATTTCTTGATCTGCTTACCCCACTTTGCTATCCCGGACGATGATGCTATTGAAGGTGCCTTTCCTTTGATGATGCCCTGCGATTGTTGGGGAAGTCAAAACTGCCTGGACCACCCACTTGAGACTGACTCTGCCTAGCCTGCAAAGTCCTCTCCAACACAGCTACTCGTTGTGCCGCCTCCTCTACGGTCCTGCACATCAGTGGAGCTACTGCATCCTACAACTCGGACCTCAATCCCCTAATAAAATACTCCACCATTATTGCATGATCGGTCACCACATAAGGGGCATATCTACTCAATGCCATAAATCTCATCTGATACTCCAACATAGACAATCTCCCTTGTTGCAAAGTTCTAAACTGCTCCCTCTTTGCTTGCTAGATCTGTAGTGGAAAAAACATATCATTGAAGACCGTCGGAAACTCTGGCCAGGTAATCCCATCTTCTGACCTTCCTACAAAAACAGTCTGCAACTTGAGCCTCCACCATTCCTGAGCAAATCCCCTCAACTTATAGGTAGCAAGAATGACTCTGTCCTCCTGCGGACACCTCATAGTCACAAATACTCTCTCGATCTCATGTACCCAATGCTCTGCAATATCTGGCTTAGGGCCACCTGAGTAGGTAGGGGGCTGTAACCTCAGAATCCTCTCCACAAGAGCTGTGGAATCCTCTGCGGTAGCTGGCCTCACTGGTACTACAAGGTGTACAGGTACTTCAGGGGGTACCTCAACTCCTACTGACTGCCTCCTTGACAACTGATACTGCTGGCTGTGCAGGTGCTGGATGATCCATCCTCATACGGATCTCCATAAGACTTTCCCATATCCGCTCAATCATTCTCTGGGTAGGATCCTCCGGATCATCACCACCTCCTCCCCAATCTCTCTGATCTGCCATTTCTGGTCCTACACAAACAATTTCCCAACCACACAACACAACACATATCAACATAAAAACCCAGGGTCAACTACCAACAGTGGGTTTAAGTAGAGAATAGGCTATGTAAATTTCCCGTTCCTTTACATTTATACGAACTAGGCTCTGATACCAACTGTGATGGACCACATCGTTCAAACCCGTTAACCTGATAACGAGCTTGACACGACTCTGCCTCCCGGGAATGAGCCGAAGCTTCGCAAGGGATATCATTCACACATGCCCATAGAAATATAAAGGAAACAACTGAACAGAAGTAAACTTTCCATTCCACAAATATTTACATGAGATTTATATAGCCAGTTCCTCAACTAAAACCATAAACCAGTACAACAGAACTTGGGGCATACCCTGAGGTGTACAAAGAGAGAGAATTACACTGTTGGCGGTGGCGCAGACCCTGCTCCGCTACGATGCGGTCCGGAACTAGAAGACGGATGGGAAGCCTCCTGCTCTCCCTCACCTAAAAGGAGTAGGGGGTGAGCCTCACTAGTCACTGGCTCAGTAGGGAAACTCCCCCAAAAGAAACTGAGCAAAACACAACTCAAGTAACTAAGCAGGAAGCTACGCTATAGCAATTTATAGTATTATCTAAGCAGGATAATAAAACTGTAACTTACTTACCGCTTGCTGACCTTGAACGCAATTTTAATAAATAAACAGAAAACCCAAACAGATGTACGAGCTAAAGTAGGTAAACGCCATACTCAGATCGTGTAGCCTGGCTTGCGACACCAGCAACCGACCCGGACAAACACACAGCTCTACCTCTCAGTCTCGCAGCCACAGACGAAAGGTCCAGCTGCCGCTCCACTAAAACAAACATGAACTGTGGAGACCAACCAAACCACCACACCTGCAGGTCACACACCTCGCAGGCCCATGCCTGACACCTTTAGGGACTCTGGTCCAAGCTCCCTAAAGTGAGGCACTGAAAATAGGACTAGCCGGGGTCCAGTACGTCTACTGGTGTCCGTCCCCCCAACTATGAGTGCGCTACAAGCGACTAAACAACAAACTCTCACAAGTCGCTGTCCCTGTCGTCTTTCCCTCAGTCGGACGACAACTCTTCTCGAGAGCGAGGGTGTCCAGGAAGACGACAAGACCTTGACGGTACCACTGTATCGGGACAAACCCCGAGCACACCCACGTGCCTGGCTCACCTCGGAACCTAGGGCTCCCAACTGAAGAGGTAACCACGGAAGGCGTAACACTACCTGCCACGCACACGAAAACTCATGCACGCTACACAAACCACGTGAACACACACGGGTCTCCAGAACCAGTCACACACTCACAACCACGTGAGCCTGCAGCTCACCATGTGAACCGTATTCCCAAGGAGCACAACAAGTGCCGAAGCACCGCTAAACACTTCCACACACATCGGTTAACCATGCCATGCATCGGTTATATAGAAACGGATACATACATTAACATTTACATGCAAGAAGTAACCCTCGGCTGTGATCGCGACAGAGGCCCGGGTCGCGTTCAGGTAGCGACGCCCCGACATGTCGCAACCAAGAGCGCGAATGCGACATGTCGTCCTGTCGCGATCAGATCGCGATAGGGGAGACCGTCGCCTTCGCAGGCGAAAAACCCTAACCGGGTCCCCTTCGCCAGAAAACCCCAAAAACCCTGCCAAACATGGTTTCCAATCCATTTTTCATGCTCTTTGTGATGTCCTAGCATGCTTTCTATGGTTCTTAAAGCTATAAACACATCACACACCACACACCCACGAAATTCACGGAGAAAAGGGTAGAATCTCCCTACTTTGATGAAGAACACAAAAACAGGCGATAACCCGACGGTTCTCCCACTCCACACGCAATCCTCGCGGCGAGAACACGCCCAACCGAGGCCCACGAGCTTGAATCGCCCAGAATCCCAGGAGCAAAACCTCCCCTGGCTGAGCAGAGCTTATGAAAGCTCTGTTCTACCAGGGTTTCTTAAAAACGCAGCTCGGTTGGGAACGCCACGTATTGCTACGTCGTGACCAGGTCGCGACGCGGCTGCCCGTCGCGATCCGCCTGTCGACGTCAGCACGCCCACCCCGCGCGCGACATGCGGCGCGCATGCAGACGACGAGCTAAAACAGCGGCATTCAGAACGCGACCTCCCCGGGTGTCACGATGAGAACGCGACCACCCCTCTGTCGCGTTCAAAGACAGAGAATAAACAAGCAATTTGGGCCAACCAGTCGGCCCACAAAGCACCGAAAACCTGTGTAAGCACCTGCTACACACAACATGGGCCACAGACTGGCCACCACAACCGATATAAGATGATCCGAACAGTCAATATGCTACACTTTATATATTGCCAGGCATTGGTTATATTGTTTATCTTTAGACAATCAGTCAAAGGCCAATAGAGAGTACCAAGAAGTAGATGAGAGCACTAGATGAATAGACGAGATAGTAGAGTGAACGTGAATAGACGAGCGAGTAGAGTATAGATGAGAACTAGTGGTCAATCGCACATGAAACGTCGAGTAACGAGCGATAGTAACAGTTGCACAACACGTGCGTTCGGTGTTGGCAGTCAGGTGGAATTCACTACCCTTCCACTAGCCATGTTACGCACAGGTCTAGAGGTCCGGCGTGACTCAAGATAAGAGCGAACTTCTAATAGCCGTTTGGATCATGTTGATCCCTAAAGGATATCATAGGTGTTAGGGTACAACCAGCTCGTCGACCATGTAGGAATACATGGACAGAGGAGACTTACGGAGGCCTTGAACAAGGATTTACTAGTCCGGCAGAAGAAGTATCCGACGGAGAGTTCGTCCAAGTCAAGAGAGAGTGTGTATATAGAAACAAGTGATCAACGTTCTAGAGGAATTCTAGAACAGTGGAGCGTCGATAACGGTATTCCCAAAATATCGCGAAAAAATGTAGACAAGTCTATTTAAATTGTGGCAATTTAATTACATAAATTACCAGATACATTATGAAATATTTTCATGCCAAATTAAGCCAAATTGGATGGTTCAAGCGTGTGCATGTGTCATGAAATTGTAGATAGAAAAAGATCATGTGCATGTATTTTAACCACACATAAATGTTTAATTTATAACAAGTATATTTACTGTGTATATGACTGTTAAGAGAGGGTACAAACACTATAGAAAGTCAAGACTTGCAGAGATAGGGGGTTTCATGCAAAAATCTGAGATCGTGACGCACCCCAGTAAGGGTCGCGATGAGGTCAACTGAGAACGTGACATGGCCTTGAACAGATCGCGACGGCCTTGTCAGTTCGGGCAGGCAGATCGCGACGGGGTCGCTTGAGGGTCGCGATGGGCTCGTCAGATCGGGCAGGCAGATCGCGACAGGGTACCCTGTCGTGATCAGATCGCGACGGGAGATGCTGTCGCGATGACCCTGAGAACGTGGCCTATTGGGCCGTCGTGTTCACAGGGTCTGCGCCAGAGTCCGACAGGGAGAGGACAGTGCATTGGATTGCGGACCAGACTTACCCTATTTTGACACAGGGTGATTCAGAAAATCATAACTAATTGTACAAGCGATGAAAAATCATGAAACCAGTTGCGAATTGATCTAGACATGCATGGGTACTTTACAGTAAATAGGGATTGGAAAACAAACAGGGTTTCGACATGCTTTGGTCATATGTATTCATGAAGAACATGGAACAATACATAGATGAGATCAATGGATTAATTCGCAAGATAGGATGGATGAAAATTAGGGATTTTAGGGGCAAAAGTAGCCTAACATGCATCAGTATCCCTAATAAAAATTTCGTAGCATGTGGTTTAATATACATGGAGATCAAGAATTAAGAAGGGGTTCGGGATCATGGAGTTTACAGAACTTCAAAAATTAAGAACAAAAGATTTACTCGATGGAAAAATATGAGACAAGAGGGCTTTGAATCCTGAGGTTTAGATCAACCTACAGACAAACTTGATTTAGTTTTGCTCATGAGAATGCCTACCTTTGATCGTTTTCCTCTTCTAGGGCTAGAACATGAAGAACGAGGTTGAGAGTTTGAGAAGTTCTTCTCCCCACGAATTCTCCTCTTCCTTAGCCTCTCCTCCTGGTCCAGAAACCCTAGGCAATGAGCTAGGGCCGGCCATGGAGCTTTAAGAGAGTATTTATGTCTCTTCCCTTTCTATTTCCTAATAGGACTCTAACTCCTATTTAATTCCGAGATTTCCTATTTCTCTCCTCTTTCTATGCATGCCAACTCCAATTTGGGTTAGGTTGGGACCCAAATTCGTAGCCAACCTACTAGGGTAGGTTTAGGAATCCAAATCCAACCCAAACTTCTTATTTAATGCATTAAATATCTCTTTTCTATTTAAGTAATAATTAAGTTATGAATTTAATGTATTTTCTTATTAATCCCCTTTTAAAATCTTTATTTTGGCCCACAAATTTCTAATGGGTCTATTTAACAAAGTCTATTACTTCTTTTCATTTAATGGGTTTTATTTAATTCTCTTTTATTTTATTTTCTAATTGCTTTTATTTTTATTTTTATTAAATTTTTATTTTCCAAAAAATCCAGGTTGCTACATCCTCCCACTCTTAAAAGAATTTGGTCCCTAAATTCACATGATCATCCAGGAGAGAATGTCTTACCGAAAAGATCGGGGTAGTTCCGTCTGATGGTTCCTTCCGGTTCCCATGTGGCTTCTTCCACTCAGCGGTTATTCCATAAGACTTTAACCACGTGGATGGGACGGTTCCTGAGCTGTTGTATCTTCCGTTCTAGTATCTTGACTGGCTTCTCTTCATACGTCACATCCTTGTTCAACACCAGCTTCTCGTGGCGAATGATGTGTGTAGAATCATATACATATTTCCTGAGCATGGAGACATGGAACACATTGTGTACAGATGCCAAATCCGGTGGCAACGCCAGTCGGTATGCAACCTCACCAACCCTTTTGAGTACTTCAAAAGGACCGATGAATCTGGGACTAAGCTTTCCTTTTACACCAAATCTCTGGATGCCACAAGTAGGTGACACCTTTAAGAATACATGATCACCGACTTGAAATTCTAAATCTCGCCTTCTTCTGTCGACATAGCTCTTTTGTCTGGACTGAGCAATCTTGAGTCGGTCTCTAATCACTTGAATGTCCTTTGTTGTTCATTGTACCATATCCGAGCCTAGCCATTGTTGTTCTCCCACCTCATTCCAACGTGCAGGAGATCTACAATTTCTTCCGTAGAGTGCTTCGAACGGTGCCATCTTAATACTCGCCTGGTAACTGTTGTTATAGGCGAACTCAATAAGGGATAGGTGCTCATTCCAATATCCTTAGAAGTCTATAGTGCAAGCTCTCAACATGTCTTCCACTATTTGGTTGGTTCTTTCAATTTGCCCATCAGTTTGTGGGTGGAATGCGGTACTAAAGTTGAGTTTAGTACCCAGTGCACCTTGCAGTCCTTTCCAAAAATGAGATGTGAATCTCGGATCTCAATCCGAGACTATGGATGATGGAACTCCATGTAGTCTTACAATCTCCTTGACATATAAGGCAACTAGTACCTCCACCGACCACTTACTCTTTATAGGCAGAAAATGGGCGGATTTGGTTAGTCGGTCCACAATGACCCATATGGCGTCGAGTCCACCACGAGTCTTGGGTAAACCCATGATGAAGTCCATGCCAATGCTTTCCCATTTCCATTCTAGAATATCTAGTGGTCTGAGTACACCAGCAGGGCACAAGTGTTCCACTTTTACTTGTTGGCAAGTAAGGCAGTGAGCAGCATGCTCGGCTACCTCTCTCTTCATATTCGGCCACCAAAACGTTCTTTTCATGTCTTGATACATTTTGGTACCTCCAGGATGAATAGTGTACTTCGTCTTGTGAGCTTCATCCATTAATATTCTCTTCAGTTCTTCATTATCGAGGACGCATGTCCTTCCATGAAATACTAGCCTTCTATCTTCGGTCATAGCAAAGTCTGGTCTTTCGGCTAAGGTTTCCTTGATGCGAACCAAGAATGGATCGCTATCTTGTTGAGCTTTGATCTCCTCTAGCAGATCATATTGAATCTTGATATTTGCAACCAAGACTCGATCATCCCTATGTTCAATATTTAAGTCTAACCTTGCGAATTGTTCTAGTAGTTGCATCTCGCTAAGGACTAGACTCGAAACAGATGCCATCGGCTTTCTACTAAGAGCATCAGCCACAGTGTTTCCCTTGCCTGGATGGTATTGGATGTTGAAGTCGAAATCTTTTAGATATTCTAGCCATCTTCTCTGTCTCATGTTGAGTTCCTTCTGGGAGAATAAGTACTTCAGGCTTTTATGGTCTGAGTAGATAGTGAACTTTTCACCATATAAGTAATGTCTCCAGATCTTCAAGGCGAAGACCACGACAGCCAACTCAAGATCATGCACAGGGTAGTTGACTTCATGAGTCTTCAGTTGTCGGGAAGAGTAGGCGATGACTTTCTTCTTTTGCATCAATACACACCCTAGCCCAATTCCCGAGGCATCAGTGTAGACAGAGAAACCTTCTCACTCTATTGGCAGAGCGAGAACAGGTGCTGAGGTAAGACAATCTTTAAGAGTTTGGAAACTTTTCTCACACTCTTTACTCCAGGAGTATGGATCCTCCTTTCATGTCAGACACGTGAGAGGGACGACAATCTTGGAGAAGTCCTTGATGAATTGCATGTAGTAGCCAGCCAGTCCTAGGAAGCTTCTGATTTCGGTGACGTTGGTTGGTCTCTCCCAATTGAGTACAACTTCAACTTTGGAGGGATCAACTGAGATGCCGTCCTTTGAGATGACATGGCCCAAGAAGGACACTTCTTCAAGCCAGAATTCACACTTGCTAAGCTTTGCGTACAGTTTGTTGTCTCGCAAGACTTGCAATGCAATCTTCAGGTGTTCTTCGTGCTCTTCTTTGGTCTTTGAATATATGAGGATATCGTCGATGAATACGACCACGAACTTGTCAAGGTATGACAGATATATGATGTTCATGAGTTGCATAAAGGCTGCAGAAGTATTGGTTAGACCAAAAGGCATAACGACGAATTCATAGTGTCTATACCTGCTCCTGAAAGCCGTTTTGAATATATCGTCATCCTTGATCCTCATTTGGTGATAGCCAGATCAAAGAGCGATCTTGGAGAAATATTGAGCTCTGGATATTTGGTCGAATAGTTCATCGACCCTGGGCAGTGGGTACTTGTTCTTGATGGTGAGCTGATTGAGTTGACGATAGTCGATGCACAACCTCATCGATCCATCTTTCTTCTTAACGAATAGCACCGGTGCTCCCCATGGGGAGGTACTTGGTCTGATGAACCCCTTCTCTAATAGCTCCATCAATTCTTTGAGCTCGGTAGGTGACATACGGTACGGTTGACGTGATACCGGGACAGCTCCAGGAATCAACTCTATGGCGAAGTTGACATCACATTCTGGGGGAATCCCTGGCAGATCTTCAGGAAACACATCGGGGTAATCCTGGACTATGTGGATGTCTTATATCTTAGAACCCTTCTTTTCAACTACTACGACCACAAGGAAAGCAAAACAACCTTTCCCTATCATGTTGTGGGCTTTTATGGCGGAGATTAGAGACATTCGTCTCTTATGTCTAATCCCAGAGAATGCCAATTTAGGAAAGTCACTAAAGGTAATCTTCCCTTTCTTACAGTCGACACTTACCCCATATGTGGACAACCAGTCGGCTCCCAAAATTACATCATAGCCTTCCATGGGCAAACACACCAGGTCGACTTTTAGGTTATGGTCTCCGATCATTACGTCGGCAGATGGAAAGTATTTGTTCAATTTCTCCTTTTTCCCTTGTGGCGTTGTGACAGAGAACTCACAACCCATGGATATAGGTTTTGCAGTTAGGGTATCAGCAAAGTGTTGAGATATAAATGAATGAGTTGCTCCAGTATCAAATAAGACAAATGCTGATAAGGAGAAAACTTGTAGAGTACCTTCTACCACGCCACCTTCCTCCGTGAGCTCTTCATTGTGCAGGGCTTGCAGTCGGCCTTGTTTCTTAGGCGCATTAGGGCGCCTTTCATTCTCTTTCAGTAGCGGGCACTCGGGGATGTGGTGCTCACGGCTTCCACAGCACAGACATGCACCGGCTTTCCTCCAGCACTCGTCAGCAGTGTGACCTGGCTTGTCACAGTGCTTGCAGCTACTTTTTGTTGGAGTGTTGGGGACAATAGCTTTAGGTTTCCTATCTTGGTTGGGTCCCTCCGTGATGTTGAAGGGACGCTTCTTGCCATTGTTTGGCTTAGCAGATGATTGACCTGAGGTCATTTCCTTCTTCACAAACTTCCCTTTGATACGGTCGGTGAAGTCCATAGCATCTTCTAGTAGTTGGGCCTTCTTTACCATCTCGGCATAAGTCTGGATGTCGAGATGTGCAAATTGGGTAATATATTGTGGCTTAAGGCCATTGAGAAAGCGCTTAGCCTTCATTCTTTCAGTGTTCACCAGGTGTGCAGCATAGTGTGCCAGTCTTGAAAACTGGGCTTCATATTCGGCCATAGTCAAGCTCTGCTGTTTAAGAGCAGCGAATTCTGCAGCCTTCCTTTCTTGGACACGCTCAGAGAAGTACTTGGAGTTGAAAGCCTCCTTGAATTCTTTCCAGGTGAACTGACCATTATCTCGGGTCGCTTCCACTGACTCCCACCAAGCGCGGGCGTCCTTCTTCAGTTGGAATGTAGCCAATAGTAGCTTATCCCCCACTGTACATTGCATAACACAGAAGATTCTTTCTGTTTCCTTCAGCCAGTGATCGGCTTCATCCGGATCCGTGGATCCACTGAACCTAGGTGGGTTCAGACTCTTGAAGTTACGATGCAGGTCGCCTGCACTGCCACATTTACCACCTCCTTGGGTAGCTTGCATAATCGTGTGAGTAAGTTCTTGGATGGTCTATTGCATGCCCCTCATTTGAGCGCGTTCAGCAGTCATCTTGATTGCTTAGTTCCTACAAAAATAATACTTATTGTCATGATATTGATGTGAAATTTAATTCGTGCGTGTGTGAGTTCATTTTTAGCTAGTTACCCATGGCTCCAACCACAACTCACATAGGTAGGATAATTGACTCTAGTCGAGGCTGGTCAACCTAGATCATCCAATACTTAAGAATAACCTAGGCTCTGATGCCACAAAATTGTCACGCCCCGACACGAAATATTGGAACGCAAGGCAGTTGCAAATAAACGGGTACAGAGCAAGTACTAGACATCAAACCTTTGAACAAAGATAAATACTAAAGTAAATTCTCCTCATTTATAACTTTCCAAATGTCTAGTTACAACCACTAATATCAGAGCCATTCTATAAGGCCCAATTACATAAAAATAAAAGACTAAACTAACACTCTAATATAATACTAAGACACTAAGGTACTCATAACATCACTCCTGGTCGTTCCCGTCCTCTTGAGTGTATGTGTCATCCTCAGTCTCACCTGAGAACACAACGACAAATAACGCAGGGTGAGCGATAACGCCCAGTAGGACTTAAATCTCAATAGTCAAGCAGGCTTTAAATAATTAATGCATTAAAGGAAGAGTAACTAATGATAGAGCGAGAGAGTCAAGTAGGATAGCACGTGAACAAAATAGCACAACTTTCTAAATATAGCACAAGTGTCGAGTATAGCACAAAATAGCAGAATGGCCATAGCACAAATAGCACAAAGTATAGTAATAGCACAACGAGTATAGCATAGAACTTTGTTGTCAACGGACAACGAGAGAATATAGCACTTTTGATTATCATTTAGATAGTCGAGATAGATAGCACTCGAGTGTAATGCCAAACACTCTGATCATTTAACTCCCATGGGCACTAGCACATTCGGGTGCACATCCCAGGACCAGATCGGGCCCTTTATATATTGCCAGGCATTGGTTATATTGTTTATCTTTAGACAATCAGTCAATGGCCAATAGAGAGTACCAAGAAGTAGATGAGAGCACTAGATGCATAGATGAGATAGTAGAGTGAACGTGAATAGACGAGCGAGTAGATTATAGATGAGAGCTAGTGGTCAATTGCACATGAAACGTCGAGTAACGAGCGATAGTAACAGTTGCACAACACGCGCGTTCAGTGTTGGCAGTCAGGTGGAATTCACTACCCTTCCACTGGCCATGTTACGCACAGGTCTAGAGGTCCGACGTGACTCAAGATAAGAGCGAACTTCTGATAGCCATTTGGATCATGTTGATCCCTAATGGGTATCATTGGTGTTAGGGTAAAACTAGCTCGCTGACCATGTGGGAATCCATGGACAGAGGAGACTTACGGAGGCCTTGAACAAGGATTCACTAGTCCAGCAGAAGGAGAATCCGACGGAGAGTTCGTCCAAGTCAAGAGAGAGTGTGTATATAGAAACAAGTGCTCGACGTTCTAGAGGAATTCTAGAACAGTGGAGCGTCGATAACGGTATTCCCAAAACATCGCGAAAAAATGTAGACAAGTGTATTTAAATTATGGCAATTTAATTACATAAATTACCAGATACATTATGAAATATTTTCATGCCAAATTAAGCCAAATTGGATGGTTCAAGCGTGTGCATTTGTCATGAAATTGTAGATAGAAAAAGATCATGTGTATGTATTTTAACCACAAATAAATGTTTAATTTATAACAAGTATATTTACTGGGTATATGACTGTTAAGAGAGGGTACAAACGCTGTAGAAAGTCAAGACCTGCAGAGATAGGGGGTTTCATGCAAAAATCTGAGATCGCGACACACCCCAGTAAGGGTCGCGACGGGGTCAACTAAGAACGCAACATGGCCTTGTACAGATCACGACGGCCTTGTCTGTTCGGACAGGCAGATCGTGACGGGGTCGCTTGAGGGTCGCGACGGGCTCGTCAGATCGGGAAGGTAGATCGCGGCAGGGTACCCTGTCACGATCAGATCGCAATGGGAGATGTTGTCGCGATGACCCTGAGAACGCGGCCTATCGGGCCGTCGTGTTCATAGGGTATGCGCCCAAGTCCGACAGGGAGAGGACAGTGCATTGGATTGCAGACCAGACTTACCCTATTTTGACACAGGGTGATTCAGAAAATCATAACTAATTGTACAAGTGATGAAAAATCATGAAACCAGTTGTGAATTGATCTAGACATGCATGGGTACTTACAGTAAATAGGGATTGGAAAACAAATAGGGTTTCGACATGCTTTGATCATATGTATTCATAAAGAACATGGAACAATACACAGATGAGATCAACAGATTAATTCGCAAGATAGGATGGATGAAAATTAGGACTTTTAGGGGCAAAAAAAGCCTAACATGCATCAGTATCCCTAATAAAAAATTTCGTAGCATGTGGTTTAGTATACATGGAGATCAAGAATTAAGAAGGGGGTTCGGGATCATAGAGTTTACATAACTTCAAAAATTAAGAACAAAAGATTTACTCGATGGAAAAATATGAGACAAGAGGGCTTTGAATCCTGAGGTTTAGATCAACCTACAGACGAAATTGATTTAATTTTGCTCATGAGAATGCCTACCTTTGATCATTTTTCTCTTCCAGGGCTAGAACTTGAAGAACGGGGTTGAGAGCTTTGAGAAGTTCTTCTCCCCACGAATTCTCCTCTTCCTTGGCCTCTCCTCCTGGTCCAGAAACCCTTGGCAACGAGCTAGGGCCAGCCATGGAGCTTTAAGAGAGTATTTATGTCTCTTCCCTTTGTATTTTCTAATAGGACTCTAACTCTTATTTAATTCTGAGATTTCTTATTTCTCTCCTCTTTCTAAGCATGAACTACAATTTGGGTTAGGTTGGAACCCAAATTCGTGGCCAACCTACAAGGGTAGGTTTAGGAATCCAAATCCAACCCAAACTTCTTATTTAATACATTAAATACCTCTTTTCTGTTTAAGTAATAATTAAGTTACGAATTTAGGATATTTTCCTATTAATATCCTTTTAAAAATCCTTATTTTGGCCCACAAATTTCTAATGGGTCCATATAACAAAGCCTATTACTTCTTTTCATTTAATGAGTTTTATTTAATTCCATTTTATTTAATTTTCTAATTACTTTTATTTTTATTATTATTAAATTTTTATTTTCCGAAAAAAAATCCAGGTTGCTACACCATCGAGGAAGGTGGAGTTGTGGAAGGTACACTACCAGTCTTTTCTCAATCAGCATTTATTTTGTTTGATACTGGCGTAACATATTCATTTATATCACAAGCATTTGCTGATACTTTAAATAAAAAACCTGCATCCATGGAATTCGAATTACCTGTCACTACACCCTTGGGGGAGAAAGCTCAATTAAACAAATACTTTCCATTAGCCGATGTTAAGATCGGTGAACTCAATCTTAGGGCCGACTTGATCTGTATGCCCATGGAGGGCTACGATGTTATTCTGGGAGCCGATTGGCTATCCACGTATGGGGCTATCGTGGATTGTAGAAGAGGGAAAATTTCCTTTAGTAAATTCCCTAAGCTGACCTTCACGGGACGTAGACACAAGAGGCACTTTTCTCTCATCTATGCTATTAAGGCACAGAACATGATAAGAAATGGTTGTGTGGCATTTCTTGCCACCATAGTAGTTGAAAAGAAAGCATCTAAGATATCTAACATACATATAGTGCAAGAGTATCCCGACGTGTTCCCCGACGAGCTGCCAGGCATTCCACCTGCGCGAGATGTTAATTTCTCGATTGATCTAACACCTGGAGTTGCACCGGTGTCACGCCAACCCTACAGAATGTCCCCCGCTGAATTGAAAGAGTTAAAGGAGCAATTAATGGAACTCCTGGAAAAGGGATTTATCAGACCGAGTACTTCTCCTTGGGGAGCACCGTGTTATTTGTCAAAAAGAAGGACAGATCCCTGCGACTATGCATCGACTACATGCAGTTGAATCATCTCACTATCAAGAACAAATACCCTCTGCCTCGTGTTGATGAGTTATTTGATCAAATCTCAGGAGCTAAATATTTCTCTAAGATTGACCTTAGATCGGGATATCATCAGATGAGGATTAAAGATGCAGATATGTACAAGACAGCTTTCAGGAGCAGGTACAGTCATTATGAATTTTTAGACATGCCTTTTGGACTAACCAATACTCCTGCAGCTTTTATGCAATTGATGAACAACATCTATCGACCATACCTCGATAAGTTTGTCATGGTCTTTATTGATGATATTCTCATATACTCCAAGACCAAGGAAGAGCATGAGGAGCATCTGAGGATCGCTCTGCAGATCTTGCGGAACAACAAACTCTACGCCAAACTGAGCAAGTGTGAATTCTGGCTCGAGGAGGTGTCATTTCTAGGCCATGTTATTTCCAAGGATGGTATTGCTGTTGATCCTTCCAAGGTTGAAGCCGTACTCAATTGGGAAAGACCGACCAATGTCACTGAAATTAGAAGCTTTCTTGGACTAGCTGGCTACTACAGACGGTTCATAAAAGACTTCTCCAAGATAGCTGTACCTCTTACTCGCCTTACGCGAAAAGAGAACCCATATGTCTGGAGCAAGGAATGTGAGATGAGCTTTCAGACTCTGAAGCAATGTTTGACATCTGCACATGTCCTCGCGTTACCAGTCGAGGGCAAAGGATTCTCAGTCTACACTGATGAATCTGGAATCGGTCTAGGCTGCGTGTTAATGCAGAATGAGAAAGTGATAGCTTATTCTTCAAGGCAGTTGAAGCCACATGAAGTTAATTATCCTGTCCATGACTTAGAACTAGCTGCTGTGGTATTTGCACTTAAGATATGGAGGCATTATCTGTATGGGGAGCAGTTCATTGTTTACTCTGATCACAAGAGTTTGAAGTACTTATTCTCTCAGAAGGAGCTTAATATGCGACAAAGGAGATGGCTGGAGTACTTGAAGGATTTTGATTTTAATATCCAATATCACCCAGGCAAAGGTAATGCAGTAGTTGATGCCCTTAGTAGGAAGCCAGTAGCATCCTTATCTTGTTTAGTCATGGGCGAGATGCAATTACTTGAGCAATTTGCTAGTCTAGATCTAAATATTGAGAAGAGAAGTGATAAGATGTTGGTGGCCAACCTTAGGGCACAACCCGACCTTTTTTCGAGATCAGGGAGCAGCAAGATAACGACCCATTCGTGATCTGAGTCAGGGAGACCATAGTAGACAAACCTGATTTCTCCATCACTGAGGATGGGAGAATATTATTCCAAGCCAGGACATGTGTGCCTAGCAATGAAGAGTTAAAGAGGAAGCTGATGGATGAAGCCCACAAGACGAAGTACATAATTCACCCAGGCGCAACCAAGATGTACCAAGACATGAAAAGGTCATTTTGGTGGCCGAACATGAAGCGTGAGGTGGCTGAGCATGTCGCGCACTGCCTCACGTGTCAACAAGTAAAAGCAGAACACCGACATCCTACGGGTGTACTCAGACCCCTGGACATACTGAATGGAAATGGGAAAGTATCGGCATGGATTTCATCATGGGTTTACCCCGAACTCATGGTGGACTCGATGCTATCTGGGTCATAGTGGACCGTTTGACTAAGTTTGCGCATTTCCTAGCAATAAAGAGTACCTGGAGTGTAAGGCCCTCGAATTTTTGTTGTATTACTTTATTACGTGTAAATAATTCATGCTTGTGTATGCATAGATGTACTTATCTACGTACGTATTAACTAGTTATGCTTATGTGAGCATGTGTATAAATAGATTATAAATATTACGTGAATTGCATGGTGGTAGTGTGTACATGATAGTATACATATTGCATGTAAGTATATAGAATATGCATGGATTTTCTGCATGTTTTAAGTTCTGGCCGAAGGGCCCATTTGGCATCAACATGGTGGACGTCCATTATAGTCAACATCAACACCGTTCGACGCTAATACTTAAGTCAACGGCCATGGATGTGGACGTTAATATCTCTGACCTGCATGCGTTGCAGACCCCGAAATTCTGGGGGCAAGTAAGCCCAGCCATTGGGGAGATGTCCCCAACGGCTATCAGGCCATCCCATCACCCCTTCGGGATATCCTAAACCCCTTCTCCTATAAACCAAACCCCTTTGCAACCAGGAAGACCTCTCTTGGCTCTTTTGCAAGAGGAGAGGAAGCCATAACTATAGCTGTGAGAAAACCTGAAGTTTGCATGCTTTGATCCGGCAATTTGGAGCTCATCCGGCGACCTACAGCAACTGGAAGCTAGCTGGAGCCTAGAGGAAGGCTTCCCCGACTCCAACCTGCTGTGGAGATCGACCAAGAACCCGAAGGAGTGGTGTTTTGGAGGCTTCTTGGGACTGCCCAAGGAGAGCTTCATCAGCCTCTTTGATCCCTTTGAAGATTTATTTAGAGGCAAGTAACCCATTCACTTCGTCCATGTAGGTGTCTAGTAGGGTTTTACCATTTTTTTCAGATTTTCCTCGTGTCCTGGATCCTCACACTTCTCCTTCTTTTGGAGCTCGGGTCTGCGTTTTGCACAGACTTGAACTTGACGGCAAGACCCCTTGCCATTAAGATCTTCAATTAACGGCCAACGATGTTGCCGTTAAGCTCCGTTAACGGCCAGACTGTGTCGTTAAGTTTTTCAGGACAGAACAGTGAGCTGTTCTCCCTTCTATATGATTAATTTCCGAAGTGTTTTCGCATGAGGATATAATGTAATCATATATGTTATGTAAAATAGACAATGTGATGTGTGTGGAATTTTCTGTGCTTTTTGGTGAACGGCATAAATTGTTAAACTTATTGAAATACATGTTTGGAAAATGGATTATGCATGTTCACCTACTGTCTACATGATCCCTGAGGAATGGAATGCCCTAAATTTTTCCAAACCATGTATATACGTATCAGTCCATGCCCTGCAATTTTGAGAATTTTTCCATGATTGTGGGATTTACTGTAATTTCTGTTTTGGAAATAGAAGACATGCGAAAGATTTGTAAAGTTTACCGTAAATTGTGTGTTGTTCAATAAATCCGGGGAAAATTTCTATGATGATGTGTATGTTAGGTTCAGGGCTGTGAACTATCAAACTGGATATTCATGTTATGTTCGATGATAAATTGAATTATGAATGGCATGAAACTGAATGTTTTAATTTCTGTAAATGTAATATGACTCAGAAAAATCTGGAAATTTGTATGTGAGGTCATGAACCTACAATTAGTGTGTGGTTAAAATTTCATGATATCTGGATAACTGTAAAGGGTATTATGAAATTCCCATGTGAAAACATGTGATAAATACATGCTATCATGAATATGATTTGATGATGTGTTTGCCAACCTGATTAACGTGAGCTACG
Organism: Colocasia esculenta; assembly: GCA_014218235.1. Taxonomy (NCBI): domain Eukaryota; kingdom Viridiplantae; phylum Streptophyta; class Magnoliopsida; order Alismatales; family Araceae; genus Colocasia; species Colocasia esculenta. Next base: position 123,497,137 of record CM024754.1, read on the forward strand.
AATGTTTGATTTCTGTCAATATTAGTATCATGATTAGGAAAAACAGAGCCATGTGTATAAGTGAGAGAATGTAAAGACATGTGTAATATGTGTGTTAAAATCGGAATGTGTAATGTGTAAGACTGTGCCATGTGTGACACTGCTTCCATAGAGGGCCGTGGAACTGTACCATAGAAAAGTCCCCATGGGAAGGTTCAATGTGTTAAGATCCTAAGGGCATTAGGATGAAATCCTAGAGGTGGACAAGTACCACTGGTTAGGGTGGAGACTTGTTCTCCCGGTCTGCGCAGTCCAAGAGTCGTCACTGTATTGCCTAGGTGACATCTATGTGTATGTGTTATGTGATGTGTCCTTCTAATGGTGGTTTGGACTATGTGTCACGGCACTAAATTGTGAAATGTGAATGTGACTATGTGTAAATGTGCAATGTGTAAAAGAGAACTATGTGAATGAGTGATGGTGCAAACATGTGAAACCAATAAGTTAGATTGTGAAATTGTGATTCATGATACATTAATGTGAAATTATGTTACAACAGCAACCTCGTTGTGTTTATAAGAATGTTTATATGTGTAAAAAAAAATGCGTAGAATCCATGTTAGGAATAATTCTTGCTTATGTGTAAACGTTTCCATGTTTAAGTGCTATCACGTTGTAGTTAAATCGAGAATGTAGCTCTCATGTGATAGGATGCGAATTGCTAAATCCATGTCAAAACAGCAACCTTAAAGTGTATAAAATGATAATGAGCATGTGTAAGAATGTGTAGAAACCATGATAGAAATGTTTCTTTTTATGCATGCAAGAATTCCATGTTTGGTTGCTTCCATGTTATAGCCTCATTTGAAATGTAGCTTTCATGTGATTACATGAGTAGAAAGTATGTGATGGGATATTTATTTTGGAATGGCTTAATTCATGTACCATGTGTTTTAAATTTTGTAGAATTATCATGATAGGTTGTCTTTTATCAATGTCCAAGCATGCTATATGTTTTGCTTTGTAAATTGGAATGAAAAACTTACTGTGATATATGCATGTATGAGGTAGGTGGTGTTATTTGCTGAGTCTTTTAGACTCATTCCTTGCTTCGGCGTACAGGTTTAGTTGGTGACCCTGCATCGTTAGAGGAGACCGTGGAGAGTGACTCCGAGCGTGGCGAGTAGCCTGGTGGAGTCGTCATCGTGACATTTTGTTTTAATTGTATGTAATTGAGGTATTGTAATGAAACTATTATGTAATTGTGGACAAGTTATGTAATCTGATTTTTAACACTCTATTTTCGTGGACTTTAGTTATCTTTAAATTGTCATTTGCATCATGTATGTTAAATGTGGATGATGAAATGAAGACAAGTAGTTCTTTTGCTTCCGCTACTCTGTATTTATATTTATGAGCATATCAATCGTATGTTATTGTTTGGGTAAATGTCCCACTGTGATGACGTTCATTATACCGACGTGGATTGGTATAATCGTACCGGTATAAAGAGGGTCGTCGCATGGAGTGTGGATGTACTTACAGCATTGTATGTAAAGGAGATAGTGAGACTACATGGAGTTCCTGTATCCACAGTCTCAGATCGTGACCCTCGATTCACTTCTAGATTCTAGAAGGGACTTCAGACTGCTCTAGGCACTAAACTTAATTTTAGCACTGCTTTCCACCCACAGACGGATGGACAGACAGAAAGGACAAACCAGATTGTGGAAGACATGCTACGAGCCTGCACCATACACTTTCAGGGGTATTGGAATGAACAGTTATCACTGATAGAATTCACCTACAATAACAGCTATCAAGCCAGCATTAAGATGGCACCATTTGAAGCATTGTACGACAGAAGTTGCAGATCGCCAGTGTGTTGGAATGAGGTAGGTGAGCAGCAATGGCTGGGACAAGACATGGTGCAGAACACCAGCAGGGATATACAAATTATCAGAGACAGGATTAAGATAGCTCAATCCAGGTAGAAGAGCTATGCAGACAAGAGAAGACGGGACTTAGAATTTCAAACTGGAGATCATGTGATGCTGAAGGTATCCCCGACCAGAGGATTTCAAAGGTTTGAGATAAAAGACAAGTTGAGACCAAGATTCATAGGTCCATTTAAAGTATTGGATAGAGTTGACGAGGTGGCGTATCGTCTGGCACTACCTCCCAAGTTCTCAACAGTACATAATGTTTTCCACGTGTCAATGCTAAGGAAGTACGTGTATGATCCATCACACGTAATCAGTTATGATGATATCATTCTGAACAAAGATATGACCTATGAAGAGAAGCCGGTAAAAATCTTGGACAAGAAGATTCAGCAACTTCGGAACCGACCTAAACCGACCTATATCTGTGGTCAAGATACTCTGGAGAAATCACGAAGTCGAAGAAGCCACATGGGAACCTGAAGCATTAATGCGACGGAATTACTCGAAATTATTCAGTAAGTCTCTTCCTCTCATGATCATATGAATTTGGGGACCAAATTCTTTTTAAGAGGGGGAGGATGTAGCAACTTTGATTTTTAAATTCTAAATAAAATAAAATTTTAATTTAATAAATATGATAAATAGATTTAATTAGAATAAAGAGAGGATAAATAGAATTTAAAAGAAATTAAATTAATACCCATTAAGCTACATTAGTAATGGGTTTTACAAATGGTCCTAACATGAATTGTTGGGCCCAAATATGAAGAGTCCATCATGGGATAAGAGGTAATTAAGCTAAATTCAGAGTAAAAATTAGTGCTAATTGGTAAAAGGGTAAAATAATTATTTAATAGCCCATATATATCCTTAAAAGAGCCCTAGACTTACCCCAACTCTTTACCCACAAAATTTGACCTCTCCTCCATCCTAATTAGGAGATAAATGCTAGGAAGGAAGGTGATAAGCATGGAAATTCAGAATTTAATAGAAGGGAAGAGTTTTAGAAGGGTAAGGACTCTTAAACCAAACAAAACACCCCCAATTTGGCCCTAGCAACCCCATAGAACGTGGCTGGAGCTCTGGGAGACGAGGAGAAGGGCTGAGGACGAAGGAGCTTGGAGGAGAAGGCTGGAACAAGTGGGGTTTTCTTCTTCTACCTCGTCATCAACCCTAGGATTTCCTAAACGCGTGAAAGGTAGGTAATCTCTCGAGCATAAATCGTGAAACTTTAACCCTAGGTAGTCCATGCACCCCTCTTTGAAAGCCTCATAATTTCCCTATTTTTCGTGGCTCCATGATGGAGTATTAATTCATCCAATCTCTATCATATCCATGCACCCGAACCCTCTTGTTTACTTTAAATCCATGCATGTACTCGATCCCATGCCCTGAAATTATTCTCATAAATACTAGTTGCTGCTAGCTTTCAAACACCCATATTTGCCCCAATTTCTATCTTGTGTTCATTGCCAATTAAATCATTGTTCCTTGACTGTGCATGTTTAGGTTACCGAGAAATAACATAGTCAAAGCATGCCTTATATGTATCTGTTTTCTAATTAATCATGCTCAGTGGTAGATCAACATGTCTAGTTTTTTTTAAAATTAGTTTCATGATTTTTGGATCATCGTATGATTTTATACCAAATTGTGAAGAGCACTGTGTCATGTATGGAGGGAGGGATCCCACCTGGAAAAAAGGGCAAAACCCCTTTTCTGGGCTCGAGGCACCTTCTAAAGTCGCGACGGCCCGACCCGTCGTGATCTCAGAGGGGGTCGTGACATAGGGGTCCATCGCGTTCTGAACGCGATGGGTCGACTGGTCGCGACTTTCCCCTGTTCAACCCTGGCGGCCGGTTCCGCAGAACGCGACCGGACCGTGCGTCGCGATCTGAAGGCAACAGCTACCCCTGTCGCGACTTCAGCAGAGCGGACAAAATATGCAATTACTCATATAACCCTACTATTCATGTCATTTAAATCCTGTTTAATCCTAATTAAGTACTGTCATGACTAGTAACAACTTGTTAATTAGTAATGGGTAATATTTACATGAAATCAATTAATTTAAAAGATATGTTCACAATCAATTATGCTCTCTCGATTTCTTACACTTGCACACACCCTTAACATTCATGTTGCCATTAAACCTCAGTAAATTACTCAATAATATATTCGATAATTAAGTGAAATTAATTACTATCTTCCCCTAATTTAATATTGACATTGTCTTCATTTTAATCGCGTGATTTGAATACCGTGATCGCTTCCCTCGGCCTTCGAGCACTCGAGGCACGACGGACACTTGTTTTCTACACACTCTCTTGGCATGGACCACCTCTCCATTGGGAATACTCCTGACAGGACCAGGGACTCCTTGTCAAGGCCTCCGTAAGTCTCCTTGGCTTTGGCGCACGTCCTTTGCCGATGAGCTAGTTGTACACTTAAAATCCGTTACACCTTTAGGGATTAGTACGATCCAAACGGCCTTAGTATGTTCTCTCTTACCTTGGGATCACGTCGGACCATTTAGCATGTGTTCATAGCACGGCTAATGGGAGGTTGTGACTTCTACCTGACTGTCGGCACCCGACTTAGTGCCGTGCAACTGTGACTATCGTGTTTAACATTGTTTTACGATTGTACCCATATCTCATCTACTATCTCGGTACTCTCATCTGTTCATGTTCTCTCTACACTCTCATCTATTCGTCTATTACTCTTATCTATTCTTGGTACTCTCTTGGCCATTTATGTGATTGTCTAAGATAAGAAAATGACTTATGCCAGCACAATAGGGCCCGATCTGGTCCTGGGGAGAGCGTCTGAAAAGTGTCAGTGCCCATGGGAGTTAAAATGATCAAAGGTGTGTACGACATGCACTCAGTGCTATTATACTATCAAGATTTAATCTACGACAATCAAAGTGCTATCAATACAAGTGCAATCTATTCAAGTGCTATCGTTACATGCTATTATCGTTACATGGCCATTCCATTTATCATTACTCGTTGTGCTATTTTCTTGTACAAGTGCTATTGTTATCTTGCCATCGTTACTTGACTATTCTATCTAGTTATCATACTTTTAAGACATTAATTATTTAAAGCAATGCTTGTTCTCATGAGATATTAAGTCCTACTGGACGTTAGTCACTCATCCTGCGTATTTATTTCATGTGTTCAGATGAGTCGGATGGTGATTGCCACAGGCACGAAGATGAGAACGAGGATGATGTCCAAGAGTGACCCTTTCAACAACCACTACTTAGTAGTTAGTTAGTATAGTTATGAGTCAGTTAGTCATTATGTATTAATTTGGTTTTGAATAAAGTACTCTGGGCCCTAGTTTTGGCTCTGATTAGTGAATGTAATGAAGTTTGATGAATTATCAATGAAATTGGAAGTTTATTTGATATTATTCCAACCGTGTAATGGTTTGTCATTTATTTCTCGCTCTGTACTATTTAATAATTGTAATATCGCTCCGATATTCCATGTCGGGGAGTTACATATTACATGATATACAACTATTTAACTGCAAACTTTTGCTTTTCTATTTGATTCTTATACATGTTAAAATACAAGCTTCTTGTAGATTCTGCCCCAATTATCTTCTCCATACATATCCATTTCTTTCACACTCGTCTATCTATAAGCTTTAGGAGAAAGGCCTTTCACTCTACAAGATCCTATCCCAAAAAACATGTCAAACTCTTCATATATACATGCATGTAATGTACACATGTTGCATTGGATAGACGAATTAGCATTTCACTAGTCATCCTAAAGGAAAATTGTGCATCACAGTTTGGTATGGTGAGCAATGCAGTGTGCTTCCTACTTGCAGCGGTCACATTCTTCCTGAAACAAAGGGAAAGTATATATTCATTTCAGACAAAGCACAGGAAACAATTTCCAAGTTAAAATCAAAAACATGTGTAGACTAAAGCTACAATAATGAGCTTTCCTTTCAGCATCAAGTAAAATGTTATTTGAGATTTTCAAGATTTACCATCTGACGATGTTCAAGATTATGTCCATAAGGACACCTATGAGGGGACAATCTAGTGACATATGCAAGTCTCCAGAGTGATGCTTGTGTATGGTTGTATATGCTGCAGCTCAAAAGAAAAGAACAAACACAACAATGTCATAGTAATAAAAGCATTTTCATGATGAATACAATGTAAGTTTCGCAAAAAGAGAGATGTTTCCTGCTTTTGGGAAAATAGGAGAGAAGCACATATCCATGATGCTTGGGAGGGATATGACTCAACATATTAAGAGAGATAATATGTTTCCAAGCTTTATGATCATCCAGTTTGATGGCTTAGTAAAAGCTACCAAATATCCTAATTTGATGATGGGGAATCAGGCAATGACCAAATTCACACCATCATCCAGGATAGAGGAAGCTATGCCATTTCTTTGCACATGCCACAAGAAGATATGGGTTGACATAATCCTTCTTTCTAGAACATATATGTGTTCATGAAAATTTAGGGCACTGTATCACTTAATAGATTGCATCTGTACCTTAATCTGTGCCTGTTGCAGGTCATGAAGAAAGCAGACAGACCATTTATAATAATCCTTAGAGCTCTGAAAACCTGTCAAGTTCACACTTACATTAGTCTCCCGGTGATGAGAAACTTGGGCTATTACCTTTACAAGTTATGCTAGCACCTGGGAAAACAGATCATTCCAAAGCCCTTTCCAGGCCGAGATCTCATGGTAATCCTGGATTCCCTCTGAGAATGATGAAAATTGGAACACACCACTGAGTGACACCCAAACATCTTTGAGAAAGATGTATAAGCTGGGCACTACTGATGCTGCACGCTTTACCAGTGCACCTACAAACTGGATAGGTAAAAGTAGCGAATCCCAGAAGGAACACAATATTGGATGGATCGACATTGCTGGACCAGTAAATTAAAGAAATATATTACTGAGCAATAATCTTAAGGGAGATGCAATAAATCATAGGATGTCCACAATCAGCAACCTTACCGATATCACAAATACAGGAGTAGATGAGTTCAAAGGGCCAAAACAAAAATTCGAGCAAGTCAACACATGGATTATAAAGAGACTCCATTACGTCCAACACTGTTGAAGAAAACATCTCCCCCGCTTCCACACAAATGTTCCAAAAAGGGGAAATAAACTCTAAAACTTCTGCAAGTGGCTCTGCAAATGGTCTTGATATCACTGCTAACATTGGTTTCATTGCACGAGCCATCATAAAAAACCACTTAATGGCTTTTTCAAAATTTTGTAGAAAAAGCATTGTTCCAAGGTAATGAATCCTTGAAAGCATATCACGTGCTTCTATCCACTCAAAGAAAGGACCACAGATGCGAGCAACAGCTGCTTTCAGAAGGGGAACATTCTTGTACAGATCATAGAACCCAATGATGAATGTAACCAACGAGATCAATATGTACAGACTTCTTGCCAAAGGCCTCATCCAGGGTTGATAAAAGTGGGAGAATATGGGATAGGACTGGAAAAAGATTACCCAGGCCGGAAGACCTGATTCTAGCAACCTCAGAAGCCTTAAGTCGGACATGATTATCTGCCTCAGTTTGAAAGGGAGATTACCATCACTAAACCTAAACACAATAAATGTGTATGTGTAAGGAATAGGAATGGTATCAGATGGTTCCATATCAACTCTGCTTTTTGACGTGGATGCCTCGTCTGCATGTTCTCCATATTCCCTATTAATTGATACATTATCTACCCAATTATCTAATTCAAAAGGAGATTCCTCTGCATCATAAAAAGCATCTCTTGACAGACCATCTGACAGAGATCGAGTGCAGGAGAACATTTCCCAGGAAGAACAGCAAGGAGACCAATTCCTGACATTTAGATCAGACAACAAGTTTAAACTATGCTTCAGTGTAAGAATTTCAGATTGTGTTCCTGAGAACCATGAGGATATACATCTTGACGCCTGATCTGGACCATGGAATTCCCATTTTTTCATGACTTTCACTTCTAGAGCCAAAGATGTGTCTGTCTGCAAACAATCGAGAGACACTGTTACCTTAAAAGAATAGCGAGAGAGAGAGAAAGAGAGAGAGAGAAGATAGAGATTGTCATAAAAAAAATGCATGACATAGAGAAGGGAAAACATGTGAAGCCTTCATGATATACCTGAAGTTCGTTCCAATAGTTGATCCCATATACATCTTTCCATGACACTTCAAATATAAGAAGACCGTGAAGTGCTTTACTCAGATCCATAACTGAGAGCAGATATTTTTTTCTTGACTTTGCAGCATCAATGACAGCGTACCACCTGCCAAATTTCTTAGAAACGCCAACACTAGATATTGAAGAGCCAATCTCATTGCACTTAATTGGATCTGTGTTTTTAAGTAATTCTCTGGTGTTTATAAATGGTGACATTTTGTACTGCAGATGGAATTCACATAGGAGTTAGTAAGTAGGTGCACATCTGGTGGATTGGATTTTCAAGTGAAGAAAAGATAACCATTTGTAGACCTTAGTGACCATTAACTGCCACAAATTTGTGGATCTTGAATGCTTCTTTAGTGACCATGGCCTGTTGTCCACCAAAATGAGGAGCCTTTTGCTTGAAGGGGCGAAATACAAGAAGGACCATGAAAGATAGCACTGAATATCTCTGTAAATTGCAGTCGAAAAGTATCTAAGAAGGTTTTTTTTTTCATGGCAGTTTTTGCAACATGAATGCACAAAATATGAATGTTTGATGCTTACAATGGACACGTGTATCAAAATTCTGATCTTAAACATACATGTATCAGTAAAAGCTGAAAGAAATGAACATGTGCAAACAAAAACTTGCGTTGACAGTACAAACTGGAGTTTTCTGAACATAGAAGCGACAATACTATGGCTTTGAACAATCTCATCCTTTAAATACTCACGATATTATGCTGAGTGCAATTACAGCCTCTTGGCATCAGTCACAGTACAAATAACCACAGTAAATCAGGCATCAAGAGCATCAAGTTGAGATGGTAACCATACAAGTATTCTGAAATATGTCAAGCCTTCGGAATTCAATCCCAGAATGCAACAAAGATCTTCTTTAATTTTAGGTTTGAGGAAATATTCATGATCCCATGATATTCATGAAAGAAAAAGAAGAAGAAATAGAATTAACTATTAAATCCTACCATACAATACTACAAGTTAAAGCCATAACAGGATGTTTGCAAGGCATGTAAACAATAAAAAGAAATTCCTACACTGAGTTTCATACGTATAAAATTATCACATAAGCAGCCAGAGATGTACTCACCCCATTTGTAAACCTGTTAAAGGGTAGACTTCAGGCAAAGACTCCATTTGGCAACTACAATGGTCTGAAAGCCTCAACCCTTCAGATGAACTCTCGCATCACCCATCAAGAAAAGGAAACATCTCCTGGAAGGAACCAGAAGAAGACATGGAAAGCAAACATTAGAAATCCCAGGAACCTGTTTGTGTCATCCAGTGGGCTTAAAAGACAAAAGGAAACCAGAAGATACAGCAAATCGTCGGCAGCAATCAGAATTCCCAGGAAACCCGAAAACATGACATGCACCCATTTCAGACACAACCCTGTACTGTAGATTCTACCAGCCGAAAATTTATAAAAAGTTGTAAGTCAAAGAATCTATACAGGATAAGGAACAAGACAGCTGCTAGAACGAGAAAGAAATATACAACCCCGCCCCCAATCATGGGAGCCGACAAAGGATGCCCAAAGAAAAAAGGTAAGAGAACCATTGTCTTTAAGAAAAAGGGAAGAAAAAGAAGAAAGCAACAGGAATAGAACCCAGTTCTTGCGAGCGACCCTTCATGAGCTCCAAAACTTCCCACACACGGACAGGAGGGGGGAGACTAACTTTTGATTAAAGAACTATTTTAAAACCCAGCTCCCCTTTACGCCTCCATGAAAAGTTCAAACACACCCAGAAGGGGGGGGGTGTGGAAACACGCGGATCGCAAAAAGAAGGCAGAAAGTGCTATCAAGAACAAGTCTTTGGCGTCGAATCTCGCGACTTCATGGAACAAATCAAAAATCAAAGGGAAGAACAGGCTTTCAGGAAGAGAGCTTCAAAAATATCTCGACGAAGATAAGGAGTAGTTACCTTCGGACCGTTTCAGGGCGGCTCGGGGAGTAATCCGGAGAGAAGGGGGACCTCGGCGGGTGGGGGGGGCGATTTAGCCGGGGCGCGGGCGCGGGAGAGAGGATCGCGAGGGACCGCTCCTCCGCGGCGCCCGCGCTCCCGCGCAGCTCCTCACCGCCGATTCGCGAGCGTCGACAGGATTAGCTTGTTTCCGCCGCTTTTCTTCTTCTTCTTTTTCTGCTTCCTCCTCCTCCTTTTGCTGCCTCTTCCTTTTTTTTTTTGGCCCTTTTCCTGCTTTTATTTTTTTTGAAATGTCGTTATAACTTGCACCCCGCCACAGGCGAGTCTGGACGACCGTTCGATGGCATTTCGACGGTCCGAATTCCTGCGTCGACGTTGTCCCGTCACGCCATGGCTCCCGCGTCGGTAGTTGTTTAAAACAACTGGGTGTTCAGTTCGGCCGGGGAAGCCGTGTCCGGAAACTGACCTGTCTTTTTTCCTTTTTTCGGTTGCTATATTTAAGGGATTTTTAAAATAATATTATTTTAATAAATACTCATCCAAATATATTTGCTTCTAACATATTTACAAAATTATATGCAGTTTTTGCCGTGAGAGCAAACTTGCTATATCTTTATTTTTTTAATATTATTGTTGCCACATCAACCTTCTCTTTTTCGTTGCCCCCGAAAGAGAGAGATAAAGAGGAGGGAGTAGGTTCTGATGTGAGAGAAATTGAGAGAGAGAGGTGCACAGGAGAGAGAGAGAGATGTGTAAGGAAAGAGAGTGAGAGAGAGGTGCATACGATCTGCCGCCTAGACACAACGGCGACAACCCCTTGTGGCTCGATGGCCTCTGCCATCACCCCTGTTGGCGCTCGGATAGGGGGAAGGGGGAGAGAGCGAGGATAACACAAGAAAGAGAAGAGAGGGAGCAGTGAGAGAGAGAGAGAGAGAGAGAGAGAGAGAGAAAGCAACATGAGAGAAAGTAGTAGAGACTCTCTCTCTCCATTGGTATCCTTGCACCATTGGCACAGCCCCCCTCTCTCTCTCTCATTGCCTTATGCACCTCTACTTCTCTCTCTCACCACCTCATGCACAACTGCTTCTCTCTCTCTCTCTATTAGAGTTGAAAAATGCTCTCTCTCTCTCTCTCTCTCTCTCTCTCGCGCGCGCGCATTGGCTCTCTCGTGCACTACACACACACACTCTCTCTCTCTCTCGTGTTGCTTTTATTCTCTTTCTTTCGTCTTGTACTCTCTCTTGCACTGGTGTAATAGGGCCGATGGTAGAGACCATCTTCTCTCCATTATTACTCTCTCTCTCTCTCTCTCATAGCCGAAAGGGTGCACCCCAACCCTCTCTTTATCTCTCCACCTTTTCTAGATCTCTCTCTCTCTGGTCGGCTCTCTTCCCCTCCACTGCTCTCTGTCTTGTGCGTTTCTTTCTCTCATGTTGGCTCTTTCTAACGCACTACTCTCTCTCTCCCCCTTGTGTTGCTCTTCTTCTCTCTCTCATGCGTTGTACTCTCTCTCTTGCACACGTGTCAATAGGGGCGAAGGCAAAGACAAGTCGTTAGTATGGAGTTGTAATAGATAATTTATGGGCATTGCCATAAAGTTAAGTTGTTAGAGATTTGATTACTGTCTTTTTATATGGTGTTATTGAATGTGTACTAGATAAAGATTTATTTGCCGATTGTTCACGTCTCATAATATCTTCTGCTGCCATATTTGAGACGTGACACATAATATGCTAGGACTCAATTTTACATTGAGAGTTGATTTTATGTTGGTAATTCAACATGAATGGGTCATGTTTAACTATTATGGGTATCCTACATGTGGATAGAAGCTTAAAGACCATCTGACAATGAAAGATAAGGTCAAGACCTTGTGGAGAAAAACCCTAATCCCTTCACAAGCAACTTCAAAGATTTTACTCATAAATTCCAAGGCAAAAATTAAGTATAAAATATGATATCGGAGTTCAAAGAAAACTCTAAACTGACATCGGAGAGGAAAACTCTGAACCATACACTACAAGAAAAAACGGGAATAGAGACCGAAATATTCGGTCTCTATTCGGTCTCTAAACAGTTCAGAGACCGAATAGCGACTGAATAGAGACCGAACTTGTCGGTGAACAATTTCTGGTCACAAATCTGTGACCGAAAAAGTTCGGTCACTAATTAGTGACCGAATAGTCACCGAAGCACTTCAGTCGCTAAAAGTGTACATCAGAGACCGAATAATTTCGGTCACAATTCGGTCCCTGATATAGCGACCGAATTGAGACCGAAATTATTCGGTCTCAAATAGAGACCGAATTCATCAGTCACAATTTGGTCCCTGATATATTTGAGACCGAATTCATCAGTCACAATTCGGTCTCTGATATAGCGACTGAATTGAGACCGAATTTTATTCGGTCACTAATAGAGACCGATCAAATCAGTCACAATTCGGTCCCCAATATGGGGACCGAATAGAGACCGATGCGTTCGGTCTCTATTTGAGACCGAATAATTTCGATCTCAATTCGGTCGCTATATCAGGGACCGAATTGTGATTGATTTTTTCAGTCACTAATCGGTCTCTGTTTTGTATTTTTTTTTTAATTTGTAAATTTTTAGCAAAATAACTTGTGTAAATAAAACAACGTCCACAACAATAATAGATATCCACAATACAACACAGTAAATGACCACAAACAACAATAATAAAAATATCCACAACACAATAATAAAATAAAAATGTCCACAACAAAACAATAATATAAAGTCCACATGAACAATAAAAATATACACAACATCATAATAATAAACTATCCACAACAACAATACAAATGTCAATAACAATAAATAATAGTGAAATGGAAATCATGAATCATCCTCCTCGTCCTCGTGCTCGTCTCCTCCCACGCCACTCGCTGAAGGAATCCACAATACATATAACAATAATAAGTTAAAATTGAATATTATTAGAAACAATAAAATATTTAAATTTACAAAAAATTCGGAGGCCAATCGGATGAGTATTTCTAATTTTAAACCCTTAAACGTAAGTTAATCATTTTTAATGTAAACTGACTTGTTGATTAAGTTTGAGGCGTCGAGCTAAAACCGGGAGTCCGAATTGAACTCCGTCAGTTTCCACAAGTCACATTCATCGCCGTGGCCGTGCTGGAAAAAACCGGAGGCCAATCAGATGAGTATTTCTAATTTTGAACCCCTAAATGTAAGTTCTTCATTTTTAATCTAAACTGACTTGTCGAATGTAAGTTTGAGACGTCGACCTCAAACCGGGAGTCCGAATTGAGCTCCGTCAGTTTCCACAAGTCACATTCATCGCCCTGGCCGTGCTGGAAAAACTGGAGGCCAATCAGATGAGTATTTCTAATTTTAAACCCCGAAACCTACCTAAATTCTTCATCTTTAATCTAAACTGACTTGTCGAATGCAAGTTTGAGGTGTCGACCTCAAACCGGGAGTCCGAATTGAACTCCATCAGTTTCCACAAGTCACATTCATCGCCCTGGCCGTGCTGGAAAAAATCGGAGGCCAATCGGATGAGTATTCTAATTTTGAACCCCGAAACCTACCTAAATTCTTCATCTTTAATCTAAACTGACTTGTCGAATGCAAGTTTGAGGCGTCGAGCTAAAACCGGGAGTCCGAATTGAACTCCGTCAGTTTCCACAAGTCACATTCATCGTCTGGCCGTGCTGGAAAAACCGGAGGCCAATCAGATGAGTATTTCTAATTTTGAACCCCTAAACGTAAGTTCTTCATCTTTAATGTAAACTGACTTGTCGAATGCAAGTTTGAGGCGTCGACCTCAAACCGGGAGTCCGAATTGAACTCCGTCAGTTTCCACAAGTCACATTCATCGCCCTGGCCGTGCTGGAAAAAACCGGAGGCCAATCGGATGAGTATTCTAATTTTGAACCCCGAAACCTACCTAAATTTTCATCTTTAATCTAAACTGACTTGTCGAATGCAAGTTTGAGGCGTCGACCTCAAACCGGGAGTCCGAATTGAACTCCGTCAGTTTCCACAAGTCACATTCATCGCCATGGCCGTGCTGGAAAAAACCGGAGGCCAATCAGATGAGTATTTCTAATTTTGAACCCCTAAACGTAAGTTCTTCATCTTTAATGTAAACTGACTTGTCGAATGCAAGTTTGAGGCGTCGACCTCAAACCGGGAGTCCGAATTGAACTCCGTCAGTTTCCACAAGTCACATTCATCGCCCTGGCCGTGCTGGAAAAAACCGGAGGCCAATCGGATGAGTATTTCTAATTTTGAACCCCGAAACCTACCTAAATTCTTCATCTTTAATCTAAACTGACTTGTCGAATGCAAGTTTGAGGTGTCGACCTCAAACCGGGAGTCCGAATTGAACTCCATCAGTTTCCACAAGTCACATTCATCGCCCTGGCCGTGCTGGAAAAAATCGGAGGCCAATCGGATGAGTATTCTAATTTTGAACCCCGAAACCTACCTAAATTCTTCATCTTTAATCTAAACTGACTTGTCGAATGCAAGTTTGAGGCGTCGACCTCAAACCGGGAGTCCGAATTGAACTCCGTCAGTTTCCACAAGTCACATTCATCGCCCTGGCCGTGCTGGAAAAACCGGAGGCCAATCGGATGAGTATTTCTAATTTTGAACCCCGAAACCTACCTAAGTTCTTCATTTTTAATCCAAACTGTCTTGCTTAACAAAAAATTGTGCGTCGATCAACCCAAATGAAAGTTAAAATAACTTGCCTGTGGAGGAGGTGCTGCCTGTGGCGGAGGAGGTGGTGCCTGTGAGAAGGCCTGGGCGATAACTTGGGAGAGGGTCTGGGAGAGCTGGGCCTGTAGTGCGTCGGTCACCTGCATCTGCATCTGGGCAAGACGAGTCTCCATCGAATCCGCCAGACGAGACTCTAAGCCCGATATCCTACTGTCAATGAAGCCCATCAGCTGTCCTGAAGAAGTACCTGGAGTACCAACTCCTGCGTGGAATGCACTGGTCTGTGACCCTGAGCTGGATCCTCCAGATAACACCCGGCTCGTGTCGATGCTGTGCCCAAAACCATACACATGGCCTTTCTTTGGGGCCCCAGCTGCCGCAACCCATACCTCATGATCTAACGGCGGCTGCTCGTCCTCCCCGGCATACTTCTCCGTCATTTGTTCTCTGTATGACTCCTGCAAGAAAACAGAAAAAATGATAGTAGTTAATATTCATATTAATGTGAAAAATTAAATAGTGAATATCTTCTAAATACTTACTGCAACCACGCGGGCTCTATCGCTAATGTATGCATCCGTTCCTTTTTTCTTGTGTGTTCTATCGAACACCTCCGAAAATGTCGGCTGCCTTTTTAGCTCCTTCTCCTATTTCACAGAAAAAACATGACATAAATAAGTACCTTTATAAATAAAAGAGACCAGAAATGGACAAATTACTTACCAATCTGGACTGATGGGTCGCAAAAGAGACAGACCCACTACTATGCATGTTTGCTTCTGGATTGGCAGCCCGATTAACTTTCATTATTGAGGATGTCTGTTGCCATTTCTCTGCAGCCCAGATGTCGCAAAGAGTTTCCCAATATTCTCCCCTCATCCAACTGGGTGCCCGCTCCTTCCAAAGAGTCGGGTCTGCACTCTGAGAATGTTTCTCTGCATTTTTTCTCACGTTATACATCAAATGCTTGAAATTTGATCTTGCGGTCATCGTCCATACAAATCGAGACCGCGCCTCGTCTGGACGACGCGTGAATCGATGCTGGCTCTATATACATAAGAGTTAGTTAACTGCATGTATGAATACGATAAGAATTAAATTACAATGCGAAATTACATACCATGAACATCTGATACAAGTGCTCCTGGACCTCCATCGGGAAATCATTGAATCTATGAATAGGTCCAGGAAAGTGTGCTTGTAATGTTCTTGTGATAAATTGAGAAGCTTGAGCAGGCTCTATTTTATCACTGCAATGATGTAACTGCATAATGTCAAATTATGAACTAAATTCACCTCATTGCCCGTAAGAAATACATACACGTTGATTACGTACCCATTAATCCAGACCTCCCGCAGAGTGCTCTCATAAAAACTACCTCCGCCCTCCTGCAGACTCACAGCATCCTCTGGCACCGAACATGGAAAAAATTGAAGAACAACATGAGTAATGTACAAAAATACTAAATAATGACTACAGAAATATCCTAACATTTAAATATACAAACCTAATGGTGCATCTGCAGAATGTGTAGAGTGACCTGAGCATGTGACATTTTAATGGCATCAGAATTAATGCGTACATGAAAGTATAACTTTAAATATACATACCAGCTGCTACAGGAGGAGACTCGAAGGATGCACCAACAGCTGTAACTAGAATTGAAGGCATAAGTAATGAGGAAGATGAATGCACAATAAAAGTACATCTGAAAATATTATACATACCTGCGGGCACGGTAGGAGGAGCAGAAGGACTAACAACTGTAGCAATTCTAATAACATTAATAATATGTATATAGAGCCACTACAAAAATACTTGAAAATTGAAATATACATACCTGCAGGGGAGGAGGTGTCCGCTCATTCGAAGGAGAAGCAGAAGCTGTAACAATTTGAATGGCATTAACACTACAGAAGTACACATAAATAATACACAAAGAAAAATACACACAGATGACTACATTAGAAAAATATACATACCAGATGCGACGAACAAAGCCCTCCCACGGCTGCCCCTCCAAGAACTGCTACCAGATCTAGCTCCACGAACCATATCTTCATAGAGAACATAAAATAATAATGTGTACTAGTCAATTGCTTATATTCAAAGTGAGCTACTTGACATATACTTTACAAGTGTGAAAAAATTCTACCCTTGTTTAATTGATATCCATTTCCTCCTCAGAAGATGACGATATGTTCAATTCAACCCTATCTTCATCATCATCTTCACATTCATCACTGGTATATTCATCTTCCTCATCAGAACTTTCACATTCAATATCTGTACGACGAGCACTACTGTCTTCCATGTCACGTAGATCGACTTCTTCGACCTCATTTCCGTGAGACAAGGACATTGGTGCTTCAGATTCAGCTTCTCCAATATGAGTTGTCAACTCTACATTTTCGGCAAAGTCTTCTTGAAAGAATTCAGCACTGACCTCTACAGGTGTCTGATCAGTCATGTCCAATTCATAATCAGAGAATTGTTTTGACTTAACTCTGCAAACTACCCACCAATCATTTCGTTCTTTGTTTGTAGATGGATAGCTTGTATAATACACTTGCTGGGCTTGTGTGGCTAAGATGAATGGCTCATAAGTATTCAATTTTGACTTATGCTTAAGCTCGACAATCCCATGCGTTGTGTCATTTCGAATGGAATTCGGATCAAACCAATGACACTTGAACAAGAATATATGATTGTCTTGTCCTAGATATTGCAACTGTAGGATCTCCTCTACAATACCATAGTAGTCATACTCACTTTCATTGTATGTACTCCCTTTTACACATACGCCACTGTTCATGGTAGATTTATTCTGCCCATAGTCTTTTGTATGAAACCTATACCCATTAACAATAAATCCCACATAATTCTGTGCAATTTTGGATGGGCCGTAGGCTACCTGACGAACTCTTTCATCAGTAATTAAACCTTCTTCAACCTGCGTGTAGAAAAGGCTAGTTAAAAAGTGAAATGAATTTTTTTGAATACTCTTTGACGGTGTACACTTACGCGTTTTCTTAGCCATAAGGCCAATGACTTCTCTCGTTCTTTTTCAACCTCAAAATCAGTGAGATGTGGATTTCTTTGAATTAATTCTGAATCAAATTGTCTGCAATATGAATAGCAGACCACATTCAATAGGTAGAATAAAGGCAAAGAACTTACATATAAATTTAAATTGTGATATTAGTACTTACTCAACATAACATTCTAGCTCGGAACAATTTAAAAGAATATATATCTCTGCGGCACATAACTCTCTGTCATCCAGCATTCGAGTTGAAGAACGTCCGAAGGCACGTCCAGGATGAGTAAATATTGAGAGTCGATTTGAACCCACAGATTCCCCCCCATCATCATTACGTGGAGGTTGTGTCCAACGAGTTTGAATGTCTGCTTCAAAGTACATTGAACAAAAATTAGAGATTTCCTCCATAATGTATGCCTCAGCAATAGAACCCTCCACTTTTGCTTTATTTCGGACTTTCATTTTGAGGTCATGCATACACCTACATCCACAATGTAAGAGACAATTAGAAAATCTATCGCTTATGTAAGGTGCAATTGTAAGAAGGAAACAGTTAATATCATGCATATACCTCTCAAATGGATACATCCATCTATATTGTACTGGCCCTCCAACCTTTGCTTCATATGGTAGATGTACGAGTAAATGCTCCATTGAATCGAAGAAACCAGGTGGAAATATCTTCTCCAACTTGCATACAATGGTGACCACATTCTGTTCGATAGTTTGCACATCCTGAAGCCTGAGTTCTGATGCAGATAGAATCGTGAAAAATCGACTCAACTCAGATAACGCTCCCCATAGCGGCTTCGGCAAGATGTCACGAAATGCAATAGGTAGCAACCTTTGCATGAACACATGGCAGTCGTGACTCTTCATTCCATATATCTTTCCCTCACTGACGTTGACAGAACGAGCAATATTTGACACATAACCGTCAGGAAATCTCAGCTGTTTCAGCCACTGACACACTTCCTTAACTTGTCCTCCTCCAAGCACATAAACTGCTTTTGGTTTACTTGATTTCCCATTTACTTCAACAATTTCTAACTCTGGACGTTTACAGAGCATGGACAAGTCCAAGCGTGCTTTCACATTGTCCTTTGTTTTACCTTTGATATCCATAACTGTGTTGAATACATTATCAAAGACATTTTTCTCGATATGCATCACGTCTAGATTGTGCCGCACAAGAAGAGTCGACCAATAAGGTAGCTCCCAGAAAATGCTTTTCTTCACCCAGTTGTGCTCCTTCCCAAAACCTGAAAGGTGTCGGGTACTACCCATCTGTTGTGTGATATCTGGCAAATTTTCAACACGTGCTGCCATATGATGACCGGACAACCTCTCGAATATAACTTCATCTCGTTCCTTTCTGTTCTTTAGGAATGCATCTTTTTGTGTTCTGAAAGGGTGATCAGCTGGTAAAAACTGACGATGGCAATCAAACCAGCAGGACTTCCCACCATGTTTAAGTACAAACGATTTGGTATTATCCATACAATACGGACATGCTAGCCTCCCATGTGTGCTCCAACCAGATAGCATTCCATATGCAGGAAAATCACTTATAGTCCACATCAATGCTGCCCTCATAGTGAAATTTTGCTTTCTAGATGCATCATAAGTATTGACCCCCTCAGTCCATAATAATTTCAATTCATCAATCAACGGTCTTAATAGATGTCTATATTTTTTGTAGGACTTTTCGGACCAGGAATCAATAAGGACAGGAACAAATTCTCTCGCTTCATGCACATGCTCGGAGGAAGGTTGTATGGTGTCACGAACACTGGCCAGCTGGAGTAGGAAGCCACTGAACCTCCAAATGGATTGAATCCGTCAGTGCATAAACCAAGCCTCACATTACGTGACTCCCTTGAGAAGATAGGATAAACATGGTTGAAATGAATCCAAGCTTCGCCATCTGCAGGATGAGTCATAATATCGATGTCCCGACGTACTCTTTCTGCATGCCACCTCATATGTCCAGCTGTCTTTGAAGACATATACATCCGCTGCAGCCTGGGTGTAAGGGGGAAATATCGCAATGACGCATAAGGTATATCCTTTCCCCTAGAATTGACCCCTCTTTTAGGTTTAAATCTATCATGACGGCAAACTGAACAGGATACCATATCTGCATTCTCTTTGTCATACAACATACAATGATTAGGACATGCATCTATTTTCACATATCCAAGTCCTAAATCATTCACCATCTTCTTGGCACGATAAAAATTTGGAGGCAGCTTTTCATCTGGAGGTAACATGCTCTTGATGATGAGGAGGAGACGATCAAAGCAATTCTCAGAAATATGAAATTCAGATTTCAAGTTCAACAACTGTGACACCGCTGACAACCGAGTGTGCTTTTGACAACCATCCCACAATGGCTCATCAGCATCCTTAAGTAACTGATAGAATCTTTCGGCTCCCTTATTCGGCACGTCTTCAGCGTATACAGGATCCACATGTACACTGAATGCCGGACCAGCAGCATCTACAACCATATCCACGTACGTACTTGTGCCTTCCACATTACTAGGCTCGTGCGACCAGAAGTCCTCACCATGACATGTCCAATTCATATAACATTCAACAAACCCTTTTCTGTATAAATGGCGTTGAACTTCCCATGGGGAATTCCACTTCAAATTTTTACAAATCATACAAGGACATCGGATTCCACCTTGCCTGTCTACTTCTGCATTTGGATTCCCCAATGCAAACTGAACGAAATTCTCAACTCCGACCCTAAACTCCTGGGACACCACATGATCAACTATTCTGCGATACATCCATGAACGGTCTGAAGCCATTGCTGTCCTACGCCCAAACAATATCAATAGACAAATAAGTTTAAAATTCTAAATCACACATCCTTCGACGCAACCGAAATGAATAGGAAGGATTTATTATTTAGATTATCACTTTTTACCCATCTGTGAATATTTGATCGCACTCAGATGACCATTTACTATGTGATTGTATTATTTGCTGAAAATTTCGGCAGCATCTCCCCACACCTCTCCGATATACCAAAAATATTTATTGATTAAGATATTTTCTTAAACACTTACTAATAAGTGGTTAAGAAAATATTCTAAATCAATAAAGGTATATCAGAGAGGAGTGAGTAGACACACCCGAAATTTTCAACAAATAATTCAACCACATAGTAAATGACCACCTAACTGCGATCAAACATTCACAGACTGTCCAAAACGGGACAATTCAGGACTTTGAGTTAGATATACACGTTCTCATCTTTGAAAATAAGACTCGTGCACATCAATCCCAAAGTCTTGAACGGGAGGTTCATTGACACGGGCTTAACACGCTCTCGTAAAGTGTGTGCAGTGTTAAAAGAAAAAATAACTAAAGCATACCTTGTAAATGAATTGCATTATAGTAATAAGTGCAATACATATAAACAAGTACAATAAATAAACCACATAAATATGAAAAGAAAATGAAAACAATATCATACATATAAACAAGTGCAATAATAAACCCGACTAGTGGTAAGTGAACCCTCAATAGAATTTGCCAAGGGGTAAGTGAACCCTCAATAGAAATTGCCAAGGGGTAAGTGAACCCTCAATAGAAATTGCCTAATGCTTGCTTGCTGGCTTGTTGTGAGTCATCAAAGCTCAAGCTCATAATATTGTTCCACAATGTCCAGATATGCTCCAAAATTTGTAAAAGAATATGTAGAGGAGACAAAGCCAATTTTTTCCGTTGGGGAGTACTGGGATAGTTGTAACTATTCCAGCGGTCGCTTGGACTACAACCAAGGTACATAAAAAAAATGCCCATCAATCTTAATTGCATTTGAGTATGCTAGTAAACTAAGCATATACTGTCAACATATTGGGAATAGTCCCACATCGAAGATGGAATTTTCTTTCTATATAATGATCGGGATTTCTCACCTCAACACATAGGTTTTGAGGTTGAGATAATAGGTCTGTTATCATGATATCAAAGCGGGCTTGTTTGCACGTGTGGAGGCATGTTTGGAACAGTCCAACATCAGATATTTCATAGAACTTCTCTTCTATATAATGACTGGACTTTCTCACCTCAATAACTGGCAAGAATCTGCCTACTGCACCCCACCTCCCTCCCCCCTCCTACAGCCAGCTACCCTCAGCCCCACCCACACACTACCCCCTAAACCCACACCCTCTAAACCCCCACCCTACGAACCCCTCAACCACCACCCCACTGCCCCCCACCACACTGCCCCTAAACCCCCACCCCACTGCACATCACCCCCCCGCCCCCACTGCCCCTAAACCCCCACCCCACTGCACATCACCCCCCCGCCCCCACTGCCCCTAAACCACCACCCCACTGCCCCCCACCACACTGCCCCTAAACCCCACCCCACTGCACATCCCCCCCCGCCCCCACTGCCCCTAAACCCCCACCCCACTGCACATCCCCCCCCCCCCCCCGCCCCCACTGCCCCTAAACCCCCACCCCACTGCACCCCACCTCCCTCCCCCCCGCCTACAGCCGGCTACCCTCAGCCCCCCCACACAGTACCCCCTAAACCCACACCCTCTAAACCCCCACCCTACGAACCCCTCAACCACCACCCCACTGCCCCCCACCACACTGCCCCTAAACCCCCACCCCACTGCACATCACCCCCCCGCCCCCACTGCCCCTAAACCCCCACCCCACTGCACATCACCCCCCCCCCCCACTGCCCCTAAACCCCCACCCCACTGCACATCACCCCCCCGCCTCCACTGCCCCTAAACCACCACCCCACTGCCCCCCACCACACTGCCCCTAAACCCCCACCCCACTGCACATCACCCCCCCGCCCCCACTGCCCCTAAACCCCACCTCACTGCACATCACCCCCCCGCCCCCACTGCCCCTAAACCCCACCCCACTGCACATCACCCCCCCCCCCACTGCCCCTAAACCCCCACCCCACTGCACCCCACCTCCCTCCCCCCCTCCTACAGCCGGTTACCCTCAGCCCCACCGACCGGCCCCCGCCGTACACACACACACACAGACACACTCACACACATACACACACATATAGACACAAACATACACACAAAAGAGGGAGCACCCCTCCGCCATCTCACACATACACACACACAAATATAGACAGAGAGAGAGAGAGAAAGAGGCCACTGACACAGAGAGAGAGAGACAACTTACCGACGACGGTGATGGCGACGGGGTCCGATGACGACGGCTACTTGGCTGCAGCCGGGGCGGGGACTGGTCGCAGTCGGGGTGAAGACCACGATCCTCGGCACAGTCGGGGCGACGGCGGGGACCTGGCGCAGTGGCGACGACGCCGGCGATGTCCGGTGGCGGGAGTGACGACACCGGCCTCCGGTTGGGGCGAACAAGAGAGAGAGGGAGAAAAGAGGAGAGGCGACGGAGCGCGTGGCGGCCACGATAGCACGATGTCGTCGCCGGCGAGAGAGAGGGAGAGAGAAGACAGGAGGATGTCACCGACGGCGAGAGAGAGGGAGAGAGAAGAAAGGAGGTGTCGGCGTCGGCGAGAGAAAACACAGGAGGGGTGCGGACGGTGGATAAGGAGGTTTTAGAGACCGAATTGGGACCGACATATGTCGGTCTCTAAATGCGCCAAAAATTTGTGACCGAATGCCAGTCGGTCACAATGCGGTCTCAGATCTGAGACCGAATTTGTGACCGAAATATTCGGTCACAAAATTTCACCCCAAACCCGCCATTTCATAGATTTAGTGACCGAAAGTATTTCGGTCACTATTCGGTCTCTAAACGTGCCAAAAATTTGGGACCGAATGCCAGTCGGTCACAATTCGGTCTCAAATCTGAGACCGAATTTGTGACCGAACTATTCGGTCACAAAATTTCACCCTGAACCCGCCATTTCATAGATTTAGTGACCGAAAATATTTCAGTCACTATTCGGTCTCAAATCTAGTGACTGAAATATTTTCGGTCACTAAATCTAAACTATAGTGACCGACATTTGTTAGTCACTATTCGGTCTCAGATTTGAAACCGAATAGTGACTGAATAATTCGGTCTCAGATTCGGTCTCTAAAACCACATTTTCTTGTAGTGATAGCTAAACGAAAACTCATAAACTTGGCCTTATGCTCAAAATATCAATAGAAACAACATTTATGTTTCATTTTATCTGGAAAAGCGTCTATTTCTCAACAATGTCTTTGTCATTTAATCTAGGAGGCCATGCATATCAAAAAGAAAATCAAGCTCTCATGGAGTAACACGAGTAGTATGAACTAAAGAGCAGTAGCATGACTAAAGAGTATGATAAATCCATAACTTAGCTTGCATAGAGGTACCTATCAACCCTGAAACTCAAGACCTTGAAGACTAGAAGATCTCTTTTCCTTATTCTTGTTGCACCCATGCACGTAGGGAGAAAAGAATACAATCTAAAGATATACATATATATAGACACTCACTATGCAATTTAAGTCAGTAAAAGATTGGCTCCACTACTAACTTAAGTTTTAGATGAAGGACGTGTAAAAATAGGTGGCAATTCTATTTACCAAGGGTTAAAGTTAGCCAAACTATCACCCAATGGTTACAGGTCTAGGTCAGATTTTCCCGCCATAGCCCGATGCTTATGTGTTGAGCAACTTAGTATTCTTATCTTTTAAGTCTTCTTCTTAAATTTTATTTGAAATTTTTTAACATCAATTTTGAGAAATTGTAATTATGTCCTTCTTTAAACTCTTATAATTGGACTTATTCATCATTTTCAGGTTGTTACACCTCTCTCTCTCACACCAACCCCTTCTCTCTCTCTCTCCTCTCTATCTCTCTCTCACTCAAATCGACACCCTCTCTTTCTCTCTACTCCACTCTCTCTCTTTCTCTCACTCATACCAACCCCCCCTCTCTCTCTCCTATTGAGCACATACAATCATGCAGGAAATTACATAATGTTTTGATTATGACAAAATCTTATTGAATTAACAAATCCATCTGATAATGCATCTATAGATTTACTTGATGCAAATAATTAGCCAAGTAAAAGATCGACTCTTACGGTGATATGAAAGACAAAATCACCACTTGAAACTTTGGTTAGTGAATGCAGTTGTGTGTGGTAAAGAGTAGCAGTGCGGAAGCTATTAAAGAAACAATCACACACAAGAACACAAGGAGTTTATCCTAATTCGGCCCTTCCAAATAGAAGTCCTAAGTCTAGTCCCCAAGCATACTCTTAGGATTCCACTAACTGGGGTACAACCCCCCCCCCCTCCCCAAGGATCTACAACACACAGCCCTTGCTGGTCTTCTTCTCTTTCCAGGTAAGAAGGTAATGCACTTCTTTTACAGGTCAAGAAGTCAAGCTCTTGCTACAAACTCCAATGTGGTTCTGCTTGAACAAACTCCAAATGAGTTCTTCCCTTAACACAAGGGGAACATAGAGTACAGACCTTTTGTTGGTCACTACTCTCAGCCAACCTGTTGGTCCTCTCTTCATATAGGAAGAGGAACACCCTTCCTCTTCTTAAGAAAAAATGAGCAGGTTGTAGAGATCAAGTTCTAAAACAAAGAACTTAGCTTTCTTGATCTCTAATAGCAACCTGAGAGCTAAGAGTATTACAAGATAAACACAAGTAAGCTTAAACCCTCTGCTCACAGACTCTCCCCCATATTTAAATGATGCATAGAGATAGAGAGAGAGAAGAGAGAAAATGTCTTGAATGATTGAAGACTTCAGATGGTTGCTTGTGTGCACACTTCTTCTTGGACTTGAGCTCTTTCTCTCATTTCTTTGAGTGTATAACGTTTAGGCTCCTCACTGGATGACACTTTCAAACAAAAAGATCTTCAAGTTTTATCTTAAATTTTTTGCTTCAGAGTCTTCATCCCTTTATGCATCC
The DNA here is from genome assembly GCA_014218235.1 of Colocasia esculenta. Taxonomy (NCBI): domain Eukaryota; kingdom Viridiplantae; phylum Streptophyta; class Magnoliopsida; order Alismatales; family Araceae; genus Colocasia; species Colocasia esculenta. The sequence continues at coordinate 123,522,872 of CM024754.1, forward strand.
AGCAAAAGAGATCTGTTGAAGCTCTTCTTCTTCTTCTTCCTTCTTCTTGAGTCTAATGGACATCTTCATGAGTCTACTGGCTAGCTACTTGGACTAGAGAGATGACTCCTAGATGATCCATGCTTCCAAGGGTGCCAGCAGTAGGTCCAAGAGATGTGTTTACATATCATAGACCTGCATACAATAAATGTATGTTAGATTAAAGAAGTCTTCTATCAGATACCCATATCTCTTTTATCTTTTGTCCATGTTTCCTGCTGACAATCTATTGTAAAAGTTTTTTCTCTGTCAAAGAAATAATAAGATAAATTTAACACCATGATTTTATATTATATAGATAAGTGAATTTTGTTAAATTGACATTACTCTGGACTAGTGTACTCTAAGCGGGCGATACCAAGACCTCGAAAATAGGAATGAAACTGAACACCCCATAATTATTAGAAAAATGTAGAGATCCCAAAAACATAAATATTTAGGGTTACTGGTACCCAGATGTGGAGATTAATCTGACATAATGAATTTTTGGGGTAATTTTCACCCAATAAAATTTTATTTCAAAAAATTAAACTAAATTCACCATAATTAGTAAAACCTTTTAATTAACCTATGATTGAAATTTCAGCTTAAATGAACATTGGATGAATACAAATTTAGAGGCCCAAACAGATTTGAGGAATTAAATTGTATTTATGTAACAATTTTTTTCTATGTAAGAAAGTTTCTCATGGAAAGTTTTACCACGTATGTTTATAAGTGTTACCATTTGAGGAAATCTTTCCTAGCATGGATGAATATCAACTTGGGAAGATAAGGGTATATTACCACTGTACATATGTGAATCCACATGGAGTTCATGAACCCCCCCCATCCCTAAATTGTAACTTTTACTTTTGGACATACGAACGCATTGGGCATTTGTCCCTATTTCTGGGTGCAATTGCCATCGTTAAGGAAAGGTCTTGCTCGAGGAAAAGGGGAAACCTACTAGCTGTAAGGAGGTTCAATTGGAAGGAAGAAAGACATCGACGAACACTATTTGCAGTAGGATCGCTTTCTCTTCTTACTTTAATTGTATTAACATCGGATGATCATATACTTCTGTTTGTGTTAGCATTTCTTGAGTGCAGAATTCCACTTGAGACCAACAAACCTCAATTTGATTCCTTAGTAAAAATGAGAAAACCAACCAGAATGATTTGCATCATCGGATTTGGCCATCCAATATGCAAAGAATGATTGATCGACTTCCAGATTTAACGATCAATTAAATCCTAAGTCTTGACATCAGGTTGAAATTTTAGTTTTGTTCTCATCGACAAGTCTCTTTGTTGATATGGTGGGTCAGCGTCAAAGTTAAACAGACCCTTATGATGTTCGAAGAGGAAGAGAAAGGTGTGGTTTGCTTGCGGGAAGGACTCTCACTCTTCTTATTTTCTTTCTCACATCTTGGTTATTGACCCCATATACTGTCATGAACCCTCTCTATTTTCTAGGCAAAGAGTGTCCAGTGTTAGAGTATAACTAGAACCAAAACATCTTGATCAAACCTTCACCCAGAAATAGAACCCAACCAAGCAGGGTCTGGAAGGCCAGAGTAGGTCGACCTGCTCTGATCAACAGGTCGACAATTTAGGTTGACGCAACCTTCAGTTAGGTCGATGCAACCCTTAGTGAGGTTGGCGCAACCATTAGTTAGGTCGACACAACCTTCAGATAGGACAACCTGTGTCATGCCCTGCCAATTTAGTAGTGGAATAAATCGGGGAGGCATGAACAACGAGTATGGTAATGTAAATTGTGCATACATTCGTAAATATCAGAGCAACTAATGAACAATAATTACAATAAAATATTCATTTGATTGATATTTCTTCTAAACTATTACAACCACTAATTCAGAGCCAAAACATAGGGCTCAATGACATTATTACATTGGAAAAGAAATCTAAAGCAAATATCTAACTAGACTCTAAGGTACTAAGGACATTCCATCGCTATGACTTCAGGACGCTCATCACTCCAGTCCAATCCCGTTGTTGTGTGTAAGGTCATCACTTGACTTACCTGAAAACACAATAACAAATAATGAAGGGTGAGCGATAACGCTCAGTAGGACTTAATATCTCGTGTAAACAAGCAAGCTTTAAGTGATTAATGTCTTGTAACGTAGGTTAACTAGAGAGAACGATCATGTATAGTCAAGAGAGTTATAGTACAAGATAACAAGTGAACGATAATACATTTCTCAAGAGTATTGCAAAATTAGGATGACAATATAACGAGATAGCGTGTAACAAGATAGTGTATAACAAGATAGCATGTATCAAAATGACATGTAATGGGATAGCTTGTATCAAGGTGGCGTGTAACGAGATAGCTTGTATATCAAGATAGCGTGTAATGAGATTGCATGTAAAGAGATAGTGTGTAAAGAGATAACATGTATGGTTGCACCACAGTGCACTAGTCAAGTACGGCAATAGTCACTTTGGGACAGTAGCCGTTTCACGATAGTACAGTACGTCTGAACTCCTCACACTAATAGTCAAACAATTAGATGTCTAGCCAAGTTAGTATAGTCAATCAGAACCGGTGCAATGCAGAACACCGTCAATAGCCCCTGCAGGTATTTTCGGGTGGCTCTTAGCCCCCAGGACTAGATTGGAGCCCCTCGAACAATCTCCGTGCCCTACACAGTAGGCATTCAAGTCAGTAGTGTCACCGGACCCATATTATGGCGCTAGACAGTCATGTATCGTACAAGTAATGGGAGCCACAACAGCTCAAGAGTCTCAAGAGAGTACTAGATGAATAGACGAGATAGTAGAGTGAACGTGAATAGATGAGAGTACAAGGATAGTAGATGAGATAGGATATAAACGTAAAACAACGTTAAACCACGATAGTAATAGTTGCACAGTACCAAGTCGGGTACCGACAGTCTGGTAGAAGTCACACTCACCCCACTAGCCGTGCTATGTACACGAGCCAGGTGGTTCGGCGTGATCACAAGATAAGAGAGATCTCACTAAGGCCATTTGGATCGTACTGATCCCTAAGAGTGTAACGGGATTTAAAGGGTACAACCAGCTCGTTGGCTAAGGACGTGCGCCAAAGCCAAGAAGACTTACGGAGGCCTTGACAAGGAGTCCCTGGTCCAGTCGAGAAGATTCCCGATGGAGAGGTGGTCCAAGTCAAGAGAAAGTGTGTAGAAACAGGTCCGTCGTGTCTCGAGTGCTCGAAGGCCGAGGGATGCGATAACGGTGTACAAATCACGCGAATAAAACGAAGACATGTGTCATTTAAATAATAGGGAAATTAGGTAATTAGTTTCACTTAAATACCAGATACATTATTGAGTAATTTACTAAGGTTTAATGGTAACATGATGGTTAAGTGTGTGCAAGTGTATGAAATCAAAAGAGCACGATGGATTGTGCACAAAGCTTTTAAATTAATTTGATTCATGTAATTTATTGTACATTAATATTTATTCAGATCAAATTATGAATAACAATGTTTAATTAAGGCTAAACAATGGCTAATTTGCAAGTAGAGCAAGGGTATATAAGCAATTTCGGGTTCTGACTATTTTTCTGTTAACGCGACAGGGGTACCCGTCGCGACTCTAGGTCGTGACAAGGCGGCTGGGCGCGACAAGCGAACCGGCCCCAGGCTCAGTTCAGGGGTAGAAATATGACGGTATAGGCCGCCGCGTTCTTAACGTGATGTGCCAGCGGGACGCGACCCGACTGATATCGCGGCGGGTCGTGCCGTCGCGATATCAGGAGAGTCCGGCCCTTTTTTCCTTTTTCTAGGGTTGATCAGATTTGACACAGGGCTCTTCTAAATTCAATATAAAATCATATAATGACCTAAAAATCACAAATCTAGTTTCAAATGAAAGTAGACACATAGATCTATCAGAATGCATGATTAATTTGAAATTAGACAAGATTTAGGCATGCTTTAAACAGGGTATATTCCAATGACCTAAACAGGCGCAGTCAGGGTTCAACGAATTAATTAGAGATGAATATATGATGAAAAATTCCAAAACTAGGGGCGTTTGAAAGCTAACAAGATTTACTAGTTATGAGAATTTTTTCAGGGTATGGGATCAAGTATGTATGGAGTTCACAAGAAAACATGAAGAGTCGGGTGCATGGTTCTGATAGAGATTCAAAGAATTAATTCTCCCTAATGGAAGATCTAAATAGAGCAAGACTAGGGCCGTTTGAAAGCTACTAAGATGCAGTATATATGAGAATTTTATCATGGCATGAAAGCTAGTACATGTGGGGAATTAGAGAAAACATGAGATTTTGGTTCATGGTAACAGCAGGGATTCATGAATTAAATTCGCCCAAATGGATGAGCAAAATGCAACCACACCAGAAAGCTTTTGAAGAGGATTATAAAGGCTACCTAGGGTAATTTTTATATGATTTTAACTTGAGAGATTGCCTACCTTTTTGCACTGTAAAGATCCTAGGGTTTGGAGATGACGAATTTCCAAGTTCTTCTTGCTCCAAATCTCCTTCTTCTCCTTGCTCCTCATCCTTAGCCACCTTCCCTCATGCTCCAAAGCTCCATCAACGAAAATGGGGCTTGGTAGACACAAATTAGAGGTCTATTAGGTTGTGTAAGAGTCCTCCTTCCTTAAAACTCCTCTTTCCCTTCAAACTCTTAATTTTTCCTTATTTATCCCCTTATTTCTTACAATATCCCACCTAATAGGATAGATGAGAGGCTAATTTCGTGGGTAAAGGGTTTGGGTAAGGTTAGGACTCTTTTTAGGACATTTATAAGCTAGTATAGTCATTATCTTACCCCTTTTTAATTATTTAAATATTAACTTCAAATTTACACATTTTTCTCCTCCTTTTCTAGCATTTATCACTTAGTTGACTTGAGGAGAGATCTAATTTCGTGGCTAATGTGTTAGGATGGGATGGGGACTCTTTTTAAGATAAGTAAGAGTTAAAATAGTCATTATCTTAACCCTTTTCTATTTATTACTATTTTTAGGTACGAATTTAGCCTAATTACTTCCCATCTCATGATGAGCTCTTCATATTTGGGCCCAATAATCTATGCTAGGTCCATTAGCAAAACCCATTACTAATTTAACTTAATGGGTATTGGTTTAATTCTAATTATTCACCCTTTATCCTTATGTAAATCTATTTATCACACTTATTCAAGTAATTTCATATTTTTAAATTGATTAAATATTATTCATGCCAATATTTCTAATATTCCTCATTTAGTCTCTTACTCTTGGCCTAATATCTCAAATGAGTCTAATTGTACATCCCACGTTCTTACTTTACTTATTAGATTTTTAATTATCCTTTTATTAGAGAATTTATTCATGGGCCAAGATTTGTCCATTGGTCCAAATATCATAATGGGCTATCATTCCACATTATTTAAAGTCTACCCACATGTTTATTTTAATTTATAGTCTACTTTGGCCCATAAAATAATGGGTTCTTCGACTTATTCCTTATTTACGCTAATAAGTCGCATAGTTTCTCAAACTAAGTCCAAATGATTTTTCTATACCCAAATTTCATGATGGGTCATTAGAGAACATTATTTAAAGTATAACTATTATTTTTACGAAATTTTTATAGGGGTTTATACGCATGCAATAATGATACGTACCTTTTTAACTACTTAAATTTATTAATAGATAAAATTTCAATTTATCTATATTTTTTAATTAATGGATTTTTCAGGGTACTACATTCTCCCCCACTTAAATAGAATTTGGTCCCCAAATTCATATGATATTATACGGCTACCAATTTACTCAGAATATTTCATTCCATCATCTCCACTAATCTCCTACGAGCAATAGCATTTAATTTATTTCCTTTTAAACTTTTGGTGCTAAAGTATTATGTACTAAGTTTATATGTATATAAATGTATTTAGGTCTTAACCATGGTTCTACCCAATTCTCACATAGATATGGTGGTTGACTTAGACACGTGTCAGGGCAATTCACCTAGAACATCCTAGACTTAAATATCTTAATAATGACATCCTAGGCTCTGATACCAACTGTCATGCCCTGCCAATTTAGCAGCAGAATAAATCGGGGAGGCATGAACAATGAGTATGGTAATGTAAATTGAGCATACATTCGCAAATATCAGAGAAACTAATGAACAATAATTACAATAAAATATTCATTTGATTGATATTTCTTCTAAACTATTACAACCACTAATTCAGAGCCAAAACATAGGGCTTAATGACATTATTACATTGGAAAAGAAATCTAAAGCAAATATCTAACTAGACTCTAAGGTACTAAGGACATTCCATCGCTATGACTTCAGGACGCTCATCACTCCAGTCCAATCCCGTTGTTGTGTGTAAGGTCATCACTTGACTTACCTGAAAACACAATAACAAATAACGATGGGTGAGAGATAACGCTCAGTAGGACTTAATATCTCGTGTAAACAAGTAAGCTTTAAGTGATTGATGTCTTGTAACGCAGGTTAACTAGAGAGAACGATCATGTATAGTCAAGAGAGTAATAGTACAAGATAACAAGTGAACGATAATACATTTCTCAAGAGTATTGCAAATTAGGATGCAATATAACGAGATAGCATGTAACAAGATAGTGTATAACAAGATAGCATGTATCAAAATGACATGTAATGGGATAGCTTGTATCAAGGTGGCGTGTAACGAGATAGCTTGTATATCAAGATAGCGTGTAATGAGATTGCATGTAAAGAGATAGCGTGTAAAGAGATAACATGTATGGTTGCACCACAGTGCACTAGTCAAGTATGGAAATAGTCACTTTGGGATAGTAGCCGTTTCACGATAGTACAGTACGTCTGAACTCCTCAGACTAATAGTCAAACAATTAGATGTCTAGCCAAGTTAGTATAGTCAATCAGAACCGGTGCAATGCAAAACACTGTCAATAGCCCCTGCAGGTATTTTCGGGTGGCTCTCTGCCCCCAGGACTAGATTGGAGCCCTCGGACACTCTCCGTGCCATACACAGTAGGCATTCAAGTCAGTAGGGTCACCGGACCCATATTATGGTGCTAGACAGTTATGTATCGTACAAGTAATGAGAGCCACAACAGCTCAAGAGTCTCAAGAGAGTACTAGATGAATAGACGAGATAGTAGAGTGAACGTGAATAGATGAGAGTACAAGGATAGTAGATGAGATAGGGGTATAAACGTAAAACAACGTTAAACCACGATAGTAATAGTTGCACAGTACCAGGTCGAGTATCGGCAGTCTGGTAGAAGTCACACTCGCCCCACTAGCCGTGCTGTGTACACGAGCCAAGTGGTTCGACGTGATCACAAGATAAGAGAGATCTCACTAAGGCCATTGGATCGTACTGATCCCTAAGAGTGTAACGGGATTTAAAGGGTACAACCAGCTCGTTGGCTAAGGACGTGTGCCAAAGCCAAGAACACTTACGGAGGCCTTGACAAGGAGTCCCTGGTCCAGTCGAGAGTATTCCCGATGGAGAGGTGGTCCAAGTCAAGAGAAAGTTTGTAGAAACAGGTCCATCGTGCCTCGAGTGCTCGAAGGCCGAGGGATGCGATAACGGTGTACAAATCACGCGAATAAAATGAAGACATGTGTCATTTAAATAATAGGGAAATTAGGTAATTAGTTTTACTTAATTACCAGATACATTATTGAGTAATTTACTAAGGTTTAATGACAACATGATGGTTAAGTGTGTGCAAGTGTATGAAATCAAAAGAGCATGATGGATTGTGCACAAAGCTTTTAAATTAATTTGATTCATGTAATTTATTGCACATTAATATTTATTCAGATCAAATTATGAATAACAATGTTTAATTAAGGCTAAACAATGACTAATTGCAAGTAGAGCAAGGGTATATAAGCAATTTCGGGTTCTGCCTATTTTTCTGTTAACGGGACAGGGGTACCCGTCGCGACTCTAGGTCGCGACAAGGTGGCTGGGCGCGACAAGCGAAAAGGCCCCAGGCCCGGTTCAGGGGTAGATACATGACAGTATAGGCCTCCGCATTCTTAACGCGACGTGCCAGCGGGACGCGACCCGGCTGATATCGCGGCGGGTCGCGCCGTCGCGATATCAGGAGAGTCCGGCCCTTTTTCCCTTTTCCAGGGTTGATTAGATTTGACATAGGGCTCTTCTAAATTCAATATAAAATCGTATAATGACCCAAAAATCATGAATCTAGTTTCAAATGAAAGTAGACACATAGATATATCAGCATGCACGATTAATTTGAAATTAGACAAGATTTAGGCATGCTTTGAACATGTTACATTCTGATGACCTAAACAGGCGCAGTCAGGGTTCAATGAATTAATTAGAGATGAATACATGATGAAAATTTCCAAAACTAGGGGCGTTTGAAAGCTAACAAGATGATGTAGTATTTATGAGAATTTTCTCATGGTGTGGGATCAAGTATTACGGAGTTCACAAGCAAACATGAAGGGTCGGGTGCATGGTTCTAACAGAGATTCAAAGAATTAATTCTCCCTAATGAGAGATTGAAATAGATCAAGACTAGGGCCGTTTGAAAGCTAATAAGATGCAGTATATATGAGAATTTTATCATGGAATGAGAGCTAGTACATGTGGGGAATTAGAGAAAACATGAGATTTCGGTTCATAGTAACAGCAGGGCTTCACGAATTAAATTCGCCCAAATGGATGAGCAAAATGCAACCAGACCAGAGGCTTTTGAAGAGAATTATAAAGGCTACCTAGGGTAATTTTTACACGATTTTAGTTTGAGAGATTGCCTACCTTTTTACACTGTAAAGATCCTAGGGTTTGGAGATGACGAATTTCTAAGTTCTTCTTGCTCCAAATCTCCTTCTTCTCCTTGCTCCTCGTCCTTAGCCACCTTCCCTCATGCTCCAAAGCTCCATCAACGAAAATGGGGCTTGGTAGACACAAATTAGAGGTCTATTAGGTTGTGTAAGAGTCCTCCTTCCTTAAAACTCCTCTTTCCCTTCAAACTCTTAATTTTCCTTATTTATCCCCTTATTTCTTGCATTATCCCACCTAATAGGATAGATGAGAAGCTAATTTCATGGGTAAAGGGTTTGGGTAAGGTTAGGACTCTTTTTAGGACATTTATAAGCTAGTATAGTCATTATCTTACCCCTTTTTAATTTATTTAAATATTAACTCCGAATTTACACATTTTTCTCCTCCTTTTCTAATATTTATCACTTAGTTGGCTTGAGGAGAGATCTAATTTCGTGGCTAATGTGTTAGGATGGGATGGAGACTCTTTTTAAGATAAGTAAGAGTTAAAATAGTCATTATCTTAACCCTTTTCTATTTATTACTATTTTTTGGTACGAATTTAGCCTAATTACTTCCCATCTCATGATGAGCTCTTCATATTGGGCCCAATAATCTATATTAGGTCCATTAGCAAAATCCATTACTAATTTAACTTAATGGGTATTAGTTTTATTCTAATTATTCACCCTTTATCCTTATGTAAATCTATTTATCACACTTATTCAAGTAATTTCATATTTTTAAATTGATTAAATATTATTCATGCCAATATTTCTAATATTCCTCATTTAGGCTCTTACTCTTGGCCCAATATCTCAAATGAGTCTAATTGTACATCCCACGTTCTTACTTTACTTATTGGATTTTTAATTATCCTTTTATTAGAGAATTTATTCATGGGCCAAGATTTGTCCATTGGTCCAAATATCATAATGGGCTATCATTCCACATTATTTAAAGTCTACCCACATGTTTATTTTAATTTATAGTCTACTTTGGCCCATAAAATAATGGGTTCTTCGACTTATTCCTTATTTACGCTAATAAGTCGCATAATTTCTCAAACTAAGTCCAAATGATTTTTCTATGCCCAAATTTCATGATGGGTCATTAGAGAACATTATTTAAAGTATAACTATTATTTTTACGAAATTTTATAGGGGTTTATATGCATGCAATAATGATACGTACCTTTTTAACTACTTAAATTATTAATAGATAAAATTTCAATTTATCTATATTTTTTAATTAATGGATTTTCCGGAGTACTACAACCTGTGTCCTTAGCAGGTCGACACACACCCATCATGAGGTTGACCTCCCCTAGACAGTAAGGTTCTAAACTGTCTAATCAAGTTGTCTTTCTTATTTCCTTGGGTTCTAAAGTTGCTATACCATTACAATAAGTCATTCGACTGTTAACCAGGCCCATCCTTGGATCAATCTTGGTCATCCAAAATTATTTTTAATTCATATACCTTCTAGATATCTTGGGAATACTAATTCTCAGAAATCTGCTTCTTGTGGTATTGTTTCACATCTGATGAATGCCCAAGAACTATATACATTTGTTTATCAAGATTGGAAATGAAATGACAAATTGTGAGTTTTTGGACTCTTCTGAACTAATGCCTATGCAAATGGGGCCGATCCAGTCCCGTGAGGAGTACCTGAATTCATTTACTAGCCATACGGAACGATAGTAGATCCATTGGGTGTATGGCATGACACCACTACAAGTTTAATTGGTCATTTCCATGAATTATATCATCTTTTGTATTACTTGCTTGAAAATTAGTTCAGGACATCTCTATCCATATAGCTTTTCTAGTTCTATTTTCTACTGGATGGATGTTCATATACTCATGTTCTACTTATTGCTATAGTTGGACAGGTGATACATTTATGTAAACATTTACTCTTACGGTTATTCATTACTTCTGTTCTTGTAAGAGAATAGTGAAACCTACTGGGCAAGATTGCTCATTCTTTCCTACTCACTTTCAGGTGACCATGAAGAGGCAATTTCAGAAAGGGGCATGTGACTAAGTGCTAATGTTCAAGTCCTTTAGCTTGATGTTAGAGATGTGAACTTGTAATAAAGTAGATACTTACCCCACCTCCTTATGGAATTTAAGTATGGTGTTTAGTGTAATTGTCCACTGTAGATAGACTAAAGTTCATGTATATAAACATGGTTTACTTTTGATTGATATATCTGTCATTTCTCGATTAATTACAAATTGTTGGGACATGACAATAAAAGTTATAAAGTCATTTGAAATTTCATATCCCGCCAAGACCATCAATTCAAAATGAGAATATGACGAATCGATATAAACATAACTTAAGTGTTCATTACTCGATGTGAAACAACACCAATCGAAAGAAATATAAGAGCAATCGATATTTCTTTAAGATAATCGATATAATGAAGACAATTGATATGAGTTCTTAAAGACAATCGATATGTTAAAAGGACAATTGATATGTTAAAAGGACAATCGATATGCTAAAAGACAATTGATATGTTAAAAGAACAATCGATATGCTAAAACATAATTGATATGTTAAAAGACAATCGATGTGATAACATCAATCAATATGATAAAGACAATCGATATGAAGCTTAACACCAATCGAAAGACACTTGAACACCAATCAATAGAAATCTGTTCACCAATCGATAAACATTTTCTTATCCAATCGATAGGCAATATGTTCACCAATCGATAAGCAATTTGGTCACCAATCGATAGGCGCTTTAAACGTCAATCGATAAATCACTTGAACACCAATCGATAGAAATTTGTTCTCTAATCGATACGAACTTGGTAATCAATCGATAGAGATTGAACAACAATCGATATGACACTTAGTCATCAATCGATAGAGACATTAAATAGCAATCAATAGAAGCTTTTAAAGATAATTGATATGATAAGTATAATCGATATGATGAAAGGCAATGGATATGCTTAAAGGCAATCGATATGCGATAAAGACAATCGATATGGACATGCTTAGCAATCGTTAGACTTGAAACAATAATCGATATGTTTATTATATCAGTAATAAATATGCTATTATATCAGTAATCGATATGAACTTGAGTGCATTTCTTTTTACAAAGATAGCAATTAATTTATTTTTTGGACATAAATAATTATGAAAAAATATTATAAAATATAATTTTTAATCTCTATGATATTTATGAGTTTTTGTTATCACCAAAACATAAAGATAAAAATATATGAGTGGTTCAACAATTGGGAAGTTGAAGTACAACATCGACTACTGTATAAGGCTTTCAACAATCGAGGTCTAACTCCGACTGACGGAAGACTTATACATAAGTCAAAGTCCTACTTCGACTCATGACCAGTCGAAGTGTAACATTGACTACTATATAAGGCTCTCAGTAATTGAAGTCCAACTCCGACTGACGGAAGACTTATACGTAAGTCGAAGTCCTACTTCGACTTATCACCAATTGAAGTATAACGTCGGTTACTGTACAAAGGTCTCAATAGTCGAAGTCCAAATGACTAACAATAGACTTATATATAAGTCGAAGTCTTACCTCGACTGCTATCAGCATTTAAGAGTCGAAGTCAAATATTTTGTTATTTTATTTTCGACTCGCATTGATGATGTCCTCAATCTTAAACTTATTAGTTATAAAAGTTAAGCATTTAGCGCATATTTTTTAATCAAGTCCTTTGATTGATACTATTGTAAATTGTAAACTCTAAATAGTTAAGAGCCTGAAGGAGATGTTTTGATTTATTGCATTCAAATAATCTTGCCATTTCAGAATCACAGTCATTTCAACCAAAAGAAATCTGCAAACATTTTTTGAACCTGACAAGCTTTTCATGTTTTAAGAAAGACTTTTGTAGCTAGTCTCTGTACGTCAAATGAACGTCCATCCCATTTAAAAACACGTATCAATTCTTCTACGATTTAGGATATGTACCTTCTTTGGAATAGAAATGATTCATTAATGTTTTACCTTTCATTTCTATTTGCTACAAAAGCATGCAAGCTATCCTTGAATAGTAATCTAGTTGATCGTTAGAGAGAACATTTGAAAATGTTACACTTAAGAAGAATTTCTTCTAGTCTAAACATTCACATTCAAATGGTCAAATTCAAATGAATAGTCAAAGAAGACTTTGAAGGTTCTATATAAAGAAGTCGAAGCTCTTTAAGAAGAGCCACATATATATACATACACAAAAAGAAGAACATTGATGAAAAGAGAGCGTCATTACATACGGAGTCATAGAAGACAAAAAGCCAACACTTCTTCATTTGCACACTCAAGCTTTCGAGTTCTTAGGCCTTCTTGATTTGAGTGGACAATCCTCATCAATCATTCTTAGCCAGTCCACTTAGAAGTCGGAAAGAGAAGAGTGCATCTAGCTTTTATTATTGTAGTTCTCTTCCTGTCTGTGTTTGCTCATCATCTTAGTAGCACCTGTTTAAGCATCTTCAGATCTTGTAAACCAGCAAGGGATTTATTCCTTGTGCATTTCCTCCTTTTTAGAAAGGAGGACCTACTTGGGTAGGAGGTGTGTTGCCTTTTTGTGAAGAGATAACTTGCTTAGAAGTAAGTGGTGTATATCCCTCGTTGAAGGGAAGTTAAAGATTGGACGTAGGACTCCTGTTGAGAGGAGATCCGAACCAGGATAAATCGCTTGTCCTTTTGAGTGTGTGATTTTCATATTTAACTATTCTCAATAGATAAAAGACATACTAAAATAACCTCTAACAACGCTTTGATTAGTGATTTTCATATTTAACTATTCTCAATAGATAAAAGAGGAAGGAAGTCTTATTCATCCCCCTCTAGGACATCCTAACTCCATTTCGATCCAACATCTCCCTCATGTGCATCTCTTTCTCTTGCACATCTCTTTCTTTCTCATGTGCTCTCTCTCTCTCTCTCTCTATTATGATCGAGAATTTCATAAACCAATTTAAGTCATTATTCCAAATTATATTGCATATGATAAATTTGGATTTTGATAATAGAAATCTGTGTGGCTATAGATAGATTTTATTGGGATATTTAAATAGTTATTGTGGGAGTAGTGTGCGGTAGATGAGGAGATGTGGGTGTTGTAACTGTCTTCTTTAAAGACCGGGTTCCCATAAATCACATTTCTATGATTAGATTTTGAAACCCCCAATTTAATCATTAGGTAAAACTGGTGCTAGTTTTATAAATTTTGATCGTAGGCCTATAAGTACTTGTAGTGGAGGCTGGATTGGGGTTCAGTTAGAAGAATTATGGGTACCAATATATTGTTCCAGAAGTCAAAGAGAAGGTTCACTCAAGAGCAAGAATCATTCATGGGAGACTGTTCATGGGCAAAGGATTCTCAGGTCGCGCTGAGGGGTTTATGTGGTTTAGATCTCTGTCAAGTATTAAGGTGGGAGGATTCACGCACCTTAAGCATGCATGGTTTGTTTTTCCTGTTTGGTTTATGACATGACTGTGTTATGATGATCATTCAATAGTCTATGTGAAATGTTTTTGAAGATTTGTTACACAACTTTCAGTTCGATAGATGTAAGCTTTATATGAAATATGTATGTTCATTTTGAAGAATAGTAAATGTCTATGTGCCATGAAAGATTGCGATGCATATGTAGGAACTATGGACAGTGCCATCTAAGCAGAGATAAACTACCTTTATAAGTATTCGTGGGGAATTTAGAGCTTGAGGATATACAAGTTAAAAATCTTGTTCGTGTGACCTTAGACCCGATAGAAGGTGGATAGAAGTTCTCTACGCTACGTAGATTGCCAAGGCCTACAAACCACATGCCTAGGTGTTAAGTATATGTATAAGCATGGCTCTTTATAGTAAGATACAAGTCCGATTAAGATTATTTAACATCTGCTATATGATGGCACAATGGTACAAATACAAGTTATGCACTACAAGAAAAGAGGTTATTGGGGACGGCTGTCAGCCATCGCCAATATTCAAAACACCGTCCCTAATGATTATTAGAGACGGCTTGAAGGCTGTCGCTAGACCGTCCCTAATAAGCCCATCGCCAATAGTATTGGAGACGGCTAAGCAACATCCATCCCCAATAACGTTATTGGGGACGGATAAATGTCCATCTCCAATAACTTTAATTGAGATGGATAATATCCCGTCCCAATTAATGTATTAGCGACGGCGTCAAAGTCGTCTCAAAAATGTATATTAGCAACAGACATGAAGCTGTCTTCGATAATATTATTGGAGACATATAAAACGCCATCGCCAATAATATTATTGAAGACGGACAAGAAGCCGTCGCCAATAGAATTATTAGAGACGGCTTTGAAACCGTCTTTAAAAAACTTATTAGCGACGGCTATGGAGCCGTCTTGAATAACATTATTAGCGACAACGATAAAGCCATCACCAATACATCTATTAGAGTCGGTTTAGAGCCGTCACAAAAAATGTATTAGCGACGATTTTGGCGCCGTCGGGAATAACATTATTGGCGATAACGAAGAAGCCGTCGCCAATATATCTATTAGAGTCAGTTTAGAGCCATCACAAAAAATGTATTAGCGACAGTTTTGTCGCCGTCGGGAATAACATTATTGGAGACAAGGAGGAAGCTGTCGCCAATAGAGTTATTGAGGACGGATTTTCACCAGTCTCCAATGATACTATTGGAGACGGAGTGCAGTCATCTCCAATGAGGCTATTGAAGACGGCTCCATCCGTCTTTAATAGTATTATTGGAGACGGCGGGAGCCGTCGCCAATAGTTTTATTGGAGATGGTAGAAGCCGTCCCCAATAGTCTATCACAAATTAAAAAAAATTGTAATAAAAAATATTTTTTTCACAAAGTTATAACCTATTATACAAAAATTACATTAACAAAACACATTCCAAAATAACTGAAAAACTCTAAATTTAAATGTATTACATGAAAAGTTACATACATAAATCATTCACAATCCTCTTTCTAAAAGAACTATAGTACTTCAAATTTAAATCCATTACATCACACTTATTTCAAAATTTAATGTATTAAATCATAAAATCATGATCATAAATGAATAGTCAAGTCTCACTCATCCTCACCAAAAGAACCCTCATCCTCTCCATCTCCCTCTGTCTCATCCTCAGGTGGCACAGCTGGTGCACCATTTCCACACGTATGAGTACGAAAATACTCTTGCAATCATTTATCCATGCTTTGGAGCATCTGTGTCTGTAGCGCAGCAAGTCGAGCCTCCACTTGAGCTTCCACTCGAACATCTATATCTGTGCTCTGTGCTGCTATTCTCTGCTCCTGATCTTCAATGATTTTTTTCATTCTTTCAATCTCAGACTTCTACTGAGATTGCTCCTCTAGGACATGCTGATATGCAGTGTTGCTACTGCTACCACCCTCAGATGGCCCGTACCAACTCCTCAAAGTCTGTCCTTGACCACCGCATCGGATCCGTCCAGGCCTATCCCTCCCAAACACCTGACGGAAGGCCTCCTCTGGAGTAAGTACGTGAATATGAGCTATGCCATCTGATTCCTCTGAGGGAGTGGGATTCATCAACTGGGTCATCTGATCTTGTAATTAATATAAGGTAATTAGTACAAAAAAAGTTGAATGTATGAATTAATATTACGATTTATAATCATCATTACCATCACTTGACGACTTTGTTCATTGCTCCACATGACACTGCCATCCGGTGCTATCCTAGCTTGCATCATTTGAAACATTTCCATACGTGTGGGATGACGACCTTCCTTTTCCATCTATTTAACATTTAAAAGTTATAATTAGACTATAATAATGTCAAATCAATCAATCAAATTAATAATTAAAATGAATACTTACAAAATCATTACTTAATTGATGAATATTCATCTGCCCTCTTCGATAAGGCATTGATAAATGAGATCGATTAGACTTATTTCTTTCACTAACTCGCTACATTCATGAGGAAAATAATTAGTGATATCCTAAATAATTGAATCCATCAAATAATAGGATTTGACAAAATAATACCTTACTATCTTCTCGATCCATATCTCACACATGTGCCGCCATTGACTAGAATCATAACTTGGTGGCAAATTATTACATGCATCCTCAAATGGTCATCCTGTAAAATACTATCATACACAAGCACAAGGTACATAAGAATGTGTGTGCAATAATACTACATAATAGTAAAAAATCTTACTTTTCCTTTCAAGTGGGACCTTTGCTTCCTTTGCATTTCTCCCATATGACGAAGAATGTCGGCGTCTATGGCTGGAGACCGTAGAAAAGTGAAATGGTACTGCATAATCATCATATATGATCAATGTCATTATAACTGTAGAAATGAACAATTATATAACCTAAATAATTAAATTATTTTTATCTGTAGGTCTCTCAAAATAGCCTCCTTCTTTTAAGAGGAAGGGTCATGTAGTCTTGCTGCCATAGGTTGCAATGTACTCTATTACAAACTCCAAGGTATGTAGTAAATTGTTGAGCATATGGACCAACTGAAGATCCCCCTTCTAGATCTATAGGAACGGTCTGGCCTAGAGGTAGTATCCTGACGCTGGTCACCCTAGAAGGACCTCTCCTATGTCTAATGGTGCCAACTAAATGAAAATAAAAAAGATGAAGTGAATACAATTATACAAATAAAATTCAAGAAATAAAAAATATTGTAAACCTGAAGCAACTGAAGATGCACTCCCATGAGTCTGAGGACTGATGGTTGCATGCTCAGAGATGTTTGCGACATCTGGTAAGGAACAAGGTGTGTGTAGCCCTCTTGATTGTGAAGCCCCTGCTTGTGAATTGACAGACTGTGAGACTGAAGCTCCTTCCTGTGAAGCTGATGCCTGTGAATGTACATTTGCAGACTGTGAGGCTGAAGCCCCTGCCTGTGTCTGGAGCCCCCCTTCTTGTGAAGTCGATACGTGTGAATGGGAGGCCAGCTCCTGCGCATGGGATGACTTCCCTACAGTGGTCTGCTGGGCTGACCGACGAGTCTTGCTGAACTTCTTAAACATCTGTTGAATGAAGGATATTTAACAAAAATAATAATAATATATATGAGGTCTGTGAAATCATCTTTAATGTACAAAAATGAAACCGTACTAGCAAAGTGAAGAAGCAAAAAAGAAATGAGGTCTGTGAAAAAGAAATGAGATAAATAGACATGCATTTAAGAACAATCCCCTTGCCATAACCATGTTTTCTTCTGAGGTCGACCTCAGTTGAAACATGCGGTCGACCCCATTTCCCAGAAGCAAAACTGAGGAATGGAGGGTCGACCCATGAGGAACCATGGGGTCGACCCCACCAGACCATGTTCTCTTTTGAGGTCTACCGCAGTTGAAACCTGAGGTCGACCCCATTTCCCAGAACTAAAACTGAGGATTGGAGGGTCTACCTATGAGGAACCATGAGGTCGACCCCACTACACCATGTTTTCTTTTGAGGTCGATCTCAGTTGAAACATGAGCTCGACCCCATTTCCCAGAACCAAAACACAGGAATGCAGGGTCGACCCATTAAGAACCATGGGGTCAACTCTAGTAGACATGCAAAAATGAAATACTTACAGAATATCAAAAATTCACGTGTATATATTCTTCACTTTATAGTTGTACATGGATATCTACATCATTTAACATCACAGGCACATCAACAAGGCCTTCTTGATAGGGCTCTTCATCATCATCACTTGCACCGCTAGACATATTATAATAACTTCTAGGTGGTGACTTAACAGCTATCACCCACCCTACAACATTGTTGTCATCTACATAGAAGACTTACTCAACTTGACTTGCAAGTGCAAATGGTTCATTAGTCCCTAATTTGCGATGTGTATTTAAAGATACAACTCCATGTTCATCAACTTTGAAATCTCGGTCCTTATTATACACATCCCACCATTCACATTCAAATAAGACAATTTGTTTGTTTCTCTCAAAACATATTTCAATAATATCAATTAATTTTCCATAATAACCATCGCATCCAAATTGAAGCTCAGCATTGACAATAACACCGCAAAGTTGTATGGATTTGGTAGAGTCAGTTAAGCTTGTGCGGAATCTGAAGCCATTTGTAATATACCCAGAAAATGATGTTGCAAATCTTGATGGACTGAGTGATAAAATCTCGAGTTCCTCAGTGTAGCGTGGGTCATGAAAATTCTTCCGTTCTTGGACACGTGATGGAAACCACATGAGAAAATTATCATTTATATTCCTTCCACTTGCAAGTGCATCTTCATGTTCCCACCGAAAATGTACAATATCGTCAACTTGATTTAACACATATGTATGTGCTAAATCTCTTTCGGCTTTTAACAATGTTCTGGGTACTCGTCTGCACTTTATTGGACGACCAATTACTGTAAACATAGACACTTCTCCATTAAGAGTGCCAAATGGACCACCATCATAATTTCTATCTTTAGTATTGTGACCATCCATTTCTTGCATGTACATCGAAATAAATAAACTGCATTCTTCCACAAGATATCCTTGTGCAATTGAACCCTCCACTCGATCTTTATTACCCACATAATCATTCAATTTCTTCAAATATCTTTCAATTGGATACATCCATCGATATTGAACTGGACCACACATCCTTGCTTCGTATGCCAAGTGCATTGTTAGATGTATCATAACATCAAAGAACGACGGTGGAAAAATCTGCTCCAGCTTGCATAAGATAATTACAATATCGGCCTCCCATCTCAACAAACTTGCTTTGTCCAACACTTTTGAACAAATAGCTTTAAAATATTGACTAAGCTGAATAATTGGATCTGCCACTTCTTTAGAAATGATATCACAAAAGTACTAAAGAAAGCAACACTTGCATGTACACATGACAATCATGACTTTTTAGTCCTACGATTGTTTTGCCACCTATATCAACACATCTCGAGAGGTTTGAAGAATAGCCATCTGGAACTTTTATATTCTTGATGAAGTTGCATATACGAGACTTTTGTGCAGTGTTCAACTTATAAATAGCATATGAAAAGCGCACTGACTTCTCATAAGGATGTAGTTTTGGATGAATTTTCAACACTTGTAAATCTTTTTTAGAGTTGAGGTTGTCTTTCTCTGTCCACGACAAATTGAACATGTCAAGAATATTGTCACGAATATTTTTTTCAATATGCATGACATCTAAATGATGACAAATTATCAGAGATTGCCAATATGACAGAAATCTATGGAAAATGTTCTTCTTCTTCCAGTTTTTGTTCTTTTCAAAAAAATTTCTTAAGTTCTCCAACTCTTTTTTGAAGGGCTTGCCAAACCTTACTAGGTCCATCTCTTGTTGTTGTCTCCACAATTCATAACCATTCTTCATTATTAACTTTCCTTTATCACAACGTCGACCATCAAATTTATCTTTGTACTGATGCTTACTCCATCGGTGTGTTATTGGAAGAAAACGACGATGCCCTAAATAACTTATTTTTTACTGTGAGGAAGATGAAGAGAATAAGTTTGATCATTGCAAATTGGACATGCGAGCATCCCTTTAGTACGCCATCCAAACAAGTTTGCATAACCTGGAAAGTCATTTATGGTCCACATCAAGGCGGCTCGCAAAGTAAAGTTATGCTTCTTTGTAGCATTATATGTCTCGATCCCATTATCCCACAAGTCCTTTAACTCTTCTACTAATGGTTGTAAGTAGACATCAATGCCATTTCCTGGAGCTTTCAGACTGGGAATCAATAATGACATCATCATGTAAGCTGACTTCATACACATCCACGGTGGCAAATTATAAGTCATCAGTACAACTGGCCATACACTGTATTTTGAAGACATGTTCCCAAAGGAATTAAACCCATCATTGGCTAAGCCAAGATGAACATTACGGCTTTCGGAAGCAAAATTTGGGTACAGCTGATTAAAGTCATTCCATGCCGGAGAATCTGCAGGATGACACATCTCACCCTCAGATTGGTAAGGACGACTACCATTATGCCATGTCATCCATTGAGCTGTCTTTGATGAGATAAATAGGTGTTGCAATCTATCCTTTAAAGGAAAATAGTGCAACACCTTTCTTTCCACCTTCTTACTACTTTTTGAGGTATTATCTTTATATCTTGAAGTACCACACTCTGGACATTGAAATTCATCTTCATTTTCTTTCCAAAATAACACACAATCATTTTTACATGCATCAATCTTTTCATAACTAAGTCCCAATTCTTTGACAATCTTCTTTGCTTCATACCAATTTTCAGGTATAAATGCATCACTAGGCAAAACTTGTTTAAACAACACAAGTATCATATTCATACATTTGGCTATAAGACCATTCAAAGATTTCATATGTATCAACTTCAAAATGAACTTCAACCTAGACATATCTTTGCACCCAGCATACAAAGGAGTTTCTGCGTCTTCTAATAACTTATTAACTTTTTGGGCTTTTGGATTCGGTTCTTCCTCATCTTCTCCAACAGGCACAATATCCCTTTGAAAATCATGTAGCATGTCCATGACTTCATCGAATTCTAACTCATTTTCTGATTCAACAAGTTGTGTCTCTTGTGTGGGGGTATCATCGTGTACTTGCTCACCATGTGACAGCCAAGTCCGATAATTTAACCATATTCCATCACATATTAGGTGCTCATGCACACGGTCCCTTCTAAATATGAAGCCATTGCAACATCTTCGACACAGACATTGAATCAACTCTTTGTCTTCTCCATGTCTAAATCCTATTATGTCATCATGATATGCAAACTCTACAAATTCTTCAACTCCATTGACATACCTAGGGTCTAGCCTATTAGGAATATCCATCCAACTTTTATCTAATTCAGCCATTCTGTGACACAAACATATTTTGCACACAAATTAAATTGTCAAGTAAGAAATAGACATCATTTTCGTATAATCATACACAATCACAATACATAATATTTAACATACATGTACACACATACATGTCACTGAAAAATCCGGCAACATTCGCATAACCACACAACATTTCGGTCTATATACATTATACAAGTGAGCCACCACCCAGGCTCGCTGGATCACATTTACATAACCACACCACTTATAATGTCAATATGCATTATAAAAGTGAGCCACCACCCAGGCTCGCTGGATCACATACCTTTCTTGCCAACGGTAAAGACAGTGACCAATAATAAGTCCAGTTATGTGGGAGAAGGTCAAGCTACATGCAAAAAAATAAAAATCATAATGTGAGACATTATAATTTAAACGTAAATTTAGAATGAAGTTACAAAGGGAAGGGGGTACTTAAGGGCTAAATGTTACAAGACCTCTCGTGAGGTGTGTGCAATGATAAATTGCTATACATACATAGATCAAATTTAAAAACCACATAAATATGAAATGTTGGGCATAACTCCACTGTCGGTGGGGGGAACAGAGACCGGGGTTAGGGGAGGGGATGGAGACCGGGGTTGGAGACATGCGTTCCACCATCTTCCAGAGACCGAACTTCACCGTCGGTGGGGGGAGCAGAGAAAGAATAGACATGAGGAGGAGGGGGAGGAGGAAGAGGAGGAGGAGGAGGAGGCAGCACCAAAGGGAGTCACATACCTACGGAGGCGACAGTGGAAGGCTCCCAGCGGCGGCGCTCCGGCGGTGTGGGCTCAGCAACAGCTCGGAGGCAATGGAGGGGGGAGAGATTATCGCGGGGTGTTTCAAGGCGGGGAAGGGAATGCGGGGGTTTAAAATGCCGCCCTTTTTTTCAGGAGAGGGGGGGAAGCGCGGGGTGTTTCAAGGGGGGAAGGGAAGGCGGGGGTTTAAAATGCCGCCCTTTTTTAGGGGGGGGTTAAGGGAGAGAATATTAAAATTTAAATATTCTTATTTTTGAATATTAATAATTTGATTATGGACGGGTGTTTTGGGGGGGGGGGGTTAAGGGAGAGAATATTAAAATTTAAATATTCTTATTTTTGAATATTAATAATTTGATTATGGAAAAATAGAAATATAATAATTTTTTAAAATAAAGTTTTATTACATTTTTATTCACTAACATTTCGGTCGATGTAGCCGCAGCAATACTCGTAGAGGAATAAAATGTTTTATCTAGATCTGTTTACAACCGTACTCGTAGAGGAATAAAATGTTTTATTTGGATCCCAAGTAAAAAATGAGATAATATGAAGCGGTATATAATAAAATAATATTTAATATTTATTGATACATTTTTCAAAAAAAAAAATTTAAAAAAGTTACCCACTCTACCCCACCTCTTGAGGTGGGACAAAGTTACCCAGGGTAAGGGGTTCTTACCCAGGTTACCCTCACTCGTGTCTGCGGTAA
The DNA here is from genome assembly GCA_014218235.1 of Colocasia esculenta. NCBI lineage: Eukaryota > Viridiplantae > Streptophyta > Magnoliopsida > Alismatales > Araceae > Colocasia > Colocasia esculenta. The sequence continues at coordinate 123,546,056 of CM024754.1, forward strand.
GGGGTACTTACCCAGGTTACCCTCACCCTCCTCCCCAAAGTAAGGGGAGGAGTTTACCCCTGGGCCCTGGGTAAGTACCCCTTACCCCTGGCCCCTGGGTAACCTTGCCCCGCCTGAGAAGAGGGTAGACTACCCCTCGTAAGGTTGCAAACGAACCAATACACTAGACAAGTAGTTTGAAACTCGGCTCGATAAAAACTCGTCTCGGCTCGTTTATTAGATAAATGAGCCGAGCTTGAACAAAAATATATCATAAACAAGTGGAGCTCGAACAGAGATATGCTCGACTCGAATACGTTTGCAAACAGCTAGTTAAGATACTCGATAATATGCTCGTTAAAATACTCGATTAGTTACTCATTAATATACTCGAACTATATTAATTTCTTATTATGAATATGAAAATATTAATAATTTTTTTAAAATAATTTTTGTTAAGGTACGAAATACTTATGAATACTAAAATGTAAAAGATTAAATATGAGGGTGTAAATACACAAATTATGAAAGGAAGGGTTGTAGACGAACTAATACACTCGACAAGTAGCTCGAATTCGACTCAGATGTTACTCAAATTCAGCTTATTTAAATGAATGTTAAGGGCTCGAACTCAAGAGTATTTAAATGAACCAAGCTTGAACGATCATTTTTAATACTCGATAAAGCTCGAGCTCGACTCGAGCTCGATTAAAAATTAACGAACATAGTTTGAGCAGTATAATACTCGACTCGACTCGACTCGTTTACACCCTTCGGTAGGTTAACCAGGGGTCCTCTAACCCAACCTAGTTTGGGATGGGGTTTACCCCTGGGTAACCTTAGTTTAAATATTATTTTATTATATATATCTAAATATTATCTCATTTTTTATTTTTTTAAAGAAGATAAATTTAGTCAAAGTGTTTAGTTTACTAAAAAAAAAAAAGTGGGTACTCTACCCTTCGTTAGTGGGGTTAGAAGACCCCTAGTTAAACTACCCAGAGATAGTCTACCCTTGTGTCAAAGTGGCCTGGGGCAAGGTTACCTAGGGGTAAGGGGTACTTACCCAGGTTACCCTCACTCGTGTCTAGGGTAAGGGGTACTTACCCAAGTTAGAGGACCACTGACTAAACTAACCAGGGGTAGTCTACCCTTGTGTCAAAGTGGGGTGGGGTAGGGGGGGTAGCTTTTCTTAAAAAATTTGAAAACATTTTCACAAAATTGCAAAATTTTATTTAAATAAGTATAATATTTTAAGTATATATCTTAAAATTAATTTTTTTAATTTTTTTAATGAAGATAAATAGAGTCAAAGTATGAAGTTGATTGGGGGTTACCCATGGGTAGAGGAGGGGGGGGGGGGGGGGGTAACCCAAAACTTCACTTACTGCGAGCTACCCCACTTACCCCCTTAACCTGGGGGCTAACTCTACCCCACCTCTTCAGGTGGGGCAAAAGGTGGGTAATTTTTTTGAATTTTTGTTTAAATAGTATAAAATTATAAAATAATATTTTATTGTATATCTCTTAAAATCAAAACTTTTTAAATTTATTTGATGAAGATAAATAGAGTCAAAGTAGCCAACCATATTGCTTGTGTGAAGTGAGGTTGACCTCAGAAGACTTTTGAGGTCAACCTCGTCATAAACGGGGTGGACCCCAATTTTCTGGAGTCGACCCCGCAACTCTAGGGGGATTTAAAGGGTTGGCCTTCCCCCTTTTTTGTTCCCGCTGGAACTGCCGCCGCGATCTCCCTTTTCCTCTCTTCTCTTCTTCCTTGTGCCAGTGGACCCCTTTTGTTCCTCCCTTCAGTGCAGACAACCTCCTCCTATTCTCCTTCCTCTTTGCATTGGTCGACCCTTCTTCCTCTTTGCACTCCTCTGTTTCCTCTTCCCCTGATTCTTCTTCTTCGAAACTCTCCCTTCCATATCAAATGGCTCCTCCCCGACGTGGTGACAAGGGAAAGGCAGTGGCAGTGGCTAGTGATGATCAGACTCCCTCCAAGAGATCTCGAGGCAGTAGTGGAGCCCCAAATCGAAGCTTTGATGGTAATAATTTTCATAGTCTCAACGCATTTGATCTCTTCACCACCGATATATCACGTAGGAAGGTGCATTTTGGCAAAAGGATTGACTTTGACTTCTTAGAAAGTAATGGGGTAGATCTTGTATGCCTGTTTGAGACATTGGGATGGGGACATTATGTCACCATGAATGAAGTGGTTTACCCTCAGTTGGTTAGTCTCTTTTATGCAAATTTGGAGGAAGATGAGGACAAGAAACTGAGTACTTATGTGAAAGGGATCCATATCCCTCTTAGAGTTTCAATGCTTTCGGAAGTGATGCGTATTCCATATAAGCACGGGGTTAAATAAGCCGATCGGTTAGACAATTGTCGGGAAGGTTATGAAATAGTATTAGGAACTGAGATTGGGAACCAACTATTTGAGCGTGTGAATACCAACTCTTTTCCGGCCTACCATCAGTTTCTTCACAAGATTGTTTGCTCTATTCTCATTCCAAGGACTGGTAGCATGGATGGAGTCACCGATGACCATATCCTTTTAATTCAAGGACTTCTAGATGGCACTCCTATGGACCTACCAAATATCACATTGAACACCATGCGGGATGTAGTAGGCACGGCTAAGCGTATACTTCTTTTTGGTATGCTTATTACCCGCATCTTGAAGAAATTCAAAGTCAGTCTTGCTGGTGAAGATTACCAAACATTGACAATGTTTGATGTGATTGATGGGAGTACTCTCACACGTATGAGGATGCCTATTGAAAATGGATCTTTTGTCCGTACGAGTACTCTTTCTCCTTACAAAGTGCAGGACCTCTAACATGATGAAGATGGTGATGAATTCAATCTGTCTACTCCAGGCTCCTCCAGACCTCCTACTCCTCCCGTAGACCAGCTGACTCATCTGTTTGATATGCACAATACCAATATGAATGCTCATTTTGACTCTTTGGACAATCGCTTTGTATCCTTGGACAATCGCTTTGTCTCCTTGGAAGATCATGTTGAAGAGATTCACTCTGATGTTTCTATTCTCAAGGGACAGCAAGACCGCAATGATATGCTTCTTCAAGCTATTTCCAAACAACAGGATTTTATACGGCGCAATCATGATGAGATGCGGAAGAACTTGCACGACTTGGCCAGCGCTAGAAATTTCTTATGGGATTCTCTATGTTGCCAACCACCAACACCTTAGTCTTCATCATTTTATGGTTTATTGTGCCCTTACATGTATGGTTTATTGTTGGAGAACATTTAAATGATTTATGAATAGATTTTGGCTTGCTTACATTGTTTCATGCATATTAATAATGTTAGTGTAAATACATGATTGTTTAAGGATACTTTAAATCTTCCTATATAATTTCATCATAAAACACACAACTTTATTAGCTAACAAGTGGCGAAGTTATGTGCAGCAACCAAAACATTTTTCAAGTGATATCGGATCTCAAAAACACTTTTCAAATCATCGTGTTATGGAGTCAACCCCATATTTCTTCATGGGTCGACCCCATACTTCTTCTTGGGTCGACCCATTATAACCCCATTTCAACACTGGAAAATGGGGTCGACCTCTTCTTTCAACTGAGGTCGACCTAAAATGAAAAGCAGATCTCCTGTGTTTTGAGGTCGACCTCATACTTCTTCTTGGGTCGACCCCTCTATGTTACTTTTTGGCACTGCGAAATAGGGTCGACCCTACAGTTCTTCTGGGGTCGACCTCACCTTTTCAATTGATTTATGCCATTATATTTTCTATTTTTATATATTACAATAAAGAAGAATTTAATTTGATAATATTACAAAATTGATTCTGAATAACCTAATAAAAAATAATATATAAAACTATTTTATATACTTGTGTGACTACATATTAATGCATATTACATAATATTTATCTCCCTCTCACTTTAAATTCAAATGTAAGAACAAGTAAATTTCATTACTAACAAGCATAACAGAAAGTTTGTCAACGTAAATTATAAGAAAAAGTACATGACAGCCTTACAGCGATGATTGACCAATCTTCTTAGTACGACCCTTCCTCTCACTTGATGCAACCCCATTCTTTAGGGAGGAGATCTTCATGTCACGGGGAAGTGAGGTGGAACCAGTCCCCCTTGTTGATGATGGGGTGCATTGTCCACCAGGAGGTTGGGTATACTGGTCGGAGGACATGTTAATGAAATCTTTTTTGTACGATAAATATGCTGCAGATCGGATTACAACCTCCAAATATTCAAATTTAACGATGGCCCGGAGATTGTCTGCTCTCTTTTGTCAAATCAGTCTGACACGCCGTGCGAGACATGACACAAGCTTGACCGGCTGACATCACTACTCACGGGCTGCGGAGAAAGGGGGGAGCTGGAGGAAGCAGACAATCGTGTATGATAAAAAGACTGGGCAGCCCTCGGTTAACCAGATGTCCACTACTTTGGGTTAGGGGACCCCTGGTTAAACTACACATGGGTAGTCTAACCTTGTGCCAAAGTAGACGGCCACTAAGGATAACTTTTATGACTACGCTGGACGAGGGTTAATTATAAGTTGTAGAGTTCAAAAAGAGGTCAAACAACGTTTAAGAGCTGAGGGTTTCGAAGAGACGCGACACTTGAAGTGATCACTTCATTACAACCCTCGATTCACGAGTTCCGTCTCCTTTGCATCTGTCCTTTCGAATGCCTTTTTCCGATCGCTTCTATCCTTTCGAAGGTGCAGAGCACACTACACAGGTTCTTCACAACTATAAAAGGAACCCAAGGCCTCATACTTATCCTTCACAAGCTTCTCTGCTTCTTCTTCCTATCTTTCTTGCTCGTCTTCTTCCTCTTTATTTGCAGATGTCTTCATCTAACGGTGCTCCCCACAGGGATGGCAAGGCACCTGCGTCACCGGTGCCACCGTCGCCCCCGGCTCCCCCGGCGCCACAGGCTTCACCTTCGCCACTGACCTTTAGCCTCGACTACTGGAACGGTTTTTACATCGGCTGGAAGATGGCTTTAGCCAAAGCCTCTCAGATGTACGACCACAAGGGCCTCACCAACATCCTCCCTAACATCGGCCCTAGTGCAAAACCCATCTGTTCCTCCTCCCCTGCCCATTCCTCCTCCTCCCCTCCCTCCTCCACCGAGTGGTCGGGTTAGGGAGTTTAGAGAGTTATTGTAACGGGGCTTGTTTATGCAATATATTTTCCTTTTATGCAGTCTTCTGTGGGCTTGTATGTGGTCTCTATCATGCAAACTCAACATGTTAGCAATAACATACTGTAACATTCTATCATGTATACTATAATAAAAATAAGTAAATATTGTAACAGGTTACTACGTATACTGTAATAGTGTAGGTTAGAGTGTAGTGCTCGAACTGTAAGAGTGTAGTGCTCCAACCGTAACCTGCTATCATGTATACTATAATGAAAATAAGTAAATATTGTAACAGATTACTATGTATATTGTAATAGTGTAAGTTAGAGTGTAGTGCTCCATTGGTAAGAGTGTAGTGCTCGAACTGTAACATGCTATCATATATACTATAATGAAAATAAGTAAATATTGTAACAAGTTACTACGAATACTGTAATAGTGTAGGTTAGAGTGTAGTGCTCGAACTGTAAGAGCGCAGTGCTCGAACTGTAACCTGCTATCATGTATACTATAATGAAAAAAAATAAATATTGTAACATATTACTACGTATACTGTAATAGTGTAGGTTAGAGTGTAGTGCTCGAACTGTAACCTGTTATCATGTATACTATAATGACAATAAGTAAATATTGTAACAAGTTACTACGTATACTATAATAGTGTAGGTTAGAGTGTAGTGCTCGAACTATAAGAGTGTAGTACTCGAACTGTAACCTGCTATCATGTATACTATAATGAAAATAAGTAAATACTATAACAGGTTACTACGTATACTGTAATAGTGTAGGTTAGAGTGTAGTGCTCGAACTGTAAGAGTGTAGTGCTCGAACTGTAACCTGCTATCATGTATACTATAATGAAAATAAGTAAATATTGTAACAGGTTACTACGCATACTATAATAGTGCTGCTTAGAGTGTAGTGCTCCAACTGTACCCTGCTATCATGTATACTATAATGAAAATAAGTAAATACTGTAACAAGTTACTGTGTATACTGTAATAGTGCTGCTTAGAGTGTAGTGCTCTAACTGTAACCTGCTATCATGTATACTATAATGAAAATAAGTAAATACTGTAACAGGTTACTACGTATATTGTAACACATTGTAGGTAAAGAATAATTATAGAAGATTTTAATTCATTCAGGATTGTGGGGTGGGTTGCTACAAGTTCTTCGGTTGTGACCTATTTGTTTGCACCTTGAACAAATATACGCATGCTCTACTTCTCCTCTTGAATGTATTCTCCTCTTTCTCGGTCTTCCGGGCAACCTTTTTGTTGTCGGTGGCTATATGAGAACATCTGATGGTTGAGGCGGATCTGGCATGTCAAATGTTGGGATAGGTTGAATGTTTCTTCTAAATGCACATCTTGCAGGGAGCTGTTCCATTAATTGGCAGAGGAAGGTGAATGACAGACTTTTTTATCATAGAAATGTGGCGCGAAGTGTCTATAAATAGCATGTGTGAGGAGATGGGCTGTTGTGGGTCAATTTGGCGGGAGTGCGTATCATACAAGCAGTATTGGCGGGAAAGCGCCAGACGAACGTACGTGATAGCTTGGACGTCCCATCGTCGAGAATACTGATTATGTTCAGCCGCACGATGTTTATCATTGCAGTGCACCGCCATTCCATCGGTTCCACCGAACCCATCCCTGCATATATCGCGGCATTCCAGAACTCCATACACCCGCACCGCCATTCCTGCACCAGCCCTCTTCTATGTTACAATTTTACATTGTTTGAGTTACATCTGTAGACGAAGCGATCTCTCCGTCCCCTCTAACGATGGCAAGCCATCCATCTCCTACGAGCGCGGTGATTGGTCGCATTGCGACGGATGCAGAGCAACAAGCGTTGATGGCGATGGAAGTGGATGAAACTGGCCTCCAAGTCGTCCGAAGTAGTAATCTTTCTTCTTACACTGTGTCTGGTCTTTGTTGACTGAATGTTTTTCTTTTTAAGTTTCGATCTTCTCTTTGAATACAAGAATCAATTTAATACGTGATGTTCGCTTTCATGGTACTGTAGCGTTATGCAAGACTTGCAGTTTAGGAGCGCGTATCTCTAGTTAATGAGAAATTCACCATTCCACAAATATGTCAAATGCGAAGTGGTGACCTACCCTATTTCCCTGATAGTCAATCTGATAACACGTTTCGAAGGAGAAGATCATTTTAAGATTGGCCCCTGCAGCTTGCCTTTTCGTCCTTCAGACCTGGCAACGGTTATGGGTATACCCAATCATGGTTCACCCATCAATCTAAAGGCGGATGGGACAAAAGCTAGTTTGCGCCGCATCCTTGGATCCAAACAAAAGATGGATAGGCACAATGTCTTGCGAAAGCTTACGGAGTACGTTCCACAAGAGGGTGAGCTAGATGTTGAAATTTCGGTGAAGCTTTGGTTTGCGCTTCTATGTTCTTGTTTATTCTTCCCCACAAGCGGGAGGCCGTGGTTGCTGTCCATTCTGCCATATCTGGATGACCTCCATGAGATGAAGAGCGTCAATTGGGCAGCTGCCATCCACGAGTACCTGATATCGACAGTGCAGCAGTGCCACGAGCATGTGAAGGCAGCCATAACAGGAGCTCCGTCTGCCAAAATCATCTCCCTAACCGGTTGTGTTCCCGCTCTCGGTGTAAGTAGTATTTTACATACGACATATCTATCTGTTACAGTACCCAATGTAGTCTTTTAAATACCCTACACTGCTCTGTTACAGTACGCGAAGTACTCTTTTACATACGACAATGCTATCTATTACAGTACCCTATGTAGTCTTTTACATACCATACACTGCTCTGTTACAGTACGCGTAGTATTCTTTTACATACGACATATCGATCTGTTACAGTACCCGATGTAGTCTTTTACATACCATACACCGCTCTGTTACAGTATGCGAAGTAGTCTTTTACATACGACATATCTATCTATTACAGTACCCTATGTAGTCTTTTACATACCATACACCGCTCTATTACAGTACGCGTGGTATTCTTTTACATACGACAGATCAATCTGTTACAGTACCCGATGTAGTATTTTACATACCATACACCGCTCTGTTACAGTACGCGAAGTAGTCTTTTACATACGATATATTGATCTGTTACAGTACCCGATATATCTATCTGATACGATTTATCTATCTGTTAATGATGTAGGCATGGTTTTTGACGCACTAGTTAAAATTGAAACCAGAACATCCCCAAAGAGATCCCCCATTTTTCCGTTGGGATTGCCGGGGTAAGGGACAGTCCTTATCCGACCTACTACGGGGATTGCGACGCTCTGATGTAAGTGTGACTTACCCCTGGGCCTGTGTTATCTTCGTATATGATATCTTCCTATGACTTTACTTCAGGTATATTTGGAGGTTAATGTCAGGGAAGACCGACCTAAGGTCTCGCGACGATTGACGGCATCCACGTACACCACTTTCGGAACCCCTCCATCAGATAAGCATGTTCTTGGCATTCTTCATGAGCTTTTAAGAGTGTCCAAATAACAGAGGGAGGTCATGGAGTTGCAGAGCGACCTCTTACAGCGGCAGAACAATATCCTCCAATCAATGGACCAAAGGCTACAAAGACTAGAGGAACAATTTGAGTGTCAGCCTCAGTGACAACATCCACCTGCGAAGCCACAATCTGCAGTCTTAGACCTACCGCCACCGGAGCTCTTTATAGCTTCAGTACCATCACACGGCGTAGCAAAGACGAGTACCCGGCGCCAAGGTAATGTTTTACAGTATATGTTTTTACATTTACAGTATCATTCATAGTTATTAACAGTATTTGATATATTCAGTTACAGTATATGCTTTATACATTTACAGTATCATTCATAGACATTTACAATATGTCATATATTCAGTTATAGTATATGTTTTAGACATTTACAGTATCATTCATAGACATTTACAGTATTTCATATATTTAGTTACAGTATATGTTTTATACATTTATAGTATCATTCATAGACATTTACAGTTTTACAAGTCGGAGCCAAAGGAACAGAGGAAGAGGGGGCGAAAGGAGGAGGGCGACGAGAATAAGAGAAAGGAGGAGGGGAAGAAGAGGAAGGAAGAGGAGGAGGCTGAGAAGAAGAGGAAGGAGGAGGAGGAGCAGAAGCGGAAGGAGGCGGAGGAGGCGGAGAAGAAGAGGAAGGAGGAGGAGGAGGAGCAGAAGCGGAAGGAGGCGGAGGAAGAAGAGGAAGGAGGCGGGGGAGGCAGAGAAGAAAAGGAAGGAGGAGGAGGAGCACAAGAGGAAGGAGGTGAAGGAGCAAAAGAGAAAGAGGGAGGAGGAAGAGGAGGAGGAGGAAGATAAGAAGAGGAAGGAGGCGGAGGCAGAGAAGAAGAGGAAGGAGGAGGAGGAGGAGAAGAGGAAGACGGAAGAGGAATAGAAGAAGAGGAAGAGGCGTCATATTTCCCCATCCTCATTGTCTAGACGAGTTGCAGCTGGGACGAGAAAAAGGCGGCAACCAGAGATATATATGGTATGGTTTCCCCTTAACAGTAGAAGATACATAAGTTTAACGTTCTGTTACAATAACCTTAATGTTACATAATAGTAACATTAAGACCCCGTCACAGTAACATTAAAGTCCTCTTACAGAAAATTCTTTTATTACTTACTCCATCGCAGCCAGAGGATTATTGGTCCTACAAAGCTCCGAACGTCAATGTGTCCACTTCCGAACCGATCTTTCTTAGCTCTCAAGAGTGTACAGAAACACTTCCAAAGGGCAAGAAAGAGGGGAGACGAGATTATGTCGCCCGGGAAGTATTAGGAGTGCATGAAAACTCTTGGATTGAACGATTTCTGAATGAGTGCATCATTAATGAGTACGTGTTACATTACATGTATTTTCTTTTTATAGTTCGGAGCTTTTCTGTTACATTATATTAGTTCGTCTATTACTGTATGACATCTCCATTCTTACATAACATGTACACCTTTCTTACATGTAGTGATTTGATGTTCGGCGGCACTCTGGAAGGATACAATAATTTCCTCTCATTTAAGGACATCCGGGATCTATTGTTCGCGGGGCAGAGCGAATCGGTCATAATTGACTGCTACGTCAACACTTGCTTGTTTCTCCTCCGTCAAGAGAACCCGCAGATTTTTAAGACTTTTAGATATCTGGGCGCCGCTTTAAAGGGTTACGTCCAATCGTGCAAAGATGATAAGAGCAAACACGAACATTTCGATTACTCTTTCAAAAGATTGGACCGTGCCCCAACTGAATTAGAGCTCCTCTTAAACCAGGGGCCCCATGGCACTGACTCGGACCACTCTCCACCAGCTGCAAACCGTGGTAAGAACATGAAGGATGCTGGAGTGGGGCACATGGAGAAGCAGAGATGGCGCCTAGTTCCCACTAAGGATGGTGCTTCTGTAATCCCTGGCACTCAGCATGGCCAAACATCAGTAGCAGGAGCTGCATCCAACAGTGCCCAACAAATGTTTGATGGAATGCCCACACAGCAGCCACCTTTAGATATGGCGATGGCTTCCTTCCCAGAAGGCCATGGAAGTGTCCCACAGGCTAAACCCTCTCACGTCACCCCACATGGGGACAATGGCATTGCAACTTCATTGGGCCTTGCAGCGACAACCATACCGGTAATGCACATTTCTGGTTCAACTTCTGAAGCTCCAGCTGGGGAGGCACAGTCCGCACTTGCACATGAAGCATCAGTTTGTGATGATAAGGGCACTGATGTTGCCCCCCTACAGCAAGGACAGCAGTCTGATCTTGGTACAGTCCAACAGTTCGAAGTAATGCCAATTCAGAAATCTGTCATGATACATGAGACCGATTCACAGCAGCCATCTGTAGGTGGTTCCTCGGATGTGGCCAAGACTGAAGAGCCACTGCCCACCACCCCCATGCATAATGTTCCCACAGCATCTAAGCTACAGCAGGCAGCCCCCGCTACCACCAAACACATGAGCAAAATACCACAAGTTCTGAACGCCGCTGCTCCTTCATGGGAACCTGCTGAACCTCCAGTTGAGCAAACTCTTCCTACTGCACCTGAAGATGCCACATCGTGCACCCCTGTCACTGCTGCAATTGGAACTGCTGCTTGGAAGCTAACTGATGCAGACCCCCTCCTTGATAGCCCAGGTCAGTTTGCCGACTTTCTGAAAGATGCTTCAGCTGAAGCCATGCCGTCTTTCCTCGAGGTAAAGCATGCATACTGCTCCGCTTGTCATGGCATCCGGAATCGCAGCCTCGCCATCCCCAACAGCGTCCCGGATGTCCTTCGCCGATGCACTCCACAAAAAGACAAAGAGAGGAGATATCCACAAGATGACGAGCAAACCTCCTCCCCCGTGTTTCCCATCTACAGCGCCCTCAATGGCAGCACCGACCCTGTCATCACATCCCCAAAAAGGAGAACACGGTGGCTACATGATCAACCTCCCCGTGATACACAACATCAGGAGCATCCTCGGCATCGAGGCGGGGGAAGTGGACTTGCTAACTATGCACAATAGTTGTGCAGGTCGAACCCGCAGCACCACTATTCTTACCATGGACTCGGACGAGGAATACGAGGATTTCTTGAACTGATGTACTTGGGCCCCCCTCTGTGTACTCTTGACCCCTCTGCGTAGGGAGTCTTAGCTTGTGCCCCCCATTATCCATGTACCACCCCCCTCCCTCTCTCTTTATGTTTTCAGCTATATATGAAAATTGGATTACCCGATATTGACATTGGAGGTTCACTCCTCTGTCATATCAATTAAAAAAAAAGAATTAGAGCTCCTCTTCTCCCCCATGCACGTTGGAACGAACCATTGGGCTCTTTTGGTCATCAATATTAAAGAAAAAGAGTTCCACGTGTACGATTCATTAAGAAACAAAGATCGTCCTGACATTCCAAAATACGTAAGTGCCAAGTGTTACATACAAGGCTTACATTTGTTACAGAGCATGCACACTTATGTTACATATGTTACAGTAAATATACATCAACTAATTGGAACTCTTTTGTTAATTCTGTCATGCAGGTGGAGGAACTAAGAAGATACATGAAGGGCAAGCACATAGATGCAAAAAATTGGTCGCTACGCTACCCCGACCCATGCCCACAACAAGGATCGGGAGACGACTGTGCCATTTTCACTTGCAAATACATGGACTGTCTGGCACGTAGGGACACTCAACGTTTCACCTTCAGTCAGGATGACATGCCAACCGTGCGAGCAAGGTTCGCCCTCCACTTCATCAAAGCGTACTTCAATGCACAAGAACGTTCGGAGCGTATATAACTGAAGGAGAAGAACCATACTTGCCGCACGTACAATTTCCTACAGCCAGTGTAATGATATTGTACATTTACTTGAGGAAACACTTGTTTATTTATTACAGTGAGGACACTGTCTACTAACGTTTTCTGTTACAGTATACGTAATAACTTGTTATAGTATTTACTTATTTTGATTATAGTATACATAATAGCATGTTACAGTTCGAGCACTACACTCTTACAGTTCGAGCACTGCACTCTAACCTACATTATTACAGTATACGTAATAACATGTTACAGTATTTACTTATTTTCATTATAGTATACATAATAGCATGTTATAGTATGTTATTGCTAATATGTTCAGTTTGCATGATAGAGAGCACATACAAGCCCACAGAACACTGCATAAAACGAAAATAGGTATATTGCATACACAAGCCTTCCAGTATTCTGATAGGGACGAGGAAAAAAACTGCCACCCTCTGACAGGGACCCCCAATTAATTTTCCCTATTTTCAATTTAAATTCTTTTTTATTCTCATATTTAAAAATAGAAAATATTATGGTGCAAATCAATTAAAATGTGAGGTCGACCCCAGAAGAACGTATGAGGTCGACCCCAAAACACAGGGGATTTGCTTTTCATTTGTGGTCGACCTCAGTTGAAAGAAGAGGCCGACCCCATTTTCCAGTGTTGAAATAGGGTTATAATGGGTCGACCCAAGAAGAAGTATGAGGTCGACCCATGAAGAAATATGGGGCTGACTCCATAACACAATCATTTGGTTGTTTTTCATGTACACTTATCACCATACGTGGTCAACACTAGATGATAGTACCGATATTCATGTATGCATGTGTTGCTAGGTTTTGTTTACGTGTCGATACAAATTATTTTTATAACACAAAGTATATTTCATTTCATATTTAAGTAAGAGAAGTTATCTCTCTTTTATCACCCACTTTATGTTTACACTGGCGGCCAGCAATTTGGGAACGTGATTATTTTAACAGGGGTGTTAAAAGTTATCGTGCTTAAATAAACTGGGGGACAACTAACCCTCATCCAGCGTAGTCCTGAATGAATTAAAATCTTCTAAAATTCTGACTAAAATTCTCTGCAAATGCATGCCTTTACTGAAAATTTTCTAATCCTGAGACTTCGACTTTCTAACAGTCGATGCTTGTAACTTCGACTCTTCAACAATCGGAGTTTGTAAAGTCGGAGTATATATTAACAATAATAATAATAATAATAATAATAAATGATAAATAATGAAATGTAACCGCTCACTCATTAAATTTCGACCCTTCATTCTCCCATCAACGGTTCGTTTGACATTCCTCCTTTATTAATGCCCATTTTCCATCCTTCGAAAATTACCCCTTTGAAATCTTTTCGACTCCACTGTCGTCCTCCCTTCTGTTCCCGCGCTCGTTCTTCATCTCTGCGGAACCAAGCTCGAAGTTTCTATAGATTTCATCTCTTCTTGGGAGAAAGGTAGGATCTTAAGCCTCTCTAGACCTTCTCTGCATCTTCTCTAGCATTTCTCTCAGACTTTTGTTCGTCGTTTGTCTAGATGGCTTTGCCTAGGGCTTCTGTAGGTTCCCTGTTCTCCCCGGAGCAGTTCCAACGCCTGTCTTCGGCCAAAGCCTCTGTATGCTCAGGAAAGATTGTAGATTTCGGCCACCTTTCTGGTAAACTCAGTTGGGTTGTAGAAACCCTTGTTGCAATGTGATGGGAAAAGTTGTGTCAGATTTCTGAACCAACATTTGAAGGTGTTATGAAGGCATTCTTCCTATCTCTCCAAGTCTTAGAAGATGGTTCAGTTTCAGGTATTGTGAAAGGAAAATCGGTTAACATTTCCGAAAAGCTTCTGGTAGAAATTTTGGATTGTCCAGTTGATGGACACAAGATTAGTGAGATTGTACCTTTGGAGAAGCAGAGATTGGGAGTCGTTGGAAGTCTAGGCTCCATTTCGAAGAAAGGACTTGTTGTCAACGAACTCTCTGCAGAGAAAAGACTACTTCATTCGATCATCACCAACATTATCATACCCAGAGTAGGTACGCACTCATCTATTACAATCCGTGATGGAAGATTGCTATTTTGGGCAGTGCAGCGACATAAGGTCAACTTGTCGTCCATCATTTTGGAGAGGATGGCTTGCTCCCATAATCTGCAGGAGTCCCTCCCCTATGGGCCTCTGCTTACTCTCATTTTCAGAAGGTTCTCCGTGGACTTAACTGAGGAAGTGTCCACACCAGTGAAAGAAAAGATAGGGCTCTCCACTCTTAGGAGAAGCCATTATATTTTGGAAAATAAGGCTCAGAACATTTGGGTAAAGGACTCTGTACTGTAGTGCTCTCATGAGGTATTTTTAGATGAGGCACAGAGCTCCATTCCCACTCAAGAAATAGCTACAGCAGCCCTTCAAGAGCAAGTGCACACTTCTGTCCCTCCTCAAACACAAGATGCCCCTAGAGACACTATTGCTCAGGTACTCAAGGACCTAAGAGGAAAAGAAGTTGCTCAGGAAGAAGAGGTTCCCAGGACCACACCAGTAGCATCCTCTTTTGAGGAATTTCACCATGTGTCCTCACCCCTCATTGAGACCCAGGCTAGGTCTCAGGGGGAGTCTAGCAAGAATGTGGACGATGTGGTCCAATTAATTTTGAAGTAGCAGGAGATCCTATCAATGCTGCAATCTCAGATTCAACATTTGGATGTCAGATTCGACTCCATGTCTGAGGAGGTCCATCAAATGAAGGATCTCTTGCTTCAGTTAGTGTGCCAGCAGGGCACAACTAGTTCTCAGGTTCCCCCTGCTCCCGCTGAGGAGCAGCACCAACAGCAGCATCAAGAGGCAGAGTTTAGCCTGAAGGCAGTATAGTTCAGCAAGAGAAGGATCTAGCAGCAGAATCCGCTCAGCTATCGCAGGTTCCTGAAGTCCTGTCCTCTGAGCAGCAGGTAGAGAAGAGTGATCAGGAGGGAGACCCTCAGGTCCAAACCTTCAAGAGAAGGGTTAGGAGGAAATTGATGAAGTCAGGTCAACCCGTCTTCCCTTCCCATCCTCTCCTATTCCCTCTCCATCCACTGCTCAAGACTCTTCTATAGTTTCTATTCTACTACTCCTCCCCCAGTTAATGATCCTACTCCCCTTCTACCTCCAATTGCTAAACTACCTCCTCCACCTCCTCCTCAACCTACTCTTTCCATTTCTATTCCCTCACCTTCCATTTCCACATCACAACCAACCATTGATTCTCCAATAAACACATCCATTCCCTCATTTCCTCTAAAGTATCATTTCAACATTTCTGCAATAGATGTTCCAGCCCTTCACCTCCAACCACCTCATTTCTTTGCTTCTCTCCCTCCACCCACTATTGCATCCACAATAAGTTCTACACCAGGAATTTCATCCAGTGTAACTTCTCATGGATCCCTTATCCACCATTTTGGTATGCTATCACCCATCACTCTGAACATTACATGAAATTGTTCAGAGAATTTTTGTCTATAAAAGTTTTCTTGAAGTTCATGGGATGCCAGACTATAAGTTGAAGACTGGATACCTCTCCTCATCAAAACTTTTGAAATCCTTGTGGCTGATGTAAATTTGATTACACAGAAAAGCCATAGTCTCGACCCCACGGCATTCCTTGATACCTACCCCTCTGAGGCTGAACACTTCATTTCAGCCAAATCTAGAAATCCTCTTCTGACTGTCCACCAACACCTAAATCTTAGGTTCTTTGACCTGTTTGGTCCCCTCCTGAGAGATCTTCAGAGAGACTACACTCGGATGAGGACGTTCAATGAAGAGATGTTCAAGCTCGGTTGGCCTGATATTAATAAAGGGCAATGGAGGATGATTCTTCAAGGTAACCGACCCATTACTCCCTCCATGACTATTAGTCTACCTTCCGGCCTGCATCCAAGATTAGTAGGTTCCATTTCTGGTAGGACAAAGCAATTTGCCAACCTAGTCCTTAACAGGCACATTAGGATAGCAGCAAGATTCAAGGTCAAGTACAACATCAAGCTATCCTTTCACAGGTTTGCAGTCATGAATGCTCCCAAGAGCTCTCAGCAGATGATAGAATTTCAGCACTGTTTTGCAGAGTCTGATAGGCTTAACGAAGAAGATTGGGCTGCAGCTTATCCAGACCTTAGTAGAGAATGTAGGAAGCATAGAGTCTCCCCTGCTGTCTTCCTTCTTAAGGGTTACAACAACCTTAGGAAATCCTCCTATGATAAATGGATCCAATGTTATATCATCTACTATCAGGCCAAGGATGCTGCCTTCTCCCAAGGACTTCACTGGAATGTCACCATCCATGACTTCCTGTCCTTAGCCACGAAGAAGAATTTTATTGCCCTTAAGTTGTCTATGCCTCAAGACAAATACTATAGGAGACTTAACGTGTATTATCACTGACACCTCAAGTCCTATAGGAAACATCCTTCTTTTTGGTCCGTCTTATAGCATAGACAACAGCCTGTTTGAGAATTTCTTCCCTGATAATGAGAAGAAAATCTGGGATCTTCTCCAACCTTTCCTCAAACGTATGCCAGCATCGCTGTATCTCTCTAGTTCCACATTTACTGCATAATGTAATTTCTTTTCAGCAATGAATATAACTCTATTTCTCTCCTTATTGTATCCTTTTTCCTTTCTATTAATGTCACAAAGGGCGAAAAAGAAGTGAAAACTAAACTAAAACTTATTTTAGTTATCATTATCCTTATTGTAGCTATCATTATCTATACATCAAAATTATTTTCACTATCATTATAAAACGTTTTTGTGATTAACAAAAAGGGGGAGAATTGTTGAGCAACTCATAGATACTAAAATACCTACCACAATATTTTGTTATGACACAACCTTTAATAATATCGACTTTACAAAAATGGAAATCAAGGAGATATATGTATATATATATATACTAAGCAAAATAGCAAAAATTACAAGTCCACAGAGTATACTATATATCACAGCGAAAATTTGTCTAAGTCCACAACGTATATTGTATATCACAGTAACTCCGACTTTGAAAAGTCAAAGCCTGGAAAATACTCCGACTACTTTAAAGAATCAGGGTCTGATTGAACTCTGACTCTTCACAAGTCGAAGTTTTCTTGAGAAGTCGAAGTTCTCTTGAGAAATCGAAGTCTCTTGAAAAGTCGAAGTCTATTGAGAAATCGAAGTCAAGCCTCACTCTGACTCTTGGTATATCGACGTCTTTGTTTTGTTGAAGGTTGTACTCCGACTTCATAAAAATCGAAGATAGGGTATACTCCGACTTTACATCAATCGAAGTCCACTATCTTGTAGTTAGGGTCGACCCTATTTTGCAGTGCCAAAAAGCAACGCAGAGGAGTCGACCCAAGAAGAAGTATGAGGTCGACCTCAAAACATAGGAGATCTGCTTTTCATTTGAGGTCAACCTCAGTTGAAAGAAGAGGTTGACCCCATTTT
The DNA here is from genome assembly GCA_014218235.1 of Colocasia esculenta. Taxonomy (NCBI): domain Eukaryota; kingdom Viridiplantae; phylum Streptophyta; class Magnoliopsida; order Alismatales; family Araceae; genus Colocasia; species Colocasia esculenta. Next base: position 123,563,983 of record CM024754.1, read on the forward strand.
CCAGTGTTGAAATGGGGTTATAATGGGTCGACCCAAGAAGAAGTATGAGGTCGACCCGTAGCTATCATTTCTTTCATACTATGCGACATTGAGCAATGTACAATAAGATACTACATAAGCCTTGCTAAATGCTTATGAATGGACATAGTACATAACTAAAACTTCAAATCATTGATGATGATGTTTGGCACAACCATTCATCCTCCAATAAACACAACCATTCCCTCATTTCCTCTAAAGTACCACAACACATGCAAACACTATCTTCTTCTGTGTGTCAAAGGGTACATATTTCCATGTTGGAGGTTTTGGAACCTCATCTTCAATACACCAAAAGCCCGTTCGACACAATTTCGAAGTTGTGCATGTCTATGGTTGAATTTTTCTTGCTTGTTATCATAATGCCCATTTCCTAGCCTACAAAATCTTGAAATATGAAAAATCAGTAAAAATTGCAGAAAGTTATGAAGATACATGCAACATTCATGGAATAACCACACAATGAAATTCAAATATTATCATGTTCATGTATCATAAAGAACAATAATAATGATTAAAGACATAATGATTATGTTCATACATTGAAAAAATAGATATATGTACAAGTTGATAACATGAAATAAAAAAAAAATACCTTCTTAATTTGATATCTGAACCCTCATCCTCTACCTCATGAGACTGAACAGGTGGCACATACTCATGTCCTCCATACTGGGTATCCAAAGCCAAACAAAGAATTGGCAATGTCTTGGAATCCTCTTTGGATGCCTCGAGATGTCTTGCTTGTTGACTTGAACTTTCTCCTGATTGTCCTGGAGTGAAGAAACTACCATACCCAGTAGTTTGAATATTGGCCAAGTAACTAGTCCCACTACTAGAGCTAATATCTGAATATGGCAAATTTGGGGGACTAAAAAAGGGTGGATAAGAAGGTACATATCCCCAATCATGCCCTGCTTGCCTTTGTTGGCCTTCATATCCCCCATGTTGTTGTTGTGCTTCCCCTTGGCTTCCTTGTTGTTGATGGGGTGGTGCTGAATAATCCTCATATCTTGAAATGATACCCCCAAGCCCATAACCTCCTGTGGCTCCAGTACCTGCAACAGCACCATCATCATCATCACCATCATCATCATCATCAGGTGATTGAGTGGAGTCATCACTCCCAACTATTTTTCCTTTCTTAATCTCTTCTTTAAATATTGATAATGCTTTTTCTCTGCCTCATATAGTCTAGCCAAGTGAGCTAGTAGGGGTGGAGCCTCAGAAAATGGCTCCCCAATATGTGTCTCCTGACTCTCCTCAGGAGAGTCCTCTGCACCTTCTTGTGATTTTCTTCTTGGTTCTTCTGTTCTTCTTTCTTTGTTGGCCTTTGCTTTTTTCTTGCCTTTGTCTTTCTTTCTTTTAGGCTCCAATTGAGAGGTAGATCTTCTTAATTCTGGCTGACATGAAGAAAGTCTAGTACCCTGTACAGTGGCAGATCTTCTTAATTCGGGCCTTTCACCTCTCTCAGGTACATGTTCTTCTAATAAAACATCTTCTTCACATGCCTGAACTAGGCGATCATCACGATGAAAGTCAAGTATGTCTCCCTCAGCTCTCGTCTCCACCCAAGCATGTAAAGGGTGTTCTTCATTTAGCAACTCATCCACATCTATCTCAGGAACTACCTCCTCAAATGGTCTACCAACTAGCTGCATGAATCTCTGCCTTTCTATCTTTTGCCTTTCTTCTTTTTGCTTCACCCTTAAACACATATTATAGTGGTAATAAACCAACTTCTCTAGCCTACCCACATCCAGCCTATTGCGGATTTTGTGTGAATGAGGCTGAATGTACTCCAATTTCTTTCACATGGGCTAGAAGAAGTGGTTTGACTTAACACTATCACTGCAACATATGTTAAAGGATTTGTGCCAGCTTGCTGATAATTGACTTGAATCCACCATTCAGCTGTTGCAATAAAAGGAGTGAACATTAATCATTTTATAATGGTGAATTCCTAAATTTACGATTTTAGGCAAACACCCAAGCATGTAAATAACCTGGAGTGAGTCTTTGAGCTGCACATCTCATGTCATATCCTCCATATATCCCAAGTTTCATCCTATATCTCTCCACCTACAAAATGGAAGATATAACATATGTCAAATGAAACATGCATACATATGCAAAAGAAAACATTCTATCCTACCTCTGCCATTGCATCTAATCTCTCATTCATTGTCCTTGTAAGTCGAGTGATGACAGTCATGGTGCCTCTCATCACTTCTCCATCATTGTGCATATTATCTTTTTATTGAATTGTAGGGTTGAAAAAATACCCTGCATATGATAAACATTTTCAGCATGGTATGATAAAAAATTCAGCAATTAGTTAGATTAAATAAATTACCTACAGCATGAAGATCATGGTGGATAGTCATCTCCCATCTCTTGTCTATGATAGCCCACCATTTTCTGTATGCTTTCGGATTCCTTTCCCTCAAATTTTCCTTTGCTTTGTCCATTGCCTCGTACAAATACGTCATATCATTTTTATCATCACCATAAACCATTCTAAGGATAAGTACCAGAGGCTCTATTACTTTGAGTTAGTGAGAAATCTTCTCCCAAAATCGTGCATTGCTAATCATATCTTGGACTTGGAGAGCAACATCTTTACTATCAGGCTGTAGAGTGTTGACATGTTGCAAAATTGGTCAAAATTAATGAATTGGCCCAATTGATGACTATGTTTTATGAGGCTCTCCAAACAAATAAAATTTGATGCAAATCGAGTGGGACCAGCACGAAGAAGATCTTGACCATCTGTGTATTGCCTCATCATATTCAAAATTCTGTTGTGACTATAAATAAATGACGTTATAATCTAAGCATCATCGATGAGGCCATGAATATGTACATCTTTGCCTATGTCCTCCATCATCAAATCAATACAATGTGCTGCACAAGGAACCCAATAGAGATGTTCTCTCTTTTCCATCAACAATCTACTAGCAGTCTTGTAGCTCGCTTCATTGTCAGTCACAACTTTTACAACGTTTTCTTCACCCAGTTCCTCTGCAACATCATCCATTAGTCTAAACAAATAATATGCATTCTTAATGTTGGTAGAGGCATCAACAGATTTAAGAAAAATAGTACCCTCACAGCAATACACTAGAAATTTAATCATGGATTTCCTTGTGGTCCCTGTCCAACCATCACACATAATGGTGCAACCACGTTCTTTCCAAACATTTTTTAAGCTATTCACCCATCCTTTCAACTCATCATACTCCTCATCAAGCCCAACATCATAAATGTACTTCCGTGTAGGAGCCTTAAGACCAGGCTCAGCTTCTGCTATTGCATCCAACATACTCTGGAAATATGGGCTCTCTGCCGTATGTGCCGGCACACCTGCATGTAAAAACTATTTCACAATGCCTTTGATTGCTCCCTTTGCTGCCTTTGCACTGGCTTTCACTCCTTTCAATGCCTGCTTGATTCTTGCTTGCTTTATAGACCTTGATCTATACAAATATGTATCCATAGGACCCTGTGTAGGAGCATGAACATCTGAAAGTCTACCTTCACACCCTAATGCACTAGCAGCCCTATGAACTAATGTACTCCTAGGAAGAGATCTCCTAGAGTCATCTCTAGACAAATGTGACCCCGATGTCCCCAAGTCCCTTCGTTTGTCATCTTCCTCAGCATAAGAACGACGACTAGCACGTGCAGCTGCAGTGAACTCAAGATCAAGATCATCATCATCATCATCATCTTCATCATCATCCACATTGATTGGTAAAGTATAATCTCTATGAATCTGTCGCCCAGAAATCTCATCTTCAAGTTGTTGTTGCTGCTGAGTTGTCAATAATTTCTCGATTTTCCCCCTTCATATATGCTTTTATTTCATTCCTAACTTCAAGTGGACAAGATGGGCATTTTGATACATTTCCAGCAATCCCAGCAAGATGTTGTTTAAGGCGATATATGCCTCCAAACATTTCCTTTGAACACCAATTACATTTCACTTTTTCTGTCGTGCATCAAGGAGAGTACCATGAGCCCAACTAGGATCAATGGCCTGCTCCTTCTTGATGTGCCATATTCCTATGTAATAATGCAATTGAATTGCACGTTAATTACATAAAATCCCTAATTTTTAAACCCTAATTAGGGTTCAGTTTGGGAATTTTGGAAAAAAATGGGTCATGCAATGTAATTGAATCTACAAAAAAACTCTAATCAACTCAAATGACTACATTGGACACTCAATTGCACAATAATTATATTAATGACCCAAAATCCCTAATTTTTAAAACCAAATTAGGGTTCAATTTTGGAATTTCAGGAAAAATGGGTCATGCAATATAATTGAATCTACAAAAAAACTCTAATCAACTCAGATGACTACGTTGGACACTCAAATGCACATTAATTATATTAATGACCTAAAATCTCTAATTTTTAAACCCTAATTAGGGTCATTTGGGGATTTTGGGGAAAATCGACCATGTAATGCAATTGAGTCTACCAACAAACTCTAATCAACTAAAATAATTCTATTAAACACTCAATTGCACATTAGTTGCATTCATGGACACAAAATCCCTAATTTTTAAACCCTAATTAGGGTTCAATTTGGGGATTTTGGAGAATGAGGGTCATAAACATGTTATCAATGCTATAGATCTATAGCATATTTAACATTTCCTATTTTATCATATTTTTTAAAAGTTTAAAAAAACTCACCTGAAGGAAGAGAGAGAAGAGAACATGGTGGCAAGTGAGCCTACTCGAAGCTCCGGCGGCGGCGCCGGCGAGGGAGAGGACCTCCAGCAGGAGGGGGGTTCTCGGGACTGCATAGACAGGTCTCTGTCTACGCAGTCCCGTGACTGTCGATCCCTCCTTAAGGAGGGATCTGCGGAGTCAGCCCTAGTCGGGCAGGAACCGCCTGGAGTCAGACGACTCCAGGCGGATCAGGCTCGACTAGGGCCGACTCCAATCGAAATGGCCCCGCTTCCCGTGGAAGCGGCCAGGAGAGAGTGGAGTCGCCTGGAGTCGGGCCGACTCGAGCCGATTCTGATCGACCCACCCCCGATTCGACCTAGGACCGTAAACTTTACAAAAATATATATACGTAAACTATTTTTAACATTTTAAAAAAATAGATTATTGGCGATGACTTCATACCGTCGCCGTTACATAATGGCGATGACCTAAGCCGTCGCTATTATACTTTGGCGACAAACAAGGCCGTCGCTAATAAAAACTAACGGCGACGGTTAAAGCCGTTGCTAATGTTCTTATTAAGGACAACCACTTAAAGTTGTCACTAATAATCATTTATTTGCGACGGTTACAACTGTCTTTAATAAGAGCATTAGCAATCACTGCAGTCGCCATCGCTAATATTAATATTAGGGACAACTTTTTGTAAGTGTCTCTAATAATCAATTATCGGGAACAGCTACAGCCGTCTCCAATATTTGTTAGTAGCGACGAATAAATTATCCATCGCTACCAAAAGTATTAAAGACGGCTTTGTTAGCTGTCGCTAATAACCTTTATTGGGGATGACGGACGCCGTCTCGAATGATATTTTTCGTGATGGCTTCTGTAGCCGTCTTGAATAAGTTTTTTTAGCGACGGTTATATAACCAAGCGTCTCTAATAATTTTTTAGCAGAGACGGCTTCTATGAACCGTTGCCAATATCACAGCTTTGGAGACAGTTGCTTTACACCCGTCGCAAATACCCTTGTTAGTGACGGCTTTTTTTTTTAAGGAGACGGCTTCCGTTAGCCGTCGCCAATACTACACTTTTGAAGACGGCTTCTTAGAAGCCGTCACAAATACTCTTCTTAGCGACGGCTTTTGAGAACCGTCGCAAATACCCCGTCCCCAATAGTCCATTTTCTTGTAGTGATGTCATGTTTAAGGAAAACACTAAGTTAAGGTTTGCTTATATGTATGAAGATATCATGTTTCATAGTTTAAGCAAACTGTTTACGTTCTTTATTAATCGATTTTACGGTTTGCCTTGATCGATTATGATGCATGTTAATGGATTTGTGGTTGGTTTAATCGATTATGTTATTTGCTAATCAATTTTGTTTCATATATTCAATTAAATTGGTCGGTTATGTTTTTCATGACCGTGGTTTGTTCTATTATAACATTTTGATTAAGTGCAACTGTGGACACCTTAATCGATTATGCCTTCTTGCTAATCGATTAAGCCTCGCTCGTTGTGACAAGTATTTCAATTTAGCGTCAATGTATCACATAGTGGTATGATGTTTGATTAAGTATCACACCAATTTTCTGACTAGTCCCACACAATGTGAACTAATCAATTATGACCCTGAAAATCGATTATGTCTCACTATGGTGGAGTTTCATTGAGGTGAAGTCTATTTTTCAACTAAGTCCCATACAATGTGGATTAATTGATTATGACTCGATAATCAATTATGTCTCGCTGTGTGGAGTTTCACTCTGAAGAGAATGTTTTTCAATTAAGTCCTACATAGTGTGGACTAATTTGACTATGAGTCGATTATGTTTCAATATGGTGGAGTTTCACTATGAAGGGAGTGTTTTCTGTCTAAGTCCTACACAGTGTGGACTAATCAATTATGATTCCAACAATCAATAATGTCTCATTATGGTGGAGTTTCACTATGAAGAGAATATTTTTTGACTAAGTCATACACAGTGTGGACTAATCGATTATGATCTCGATAATTGATTATGTCTCACTATGACGGTGTTTCACTGTGAAGGGATAGTTTTCTGTCTAGGTCCCTCATAGTGTGGACTAATCGACTATGATCTCAATAATCAATTATGTCACACTATGGTGGAATCTCTCATTATGATGGGAGTCTATTTTCTAGTTAAGTTCTGCATAATGTGGACTAATTATTATGATCTAATGATCGATTATGTCTCATTATGATGGAAAAGTCTGTTTTACAGCTAAGTCCCATTGTACATATAAACTCATATAATCGATTGGGTATTGAATAAGTGTTTGAATTTGACTACTTGATTGAGCATGTTGATTAACCGATTAAATGATGTTGTTGTAATTGGCTTCCTTTTGAGTATGCGGTTAAGTTTTCTTCAGTAATATGAAGTTATTTCGCTGTTCATTTTATTTAAATGTTTAAGTAGCTTTTATGACCAACATGCCAAGGAAAGTGGCAAATTTTTCCTACTAAATCATGGACTTATTATATCCACCCATATTTTTCAGGGAATTTGAGGGGATGATTAGAAGGTTCAAATCAGTAGCAACCATATCTAGCCAGGATTTTTGAACGCTTGTTGTGGTAGGATTTTAGTTATAATTAGTTTTTTCTTGTCCTTAGGTACGTAGCTAATATATCCAATTGCTATTTCAGAAGAAATATGTAATTTTTTTAGCAAAATAATTGATGATGTATTAGTGGAAGATTAGACCTATTTAATAGATCATTATGAATGGGAGTGTGTGTGATTTAATTATGCATTACTCTCTTGTGTTTGGTTAAGATGGGTCATTCTCATTGTCAAGGGGCACGACACTTTCACTAGTCGACTCTCTCTCCCTCTCCCTCTCCCTCTCTCTCTCTTCCCCGTGCATCTCTCTCTCTCATAAGCACCTCTCTCTTTCTCTTGTACATCTCTCACTCTTGTGCATCTCTCTCTCACATAGTCAGCTCCAGTCCTTCCCTCTCTCTCCTATGCATCTCTCTCTCTCTCTCTCTCTCTCTCTCTCTCTCTCTCTCACACACACACACACACACTCTCTCTCTCTCCATATTTTTTATTTATATATGTCACATCCTCTTTTCCTCTCTCTCTCTCTCTATATGTGGAGAGGTTTAGACTAACATGGTACAAATAAAAAAATAAAAAAAATAAAAAAAATAAAAAATGTAGCAACTTTGCACACATGGTAAGAGAGAGAAGTCTGTAAATATATTAGAATTGATATTGATGTAAATATTTTTAAAATAAAATTACTATAAAAATTCCCTATATTTAATTTAGATGTCATTCAAATGTTGTAAAATGGCGTCAAACGAATGCATTTCACATCTAAATTAAAGCAAACGACTCCTTCGTGGACTGACCAAAAATGAGTTTTAGGAGCACTGGAGCAAAGTGTGACTGGCAAACAAGAAAATTACGAGCAAGTTTGACTTGGATGAACTCGTTTGAGGTGAGAATGTTAAATAAGAGTTTGCGGACTCAGTCAAACCCTTTTTATACCTAGTGGAGGATGTTCTTGTCATGGAGCAAAGAGGGGGTCGAGATGGGCCGCGCTGGAATATACTCGGGGACAGGCATCAGTCATACATTTAAATAAATTAAAAAATAATAAGAAAGACAACGGTGATTCAAACTCTACGGTTAGATTTATCTATCTGGTGGGTAAAAAGGGGTTATATGGGCAATTTTAAGAAAGGGAGAAAGAAACACAAAAGTTTGATAAAGTAAAAGGTACCTCAAAAGTTGTGTTATGTTGTCCTTATGTGAGGGGTCTTTAGTCCCACATGGGATACCCCTAAGGTGTTAAGGGCTTCATAACCCCTAATGTCCATGGGACTATGTCTTATAGACAAGGGTGGAGTTATGCTAGACCATATCACACACGCGCGCCGCCGGGCTGGGCTGGGCGGGCACGCGCGTGTGATGACGCGGTCCAGCCGGCTTGCCTTTGCCTCTTATTTTTTGCGTTTTCCCGCTTTCTTGGAGAGATTGGGCCTGTTTGGACCGGTTCCCTGAACCGGCCCATTGTATTAGCTCCTGCGGGCGTGGGTGTCTCATATAGCGATTAGGGTCTCCCTAATCGCGGTTACTGCTGTTGACACGCCGTTGACTCCCCGAGGAGGAACCGCTCGCTGCGCTATTGCTCTCTCTCTCGCCCTCTCCTCGCGCCGGACTGTTGCTCTGCGAGGTCGTCGCCGGCCGCTCTTCCGTTCGGGTGCGCTGTCGCTCACCGGCGTTCGGGACCCGTGGTCGTCTTCGTTCTGCGCTCTCTCCGGTGTTCGGTGCACGCTTCTTGCCCTAACTCTTTCGTAGTAGAGGATTAGGTTTCCGTGTAGCTTTCGCCTTTCGGAATCGATCTTGTGCGAGAGCGATTCCGTGTCTCGTGGTTGTACCCTGGGAGAAGGTCGCGGACCCCAATCGCACCGTATAGTGGGGGCGATACTTTCTCTAAGGCGAGTTCCATTATGGAACGCCTCCACAGTTTTCGTTTTCATTCTTAATTATTCTGTAATCGCTATGCTTATTATCTGTAATCTCATGTTATATTTCTGCTTGTGGGATGCGCCTATGTACATGTTACTTTTTTGTGTTTACCATGTGGTTTGCACTGATTTACATGTTGATGAATCGCCATGCATTATGCCATTATCCCACTGTTTTAACAACAGTCTTAGAGAAAGTATCGATCATGGCTTCATCCTCATCGTTTAGCCCGAAAGTGGACATGTCTGGTATGCCTGCGAAATTTGCAGGGCAACACTTCAAACGTTGGCAACAACGGATGAAGATTTGGTTCACAATGATCGGGTTGATCTCGGTTATAGAGTCTGATCCCCCTAAAGTGATTGAGGGCGATTCTGCAAGTGCAGCAAAGGCTGAGGAATGGAAGGAGAAAGATAGACTTGGACATGGGTGCATACTGACTGCACTGTCAGATGTCCTGTTTGATGTCTATAGTTCTTCTACATTTCTAACCTCGAAGGCACTGTGGGATGAACTTGACCGGAAATACAATACCGAGGACCAAGGTCTGGAAAAGTATTCCGTCGGCAAGTTCCTCAAGTTTCACATGTTGGAGGACAGATCTGTAGCCGAACAGGCACATGAGTTTCTCCTTATGATCCACGGCTTGGCAGAGGGTGATATGAAACTCCCTGAAAAATTTCAAGTCATGTGCATAATTGAGAAATTTCCAAAGACCTGGCAGGACTTTGGAATGGCTCTCAAACATAGAAAGGGATCTATTTCTCTTGATGACTTGATGAGAGCCATTGCCATTGAAGAGGAACATAGAAAGGAGAAACCAGGGATGCCTGTGGAGGCTAGTGCAAATCTTATGGTAAAATATAAGAATAAAGATGTCAAAGGCAAACCCAAGACAGGTTCAACTACACAAATGAAACCCAAAGGAAAAATTCAGAAGAAGAAGAAGTCTGGAGAATGCTGGGTGTGTGGTCAAAAGGGTCATTTCCGTGGGGATTGCCCTAAACGGAAAGAAAAGTTGACCCATAAGACTGCTGAAAATCCAGCTCAGGTCAATGTAGTGACCGGTGGGGACTCTTCTGGTGACACGTATGTCTCTCTAAACCCTCAGCTATTTACTATTTATGAACCTAATGAGTGGTTAGTAGACACTGGAGCCAATGTGCATTTATGTGCTGACAGGGCTAACTTTGTGTCTTATCAGGCCACCAGTGATTGCTCCGTGACGATGGGTAATGGCAGCACTGCTACCGTGATGGGAATTGGGCGCGTGGATCTGAAGTTTACTTCAGGACGTGTGCTGTCTCTTCACAGTGTGCACCATGTTCCTAATGTTAGGAGGAATATTTTATCAGGTTCTAGGTTGGTTAGGGAGGGTTATGAGTTGAACTTTAAATGTAATAAAGTTGTTATTTTGTGTCAGAAAACTTTTATTGGTAAAGGTTATTTATCTGATGGGTTGTTTAAAGTGTATGTGAACCATGTGATGAATAAAAGTTTAGATGTTGATGTTGTTTCTACATCTGTTTCTGTGGCATATAATGTCGTTGATTCATCTAATTTATGGCATGGACGTTAGGACATATTAATTTCAATTCTTTGAAACGAATGATGAACCTGAAATTGATTCCTAATTATGCTATTGATAATTCTAAAAGGTGTGATATCTGTGTACAGGCTAAACAGCCCAAAAAGCCGTTTAAGTCTGTAGTGAGAGATTCAGAAATTCTGGATCTTGTGCATTCTGATATCTGTGAATTTAATGGCATATTGACTAGGGATCATAGAAAGTATTTCATTACCTTTATAGATGACTGTAGTAGATATTGCTATGTGTATTTGCTTAAGTCTAAGGATGAGGCTTTACAGAAGTTTATCATCTTTAAGAAAGAAGCAGAAACACAAACAGGTCGGGTGCTTAAGAGGTTGAGGTCTGATAGGGGTGGAGAATATACCTCCAACCAGTTTAGTGAATATTGCCAAGATAATGGCATTGTTCATGAGACAACTGCCCCCTATTCACCACAGTCTAATGGGATAGCTGAACGAAAGAATCGTGTATTCATAGACATGGTCAACTCTCTCCTGCAGAGTTCAGGACTGCCTAACTATATGTGGGGGGAAGCATTGAATACGGCTTGCCGTATTCTGAATTATGTTCCCCTGAAACATAAAGATAGTAGTCCATATGAACTTTGGAGAAATAAAAAGTCTAGCTTGAAATACCTTAAAGTGTGGGGGTGCCTAGCTAAGGCACTTGTCCCTGAACACAAGAGGAAAAAGCTGGGACCTAAAACAGTTGACACGGTCTTTCTAGGCTATGCTGAAAACAGCTATGCATACAGGTTTCTAGTGATTAAGTCTGAGATTCCTGGCATAGATGTTAACACCATAGTTGAGTTTCGTGATGCTACATTCTTTGAGAATGTGTTTCCCATGAAGACTGGTTTACCTCAATCTGTGTCTTCTGAGGCTGGGCCATCCACATCTTCATCCATTCCAGATCATGTGGAAAGGATGACAAATGTGGGGGCAAGTGCATCCAACTCTCATCCTGATTCTGATAGTCAGGAAGAGGAAGTAGAACCTAGAAGGAGTAAAAGACAAAAGATTGCCAAGGATTTTGGAAGTGATTTTATTGCTTTCCAAATCGAGGGTGATCCTCCTACCTTCAAGGATGCCATGGCCTCTCCTGAGGCACGGCATTGGAAGGAAGCCATAAAGAGCGAAATGGATTCCATAATCGCTAATGGCACTTGGGAGTTGGTCGATCCTCCTCCTGGTTCTAAGACCATTGGATGCAAATGGGTCTTTAAGAAGAAGTTAAATCCTGATGGGACCATTGACAAGTTTAAAGCTAGGTTAGTTGCTAAGGGGTTCAAACAGATGGAGGGGATAGACTATTTTGATACCTATTCCCCTGTAACCAGGATTACCACAATTCGGGTACTGATTGCTTTGGCTTCCATATATGATCTGACCATCCATCAAATGGATGTGAAGACTGCCTTCCTTAATGGTGATCTTGATGAAGAGATCTATATGGATCAGCCTGAAGGGTTTACAGCACCTGGTAGTGGGAACAAAGTTTGTAGACTTGTTAAATCCTTATATGGATTGAAACAAGCCCCTAAGCAATGGCATGAAAAATTTGACATGACTATCATGTCATTTGGCTTTAAAGTCAATGATCTGATAAATGTGTTTACTACAAGATAAATGGTGATGATTGTGTTGTCCTATGTCTGTATGTAGATGATATTTTGTTGTTTGGCAACAATTTGGAATGATAATTGAGACTAAATCATTCTTGAGTAGAAACTTTGAAATGAAGGATATGGGTGAAGCTAGTGTAATTCTGGGACTAAAGCTGACCAGATCAGCTGAAGGGATAGCTATTTCTCAGTCTCATTATATTGAGAAAGTGTTAGAGAAATTTGGCTATGAGAATTGCAAAGCTGTCTGTACACCCTATGATCCTTCTAGAGTTTTCTGCAAGAATAAGAATGGGATTCCTGTGTCTCAATTGCGGTATTCCCAAGTAATAGGAAGCTTAATGTATCTTGCAAACTGTACTAGACCTGACATTTCATATGCAGTGTCTAAACTCAGTAGATACACTAGCTGTCCTGACCATACTCACTGGGAAGGCTTGGATAGAGTGCTGAGGTACCTGAAAGGTACTATGACTCTAGGCTTGCATTTTGGGAAATTCCCTGCTGTCCTTGAAGGATATAGTGATGCAAGCTGGATAGCTGAAAACTCAGGGAGCAATGGTGTTACAGGGTATGTCTTTACCCTGGGAGGTGGTGCTGTCGCCTGGAGGTCGACTAAGCAAACCATCTTGTCTCGGTCTACTTTTGAGGCTGAGTTGTGTGCTTTGGACACCACTGGTATGGAGGCTGAATGGATCAGGGTCTTCTTCTGAACTTCCCTTGATGAGTAAGCCTATACCTGCGATCTCTGTGCATTGTGATAATATGACTACAATTGCCAAGATCAAAAGTTCAAAGTATAATCAGAAAGAAAGGAGACACATCCAACTCAGATTGAAATCTGTAAGGGAGTTAGTGTCTCAGGGAGTGATGGCTGTGGATTTTGTTGGTACCAAGGACAACACAGCTGATCCTCTGACTAAGGGACTGAATAAAATTCAAGTCCAGAAATTTAGGATGGGGATGGGACTGAAACCCATCAGATGTTCTCCTTCAGTAGCAACCCAACCTATCTGAGTAGAGATCCTACAAAGAAGGTTCAATGTGGTAATAACAAGCTGATTGAGAGAACTGGTAGGCACTCAAATTATTAGATATCTCATATCTGAGTTCCTCCCCTGAATCCTAAAGTTAGTGCCTATAACTGCAAGATTAGGTTGAGTTGTATACTCTTAATGGGTTCAAGCCTGGTAAGGCAGGATGTAAGCAGTGCATCCTTGGAGAAGCCCACCTAAATAAGTACTACTGTGAGGCCGCAGTTAAGGAATTGGGTTATTCCTGAATGTACTTATGATACAGGAAAGGGCGTATGGCCATAATGCGCCACCTTTACGATTGCTATCTTAACCTATATCATGTTGTTTCCTTTGACAACTCTCACCCTAAAGAATCAAGTTCAAGACTTAGTTCACTTCGATTCTGTGGGAGTCAGATTTGGAATACTTAGGTAAAGGTTCAAACCCGAAAGGTACCTTTACTGAAAGCATGGTATGTTTATCCTCTGATGTTTGTTCCTCATTATCAAACCTTGTGTTTGTGGGGGAATGTTGGGTAAAAAGGGGTTATATGAGGGGCAATTTTAAGAAAGGGAGAAAAGAAACACAAAAGTTTGATAAAGTAAAAGGTACCTCAAAAGTTGTGTTATGTTGTCCTTATGTGAGGGGTCTTTAGTCCCACATGGGATACCCCTAAGGAGTTAAGGGCTTCATAACCCTAATGTCCATGGGACTATGTCTTATAGACAAGGGTGGAGTTATGCTAGACCATATCACACACGCGCGCCGCCAGCCGGGCGGGGCTGGGCGCGCGCGCGTGTGATGACGCGGTCCAGCCGGCTTGGTACCTTTGCCTCTTATTTTTGCGTTTTCCCCCTTCTTGGAGAGATTGGCCTGTTTGGACCGGTTCCCTGAACCGGCCCATTGTATTAGCTCCTGCGGGCGTGGGTGTCTCATATAGCGATTAGGGTCTCCCTAATCCGGTTACTGCTGTTGACATGCCGTTTGACTCCCCGAGGAGGAACCGCTCGCTGCTCTATTGCTCTCTCTCTCGCCCTCTCCTCGCGCCGGACTGTTGCTCTACGAGGTCGTCGCCGGCCACTCTTCCGTTCGGGTGCGCTGTCGCTCACCGGCGTTCGGGACGCCGTGGTCGTCTTCGTTCTGCGCTCTCTCCGGTGTTCGGTGCACGCTTCTTGCCCTAACTCTTTCGTAGTAGAGGATTAGGTTTCCGTGTAGCATTCGCCTTTCGGAATCGATCTTGTGCGAGAGCGATTCCGTGTCTCGTGGTTGTACCCTGGGAGAAGGTCGCCGGACCCCAATCGCACCGTATAGTGGGGGCGATACTTTCTCTAAGGCGAGTTCCATTATGGAACGCCTCCACAGTTTTGTTTTCATTCTTAATTATTCTGTAATCGCTATGCTTATTATCTGTAATCTCATGTTATATTTCTTCTTGTGGGATGCGCCTATGTACATGTTACTTTTTCCTGTGTTTACCTGTGGTTTGCACTGTTTTACATGTTGATGAATCGCCATGCATTATGCCATTATCCCACTGTTTTAACAACACTATCGGCTATAGTATATCCAACGGTAGTATAGCCCACGGTTGATAGGCGACGGTTGAACCGTAGGCATACATATATATGACGGTAATAGTCTTAACTCTGACGGTATTAACGTGGGTATTGAACTTCTTCTACTAATGCACGTATAATGTGAATGGAAATATAACAAATATATATATATATATATATATATATATATATATATATAATTGTGTTATAGTACGGTGATACGACTTTGTCATCTTATAGCACCTGTCGAACTTTTTTTAAAAAAAGACACTCATTTCGTGTGCTTTCGATGCGCAAAATGCACGGTCACGTGTGACTCTTAGATTTCTATTTAAAGGCTACCGACTAAGGTTACGTTTGGAAATAGGGTTGGGGAGATTTTGACGGATAAAATCTTTGACAACTCTACAATCGCTGTACAAATATTGCAAGGTGTCATCGGCTTTCATGTGTGCGGCAATTTTGAGGGAAGAGAGAAATAGAGAGAAGAAAATGCAGCCGGTGCTTTCGCAGAAGCAGCTCGGGAGCCGCTTTTGCGAAATCTTCGGCAAAAATGCTGCGGCCATGGACATGGAGGGCAGGTGAGCAACGTTTGCGTTCTTTTTTTTTAATAGTCCAGCTGCGCAATTGCAGGGCGCAACACTGGCGACGAAGTGAAATCTCGTCACCCGTACACCAAACCCCCAAAATCGACTTTTGTCGATTTTGGCTTCCGCCTAAGCCATGCCAAATGAAGCCTAAGTACGGAGACACTGCGTTAAAAGTGACCACCATATTCTAACTATATATATATAAATACTGGTGCGGCGGTGCGGCCCCGCCGCACCCCAGCTGCAGCCGCTGGATGATCCAGCGGCTGCCAAAAAAAAAAGATCATTTCTCGTTATCCAACATATATGACAATTGTGTCAAGAACTCTTACTCAAGTGGGGGAAAGAACTTTGGAGGCGTTCTGCTATTGCGGAATGGATATTGGGGTGGATAGGGATGAAACGATCTCGGATTCGAATTGAGGACAAAACAAGTTTTCTAGTAGTTTTGGATTATTAGACTGTACAATCAAAGAAAAAAAGTTTGAAGGTGAAACATGGAGAGATATTATTTCATCAATCGAACAGAAAGTCTTGTACACGTTATTTTCAGTACTGCAATCCTACTTATATCTTAATACAACAAAATTAAGGTCAATATTTGTATTGATTTATCTTTATTCATATTTATACCTGATCTGAGTGAGTAGACCATATCGTTCGGTGCTATGTCTGTCGATGTACTCCTTTTACTTTGGTTTCATTCTCGAGAGATGTAAGATATTCAACATAATTTTTACAAACATTTTTAACCATCTTTAGACTATTTTATACATAATTAAGGTCGAGATAAGTCGACACCCTTGCAAGAAACCATCCCGGTTACACTTTTGTATCCCTCTTCAGTTTCCGAAAGTGTTAATGTCAGTGTCACGCGTGGTTGACATTGTGTATATTATACAATATTAAATAGGGAGAAATTTCAGAAGTAATCTTAAAATCTTTTATCATATTGAATAATCTAAGGTTGGTCGAAACCAAGTGTACCGTACTGTATGGGTCCAAAACAACTTAACTTTTTATTATAAAAATAATAAAAAAAATAACATTGTTTGTGCCGAATTGTGTTGGGGACCAAAAATTTTATGCGACACAGCCAACAATGAAATAATCCTTCTAAAGGTTAGGTGTCCGGAAGAATTGATTTGGAAAGGATAATAATGTACTATTTACATTATCCGGTCATTACAAGGGAAAAAAAAACTTAGCAAAGTTTTAATGGTGATTGTTTTAAGAGAAAGACTTACTGCACTGCCGAAAGTGCAGTTTAGCCACGTCAAGATGTACTTTTCCTCTCCCATTCGTCCACCTCATCTTGGCCCATGCACCACGCTGCGTCAGCTTTCCCCCGCGCCACACAAGTGCTTGGCCACCCCCCTCCTCCGCGTGACATGACGCCAATATCATGATAACCCGGGTCAAATCCAAATCAAACCCATGCTTCCCAAAATACCCCCCTCACCTCTTTCCCGCGTATGCCCAGGCGGAGAGAAACCTGTGCGAACATCTCACTCTTTTGAGGAGAGGAAACATGTCTAAGAATCTGCCGTGAGCATGTTGGCATTACTGCAGAATTTGTTTACAGAGAAAAGCGGGTTGAAATGGCGAGCTTTGAAGGTAGAAGGTCCAACGAAATGGAGGCATCGAACAAGTCAGAGAGGTCACACATAGCCTCAAATTGCATGATCCCGCCAGTTCTATCTCCTATGGTTTATGGAGCCCAACCATGGATGTATGGGCAACCGATGGTGTGGCCGTCATCTCCATTCATGCCATCTATTTTCTCCGGACAATGTATGTTCACTGGAGCATGTATGCCTAGACATACAATGGTTCCTCCACTCGAGCCTTTATTTCTTTCCTCCCATGCACCATCAATGGAATCAAAAGGAGAGACAAGCAGTTGTGATGGTGAGCAGAGGAAGGGCAGCTGCGATGCTAAGCAGATGAAGGGTGTGCATGACTCTGAGCATAGGAAGGGCAACTGCGATGTTGAGCACATGAAGAAAAATTGCGATGGTGCCCATGTTGAAGAAGATGCATCTGGTTAGTAAAAATTAATTTGAAATTTTATTTTTCTATATGCATTTTGGAATGTTTTCCCCAACGAGTTTAGGAACATGTCCATTTTTTTGAAGAATTCTATCTGCATTTTGGTCACAGAAGTCTCAATAAAAAGCCCTATCAAAATATTGAACGAAAACGATGATGACTGTTCTGCAGACAAGGAAGTTATTTGTAAGTCCAAAATTTCAACTTTGGTTTGTATATTGACCAAAATATTGGAGCCTAACTTTATATTTGGCGTCTAACGTGCGGTATAATATTTTGAGCCTAAAGCGTATTTTTAATTCACTTTTTCAAAAGTTTTGGAGCCTAACTTACTTAATTGGCTCTTATCTATGACTTCCAGAGCTGAAGTCTAACATTTTGGAGCCTAAACTGTATACTTAATTTACATCTAAAAATTTTGGAGTCTAATTCCTTCATGGTGTAGGATAATTGGGGGTTCTAAAGACTTCATTATGTATAATGATCACTAATGAAGATTTAAATTTATTTGCTTGCTGCCTCAACACAGTATTTTGGAGCCTACTTTAGATATTTGGCGTCTAACTGTGCATTTTGGAGCTAAATCCAACATTTTGGAGCCTAAACTGTATACTTAATTTACATCTTCTAAGATATTTTTCTTCTAATTCCTTCATGTTGTAGGATAATTGGGGGTTCTAAAGACTTCACTGTATATAATGATTAATAAGAAAGAATTCTAAAGACTTTCAATAAGAAAGTCTGACTTTTTGGAGGATAAATTACATACTTAATTCACATCTCCTAAAAGTATTTAGTGCTTATCTACACATTTTTTTGGCTTGATTTTAAACTTTTGGAGACTAACCTATATATGTGGTCATCATAGGTAATGTGCAACTCGAATGTGAGAATGATGTGGTGAAGACTCCAACCAAGGAGAAGCAAAAGATCTCAGTAGCCGAACTTATAGCAGAAGCTTGTGACGGGATAGAGTTTGAATGTATTGATGATGTAAGAAAGTTCTACAATAATTATGCGAAGAAAGAAGGATTTGGTATAGCAAGCCGAGATAGCAAAATTATGAATGGTGTATGCATGTTCAAAAAATTCACATGTCATAGAAGTGGTGAAAGTAGGCAAGTTCCAAATGCGAAATTACATCGTGACACAGCTAAAACTATATGCCCATCAAGTTTGAAGGTGAGAAGAGATATATGTACCATGAAATACATTTTGTATGATGTACGACTTAAGCATAACCACTGCCTAAATCCATTATCGGTAGTGTACTTGCGATCCCATCGACGGATCTGCACTCCAGAGAAGGCCAAAATGGTAAATATGCAAAGTGTCGGGATTTCAACGTTAAAGATCGTATCATGCATGGAAAAGAGAAAAGGTGGGATTAGACAACTAGATTTCATGGAGAAGGATTATAAGAACTTTCTTGAATGTGAAAGACAAACCCAATTGAAAGAATGTGATGCGAAGACAATGTTGACACATTTTGAGGCAATGCAAGCTACCAACCCCACCTTCTACTACACAATGGAGGTAAATGATAATGGTACTTTGAGAAATGTCTTTTGGATAGACAGTAGGTCAAGGACAATATGTTCATATTTCTCCGATGTCATATGCTTCGACACAACATACTTGATAAATACATATCAAATGCCCTTTGCTTCATTCGTGAGAGTCAATCGTCATGGTCAATCCATTCTTCTCGATTGTGCCTTACTAAGCAACGAAAGGATTGGAAGCTTTATATGGGTGTTTAATTGTTGGATAAAAGATAATGGTGGTGTGCATCCAAATGCAATCATTACTGACCAGGACAAAGCCTTGGAAGCAGCTGTTGGTCAAGTCTTTCCTAATGCCAGACATCAATTTTGCTTATGGCATATATTGAAAAAGATACTAGAAAAATTGGTCACATATGTAATGCTCATCCGAACTTTATGTCTGATTTTGATGAATGCATCTATGACTCGATATCGCTCCTTCAGTTCAATGAAAGGTGGGAGAAGATGATGGGCAATTATGTATCGACTAGAGAAAATGAGTGGCTAAAAGGATTATATGATTGCCAAGCTAAGTGGGCTCCAGTCTTCTTAAAAGACACATTTTTTGCTGGTTAAGTACTTCATTTTTTTTTTGGTAAGATTTTTCTTTATTGCTTAACTAGTTGCCCTTGTATTAACTTCCCATTACTCTTGTACTGTGCAGGGATGTCAACTAGTCAAAGGAGTGAGAGTATTAATCACTTTTTTATGGTTTCGTAATGGCACAACAACATTATCTGAATTTGTATCAAAATACACAGTTGCAATTGAGCGGCGATTTGATGCTGAGAACCAAGCTGATGTTAAATCATGGGACACAGAAGCATACTTGAAAACAAGCTCCCCCTATGAGAAGCAAGCTACTGGCATCTACACACGGGCAATATTACAAAAGTTTCAACAAGAATTAATTGAGGTTGTTGCATGTCATCCCATCAAGGTTGATCTACAAGGAAACACATTGGCAGTGACAATCAGGTCCTATGAAAGGGTAAATATGAAAGACATATTGAAGCAATTCGTGAGAGAGTACAATGTGGTGTATAGAAGGGAAGAAGAAGAGGTGGAATGTGCCTTCCGAAGCTTTACATTTAAAGGCTACTTATGTAGGCATGCTATATTGGCATTTCAATTCTCTGGCGTCACAGAGATCCCAGAAAAATATTTCTTAAGACGTTTGCGAAAGGATATGCGATATCGGCATGTAAGAAATGAGATCAGACTTGACAATGAATCTCGTAGTTCAACATCTGCAAGGTACTCTAGTCTAATTTATAGATTCATGAAGATTGCTGAGGCAGCATCACATTCAGAGGAAGCATATGACGTTGCTTTAGGGGAAATGCCTAGCCTTATGGAAAAAGTGAGAGACACCATGTTGCATATGAAAAGACCAACATTGAAGTCATTCCCAGAGTCAACAGTAGTCCATGATCCCCCGAGAGTTGTGACAAAGGGGAGGAGATATGAGAAAAGAATTAAATCAGCCATTGAGAAGATAAGGAAGAGGAGCAAAGCACAAAGATTGGTTGTTGGCAGACAAGTGGAACACCCAGTAGATGAACAATATCACCCAATGCATGAAGGCCACCTTTTAAATGAAGTTAGAGAAAATTATGTCCTAGATTTTCTTTTTTTGCAACACAGTGAACACAGTGATGGTTAAATGTTGGCTTCATCTTACATGTACATTTTGGAGTGTGAATATACTAGAAGTGTTACTAAAAGTGATGAGCATGAATGTCAACGAGCCTTTAAATGAATGCATATGTGAATGGAAACTGGTAGGTTTGGGAGTATAACTTTTGCACGTACATGACATAAAATTGGAGTTTCAGGGGAAAAAAAAATTGTTATCATGGCCCTTCCTTTGGGACATGTAGTTGTCTCTTGGAAATTTTGGGTTCCAACAATGTCACTGATTTTTAGACATTTTGTTCATTATATAAAATAAATAAATAACAAAAAACAATGGGGTTTTCAAAAACTGGCAGGTTTTCGAGCTAACTTTTGCACATTTTGGAGTCCAACATATTATTTTGAAGTCCAACAAGCTGTTTTGACGCCAATTTTGAGTATTTTGAAGCCCAACTTCTGCATATACATCACATATAACTGCAGTTTCAGGAATTTTTATGTTTTTTTTGTTATCATGGCCCTTCCTTTGGGACTGTAATCACGGGATTTGCTCCCCAAAGATGATGATTAAAAATAAGGAAAGGAGACCGTGATCGCCACCAAGTAGTTGTAAATATGTATGACGAAGAAAAGATGCTAACTACCTTGGAAAAGGAAGAAAGGGGCAGAAGGGTACCTGGTCCTGTGAACGCGATAGGCAAGCTGTCGCCTTAAGTATAAAGCGACGATGAAGCTGTCGCCTTCTAGTTCCCTGAACGCGACGCGCTGTCCGTCGCCTTCTCGAGATCGCGACCAGATGAACATCGCCTTCTGCTTCAGAAGATGAATATTGTGGATTCTCTTCTTCCTGCTCCTCAGCCGGCCAAGGGGAAAGAGCCTCGTGCTGCTACTGTCTTCTACAACCCTGCCAAGAACATCAAAACAAGAGAAAACTCATTAGGCAAAAGTTTTGTGTAGAATCTATCCCAAAAGCATGAAAGAACATGAAATAATTGGGACAAACTCACGTGGAGTGGGGTTTTAACCCCTTTGGGTGATTAAACTAGGTGTGTGTGGAGTGTTCTAATGCAGATCTACGAAAAAAATGAATCTAAACATGCATGTATGAAGAGAAAAATCAAGAAGAGCAAGAGAGGAAAAGTGTAGATGAGGAGAAAATGCCCTGGGGGGCACTTCCTGGTCGTCTGGAGGCTGAGAGGTCTTCTAAGATTTCGAAGCTCTCTGGGAGAGGAAGAAGCAGACGCCGGCCTTGCCCTAAATCATGCTCTATGAAGGGATTTATATGTGATTATTCCTGAACGGGCTAGGAGAGGAATAATGGGGCATAGTTTGAATTTGGGTAGGTGTACTCGTGCAAGGAGAGTTAGAACATGGAAAGGACATCCTGAGGAAGGTTTCCCCCGAGTTTGGAAGGATTTGGACGCCTCTAGACCCATCAAAAGACGGATTATTCATGAATAGCAAGGGTCCAAGTTGGGTTAGGAAAGGGTACGTTGCATGGAAACCAGAACGTGACGGGCTCCTTGTCGCTATCAGATCGCGACACCTCAATACGTCGTCTTCCATAGAAGGAAAGCTTTTAAGCATCTTCTGGCGAATTTTCAAGGAATTAAAAGGCCAAATAAGAACGCGACGTATCGAGGCGTCGCCTTCTGAAGGAAATCGATTCTGGCTTGAAGGTAAGTCGATGTGAGGTGGAATGTGACATGAAGGACGTCGCCTTCTGAATAAGAACGTGATAGGGACGCTGTCGCCTTCACAAACTTTCAGCATATGGCTCATACAAAGGGTCTGATCTCCTCGCATAGGTATCGGATTGGCGTGCAGTTTGAGGCGTTGAACTCCCAACTCATAGAGCTACGAAATGATGATGAAGACTGATTGATGTGACCAAGAAGAACCCACCAGGGCGATGAACTAATGAGAAAGATGCCATGATCGAAGAAATCCAGCTAGGCGATGATGAGCCAATGTGGGGCATCAATGATATGACAAGGGATTTGGCTCGACTTATGGGCCAGAAATGGGTGTCTACATATTGCCCCTCCTTGATGCTTGCTTTGCAAGGGAGTGGAGCGATAATGAAGCGGAGATGACATGAAATGACGATGTAGCGGAATGAAGAGGAATGAGATGAAAAGTGAGCATCAAGGTAAAGAGACACCCATTCTGAACGAATAAGCAGCGAGAATTATCCGGCGATCTTCGAACATGGCTGGAACAGAGTGCACGGATGGTTCCAAATCTGGGACGAATAAAGATTAAAAGAAAAGAAATGATCAACCTCTTGATGAAGAGGTACCCTGGCCATGTTAGGCTTGCAGGTTTCGTTCATTAGGGGATAGGTGCTGCCCGGCGGGTCGATTCGACTCTGGCCTTCGAGCGATTCATGGCTAATGAGCGGATTAGAGGGAAAGGAATGGCTGATATAATGAATGGGGATTAAAGGAATCTTGAATAGGAACCATACTGGCAAACTAGACCGAGCAACTAGCTCGAAGAAAACTTTCAAATTCGGAATGGAATGAGATTCCTTGTTTGAGAAATGAAAATCTGGTTGAAACATTACTGCGAAGCTGGCTTTGACTAATCATGAAGCATGAAGCTCAAAATCCTAAATGATGCATGATGGGCTAAAATAAAAGAAATCATAAAATAAAATGTAAAGAAAAGGATAAAATAACAAATACTCAAGGATAATATTGCTAGACAAGATGAGCAAGGGTCAAGACACTTCGCATCCCCGGCGTGCGATAGAATCCATCGTCCCCAAGCCATACCATCTAACGGTCTGTCCAACGATTAACAGTGCGCACTTAGATCATCCTTGTTTTTGGTGAAGGGGAACTCAGATCCTGGAACACACTGAGAACCAGCCAGTCCTTGAGATGATATAGTAGGGTAGATATCATATAGTAATGCAGAGATAAGGTTAGAAATGCTTACCTTAACTTACCTGACGAGCCGTCTTTTGAATTTCTGAATTTTTTGATTTTTTATGATTTTCTGCATTTTTTGATTTTTTTATTTTCATGATAAAGCTCAATAAAAACAAGATAAAGAATTCAATTTGCATCAAAACAAATGAATCATTAAAACATAAGTGCAAATACATCTCAAATTGGCAATAAGGATCACGAGAATGTAAAGGAATCAGCCAACAGATGTTGAAACACAGAACGCGACATGGTGTCTATCGCGACCTTAATCAGAACGCGACAGGATTCCTGTCGCTACCAGGTGGCGACGTGTCGATATGTCACGACCACAGTTTTTGTGCCCAGAGCGCAATTAGCCACCCGAGGGCTCCATGTTTGCATCCCATTTGGACTCTTAAAACTCTAAAATCCGATTTTAACTCCCATTAGCCTTCCTATACCCTCTCCCACCATGAATAGGAGTTCTAAAGGTCTATAAATAAGGGGGGAGAGGTCCAAATTTGGAGTTCACCCTCTCTCTTCTTCTCTTCAAGCCCCCAAGTCTCCCATGGCCATGAAGAGAGCTCCAAGTGCTCCCATGGGTGAAGAGTCTTCCTATGGAGGTCCCAAGCGCGCCCAGACATCCTTCAGCGAGCTCCTGAGGTTGACGAAGGTCCCCAACCATCTAAGTGGCAATGGCGATGTAAGAGAGGTATGTAAGATGATCTTTTCAATTTTATGTGATTTTCAACATCGAATTTCTACATTAATGTGTGTTCTTCTTCTTCTCCTCTCTTTTTCTTTTTCTTCTTCTCCTCTAGCTCTTCCCCGGCTCCCGCCGATACTCCAAGCTCACGTGGATAGCACCCATGATCAAGGTCTTACCCATGCATGTGATCCGTGCCTTGAGGGAGTGGGGTTTGGGGGGTATCTTGATAGCCGCCCATAACTACCATAAGATGTCCTTCGACTGGCATAGCATCACCGCTTTGATAGAGTTATGGCACCACAAACTCACACTTTTCTCTTCCCGAAGTTTGAGGCCACCGTCCTCCTTGAGGAGGTTGAAGCATTCATGGGCCTTCCTAAGATCACAAGGGGAGATGAGCAAAAGACATGTTATACCGTTGATCCCATTAACCCAAAACTTATCCTAGGTGAATTCATGATGGATCCCGGAGATGTGTATACCATGATTAGCCCTCAACATATTCACCTAGTTCCTTTGTCTAAGTGGGTTATATCGCATTGCAAGAACAAGTGCGGGAATTACCAGAAAATAGCCAAAGTTGTGGCTATATGCTTGTGCGGGGTGGTACTATTCCTGTCCGGAGATCACCTCTTAGACCATGCAAACCTGAGTGCCATTAGCGGCGTGTGGCGGGGACTCCCTCTCTCATGCGGTTTTAGCCTTCCTTTATGCGGGGCTCACATCGGCGGCCTCGGGGGGGGGGGGGGGGGGGGGGGGGGGGGGGGGGGGGGGGGTCACTCTATGGCTCCATGATCCTCTTAGAGTGCTGGTTGGGAGTGAGGATAAAGTTCAAACCTGTAGAAAATCCCATTACGGAAAGCCGAATCTTTGGGTGCCATCCTTTGTGCTTCATCGGCGGAGCGGCCAAATTCTTCGATCATGTTGTGTGCAGGACGGCGGATAAGAAAACTCAGAGTGCATGGCAGCTATACCTCAACACACTTCCAATAGAGCACTTCGCCATGGACATAGCGGCGCTACGCGGAGTGGACATACGGCTTCCCCTCGGATGTGGATTGGACCTACAACTCGTGGGGAACATGGCGATGGTTCTTTACAACCCGCATAGGTGCTATCTTCAGATTGGGAAGCCAAGGACGAAGCTACTTCAGCCATCACACTTGCCTCCTATGAAAGCGAGACGTCTGGGAGATCCGGAGGACGAGCAGGCTGTGCGGAGCACGTTAGTGATGTGGCGCGTGTGTGCCACTCACGCTTTACCACCCGCGGTGCACGAGGAGCACGAGACATATTTGGCGTACCTCAGAGAGTACAGAGAAATCCGGCACGTGAGGACCGCGAGCTTGCAAGAGAGACATGATTGTACTTTTGGGGGATTTTTTAGAAATTTGATGTATTGGGGCATAAGAGTGATGTATCAGATATTTCATGATGATTTCAGCCTTACATGATGTAAGCATTTGAGATTTAGCATAAGAATATGAGTTTGCATGTGTTCTGTGAACAAACAGAGAAGGCGACAGCTTAAGCGTCACGACCCTGAACGTGACATGTCAACCATCGCTACCTAATTTGAGAACACGCCAGGGCGCCTGTCGCGACCTAACGTGAATGCGACAGCCTTGTGGTCGCGACCACAGGGCCGAGACAGTTTGAATTTCGGCCCCCACACACCTTTCCTTCTTTCCCTCTTTCACTCTTCTCTCTCTTCCTTCTCCCCTTTCTTCTCCAGCGACAGAGCCTCCAGCCCATCTCCCCCTTTCTCCGGTGATCTCTTCCACCGGCGGCGGTGGAGGCTTCATCACCCCTTTCCTTCTCCTTCTTTCGGTCTCCTTCTCCCCTACTTTTCTTCTCTGGTGACCAAGGCGATGGAGGGCGGCGGCATGGAAGGTGGCGATGGCGGGGACCGTTCGAGGAGAACAAAGAAGACCATCCGCCGACGGTGGATGACAGAGGAGGCCTCCACAGCAACGGGGGAGGAGGCTCCGGCCCTCCCCATGGAGGTAGACCCCCCAGAGGCACCGGGCGAGGAAGAAGCGGTCGGCCCCAAAAAGGTAAGCGGCCAAACCTAGCTCCATGTGCGATTGGATGTGTGGGACGGGGTGGACAAGGTGCTAGGCACCTATTGTAGGGCTTTTGCTCACTGTGGAATGACCGGGGAATGGCTATTGGTCGCCCCCAGTCACCCTGTGAACGCGACAGGTTGCTTGTCGCATTACCAGGGTGAACGCGACACCATGGGTGTCGCGTTCAGAAGGCGACGGGTCAACCCGTCGCCTTCAGAACTCTGAATGCGACACTCATTGTGTCGCTTTCAGAAGGTGACAGAGGCATTGTCACGACCTTAACAAACTACTTATTTTTGGGATTCGGACTGACATTTGTGCTTTTGTGGCTATTTTGCAGAGCGAGCTACGGTCCCGGCTGGGGTGGGCCATTGTCCGGGCAGTCTACCGGGGACTGTCGAACTTCTAGAGGACGAGACTGGAGGAGATGGGGTTCGGCCCTTTTCTCAGGTTAGAGGAGCTCACGCCCAATGTGGCGCTCATCCAGGCATTGAAGGAGTGGTGGGACCCCGAGTGCCACGCCTTCCTCCCCGTGGTGTAACGTCGCACATTTTTTGGATCCTTGTGAATATTGTGTTCAGTGCTTATGAGGCCAATGTGACTTGTGTTCGGAGTGAGTGTGCGTTTTTGGGGCTTATTGGGCCGATAGTTTGGGCCTATAGCACCCCGGGTTCTCTGTCTGTGATTGCCACAGCAGGGGATGTCACGTTCTGAACGCGACACTCTTGCCCGTCGCGTTCTTGTTGCCGCTTTGTGGCGCTGATCGTCTGCATGTGCACCACGTGTTGGGTACTGGGCGACCTGCAGACGTCAGCTGATGGGAAGGCGACGCTTAGCTCCATCGCGATTAGGTCGCGACGTGACGATGAGTCGCGATTTCAACCGTCAAGGGTTTTTAAATAACCCCAGCCAGGTAGAACGACAAGGTGTTCCGCTCGGCCAGGGGGAGAGGCTGTGTGGGTTTCCTGGAGGATTTCGGCATGGAAGCTCACGGTTGGCGTGTTCTCGCCACGGGAAGCTCGTGGGGAGCAGAAGAAACGCTGAAGGATCGCCGAACTACATGTTCTTCGCGAAGGTAGGGTAATTCCTCCCGTTTTTGGGTTGTAGATCGCGGGTGACAATTGTTCGACTTGTTATTGTGTTTCCAACAATAGATACCATGACTAGGATTCACAAAAGCATGAAAAACATGAATTAATGGTGGTTTGTGTGGCATAGAATGGTAATCCGTGGAGAGGATCCCGGATTAGGGTTCCTGCCTGTGAAGGCGATGGAACCCCCTGTCGTGATCTGAACGCGAAAGGCCAACCCGTCGCGTTCAGGTGGGGAACACGACATGTTGATGCGTCGCGTTCATATGATGAACGTACCACATCGGGGCGTCGCGTTCTGAAGGTGACATAGGCCCATGTCGCGACCATAGCCGAGTGGTCTGAATGTGCATGACTTATGTGATATGATTATCCGATTCTTATTATTCGATGTATTGGTAATACCATGTGGTGCATTGGCACCCGTAGCACTCTGGGAGCGCATGCTTTCGAGGCTAGCATGTTGGTTGTGTAGCTAGCTAGTGGTTTGTGTGTTGGCGTGATATGCACGTGAGTTGCACTGTGTTCACGTGTTGTGGATAGTCGGTACTCGTGAATATTGTCATATTTCACATGGTTTGTGCGGTGCGCACGTGGTTTTGTGTGCGTGGCAGGTAGTACGACGCCTCCAGTTGGGTGCCCCAGGTTCTCTGTGAGCCAGGCTGTTAGTTCGGGGCTTGTCCCGATACTTGTGTTGTACTGTCGAGGTCTGTGTCATCTGTCCTGGACACCCTCACTCCCTTGTTTGAGTTGTATGTCCGGCTGAGGGAAAGACGACAGTGGGACAGGACTCTTGAGTTTGTTTTTAGTCACTTGTAGCACGCTCTTAGTTGGGGGTACAGACACCGGTAGTCGACACTGGTCCCTAGCTAGTCCTTTCCAGTGCCTCACTCTAGGGTGCTCCGGCCAGAGACCCTAGAGGTGCCAGGCATGGGCCTGCGGTTGTGTGTCTGCAGGAGTGGTGTTTAGTTGGTCTCCACAGTTGTTTGACTTTTCCACATGGAGCGGCAGCTGGACCTTTCGTCCTTGGCTGCGAGACTGAGAGGTAGACCTGTGTTTGTTTGTCCGAGTCAGTTACTGGTGTCGCGAACCAGTCTACGTGGCTCGAGTGTGGCGGTCTCTACTTTAGCTCGTACACGTGATTGAGTTTTGCCGTTTATTTAATTACTTTGTTTAATATAGTCGGCAAGTGGTAAGTATGTTTATTGCTTTAATAATCTGCGTGGTTGTGCTATAAATTGCTAGTATAGTTTACTGCTTCCGTACTTGTGTTTGGTTTGCTCGAGTTGGGGGAGTTCCCTACTGAGCTAGTGATTAGTGAGGCTCACCCCTACTCCCCACAGGCAAAGGTGAAGAGGAAGTTTCGTTACCATCTTCTAGTTTGGGGCCGTGTCACAGCGGTGTTGGGCCAGTGCCTCCAACAGTGTAGTTTCTTTCCTCAGTTGTACTAGTTTACCTCGGGGTATGCCCCAGACTCTTATACTTTCTTGTACATTTGTTGAAATTTGGCTATGTAAATCTTGTACATTATATATGAAATGGTGAATCATATATGTGATCAAGTGTGTTCCTTTCTGTTTTTATGGACTCGTGTATGGTATCCCTTGCGAGGCTACGGCCCGTTCGCGGGAGGCGGACTCGGATCAAGTTCGTTAATGGTTTAACGGGCTTGAACGAGGAGTTCTGTCACAGTTGGTATCAGAGCGAGGTCTGTGTAAATATAAAGGAACTGGGAAATTATATAGCCATATTTCTACATTTGTACAATGCTGGTAGCTGACTCTAGTTTTGTAATGACCGATTTTGTTTGTAATGAATATGTTGTTTGTGTAGGAAGTTGAGATGGCTGATAGAAGGGATTGGGGTGGTGGAGGAGAGGACCCTGAAGAGTCCACTCAGCATATGATTGAGAGGATTTGGGAAAGCCTCACTGATATTTGGATGAGGATGGATCAGCAGGCACCGGTACCTCCAGCAACAGTACCACCAGTTGCTGGAGTACCTGTGGCCCCTATTGCACCACCGCCAGGGTGGAGGTACCCTATGTGGCACCTGTACCACCACCACCAGTAATGGCAGCAGAAGAGCCAGTGATGCAAGTTGAAAAGTTTCTAAGGTTACAGCCGCCCACTTATACAGGAGGGCCGAATCCAGATACTGCAAAGCATTGGATTCATGAGATTGAAAGGGTCTTTACGACCATGAGGTGTCCAGCAGCAGATAAAGTTATGCTAGCCACATACCAGTTGAGAGGCTTTGCGCAGCAGTGGTGGCAACTGAAGATGCAGACCACCTTTGCAGGCAGGACAGAGGAGGTTATTACCTGGCCGGAATTTCTCGAGGCATTTAATGACACATTCTTTGCACTTCAAGTGCAGCAGGCGAAAAGAGAGCAATTTCGGACACTTCAGCAAGGTAATACCTCAGTTTTAGAATATCAGATGCGATTTATGGCACTTAGTCGATATGCACCTTATGTAGTATCGGATAATGCTATGATGGTTGAATATTTTATTCGGGGTTTAAAAGAAGAGTTGCAGAATGCGGTGATACTGTTGATGTGTAGAACAGTTGAGGAAGCAGCTACACTTGAGAGGTCTATTCGGGCTCGTCAGGCAAGCGGGTCAGGTTCGGGTAGTTTTCGGCTACCCCAGCAGGCAGCAGGAGTTAGTAAGGGAAAGGCTCCAGCAGGACCTTCATCTTCGGGTTTTGGTAAGTGGGGGCAAAAATTAAACAAGTATTCAAGGGTAAAGGAATAGGAAGAGGGGGTCGTCAGCAGTTTTAGCAGGGGCGTGGTTATACGCCAGAGGTAGAAGAATCGCAGCAGAGTACTGCTAGGCAACCCACTATTCCACCAGGTTACAGGTGTTATAATTGTAATCATCCAGGGCATTTGATCCGCAATTGCCCCTATCCGAGAGAATATGGGTATGGTAGAGGTTTTCAGCAGCAGCAGCCCCAACAATCATTAGCAGGTCGTGGTGGAGGTGCACCGCAGCAGCAAGGTAGAGGCCAGGTTATGGCTATCACCCGTGCCCAGGTAGAGGCATCGAACATGATAGAAGGTATAATACCTCTTTATGATTTTTCAGCCAGAGTTCTTTTTATTCAGGGGCTTCTCATTCTTTATTTCTGAAGAATTTTTGGATTGTATGGCTCATCCTCTAGAAGAGAAGTCATGTGAATTAGTAGTAGAGGTTCCCTCGGGTGAGTTTATGCTCACCTCGTGTTACATAGATGAAGCTCCTGTTGTGGTTCAAGGGAATCAGATGTCGGGCCGGTTGTATGCTCTTCAGTAGTCTGATTATGATATCATTTTGGGTATGGATTGGTTAGAAGCTTATGGAGCCATGTTAGATTGCAGAAAGAAAAGAATCAGGTTTTGTCACCCTAATGGTGTAGTGTTTGAATATCAAGGTATGCCCTCTCGTACTTCTAAGTTTATGATTTCTGCAATTAAAGCTAGAAAATTAGTTAATGAGGGATGTGTAGCTTATTTAGCTGCTGTGAGTCTGGTTGAGGCTGGTAAGTCAATAGAAGTAGTTCCCGTGGTTAGGGAATTTGCAGATGTTTTTCCAGATGATTTATCGGGTTTAGCTCCACACAGGGAGGTAGACTTTACTATTGAGTTGTTGCCAGGCACCATGCCGATCTCTAAAGTTCCATATCGGATGGCACCGGCAGAACTTAAAGAGTTGAAAAAGTAGTTGGAAGAATTGCTGGAAAAGGGTTTATTAGGCTAAGTCACTCCCCATGGGGGGCGCCGATGTTGTTTGTAAGAAAGAAAGATGGAAGTTTTAGAATGTGTATTGATTATAGAAAATTGAATGAGGTGACCATAAAGAATAAGTACCTGTTACCTAGAATTGATGATCTGTTTGATCAATTACAATCAGCTAAGGTATTTTCTAAAATTGATTTAAGGTCAGGGTACCACCAGTTGAGAATTAGAGAGGGTGATGTCGATAAAACAGCATTTAGAACCCGATATGGTCACTATGAGTTTGTGGTTATGCCATTTGGGCTAACCAATGCTTCTGCAGCTTTTATGGATCTGATGAACAGGATTTTTCATCCATATTTGAACCAATTCATTGTGGTCTTTATAGATGATATTCTGATTTACTCAGCATCTGAAGAGGAGCATGCAGCGCATTTGAAATTTGCCTTGTAGCTATTAAGAGATAATCAGTTGTTTGCCAAATTCAGTAAGTGTGAATTTTGGCTAAAAGAGATTCAGTTCTTGGGCCATGTCATATCAGCTGAGGGAGTGGCAGTTGACCCAAGTAAAGTGGAGGCAGTGATGAAATGGGAGGTGCCTAAGACAATTACTGAAATTAGAAGCTTTTTGGGGTTAGCAGGTTATTATAGGCGTTTCATTCAAGATTTTTCTAGGATCGCGGCACCCATGACTAGATAGACTAGGAAGGGTGTGCCATTTGTATGGTCTGGTGAATGTCAAATAAGTTTCATGGAATTAAAGAAGAAACTTACAGTGGCACCAGTGTTGACATTACCGACAGGTAATGGTGGTTTTGTTGTATATACAGATGCATCTAGAAGAGGGCTTGGCGCAGTGCTAATGCAGCATAGCAAGGTAATAGCTTATGCGTCCAGGCAATTGAAACCAGCAGAAGAGAATTACCCCACTCATGATTTAGAGCTAGCAGTAGTTGTGTTTGCCTTAAAGATGTGGAGGCATTATCTATATGGCGAGAGATTTGAAATTTTTACAGATCATAAAAGTTTAAAGTATATCTTTTCCCAGAAAGACATGAATCTCCGTCAGCGTAGATGGGTGGAGTATTTAAAATATTATGATTTTAGTTTGGCTTACCATCCAGGTAAGGCCAATGTGGTGGCTGATGCCCTAAGCAGAAAAGCCTATTTAAGCCAAATGATGATCAAGGAATGGAAGTTGTATGAGGAAATAACAGAGAACTCCCTGTTTGTGCCAAGCAGTCAACGACGGACAATATTAGCTAATAGTGCTGTAGAGTCGTCACTATATTGGGAAATTGTTGAGGCCCAAAAAGTAGATGTGAATTTAGCTGAAATTGTGAGAATTTAAGGAGTTGTTATTGATGATAACTGTGTGGTCAGGCTCAGTGGCAGGTTATTTGTACCAACAGAAAGAGAAGTAAAGCAAAGAGTATTAGAAGAGGCCCATAAATCTCGTACACTATTCACCCCGGTAGTACTAAAATATACGAGGATCTGAAGAAGTATTTATGGTGGCCTCATATGAAAAAGGAAATAGCAGAATTTGTCTCAGGATGTTCAATTTGTCAACAATTAAGGCAAAGCATCAAAGCCTAGAGGTTTATTGCAACCATTACCCATTCCGCAATGGAAATGGGATGATATTGCTATGGACTTTGTAGCAGGCTTGCCGAGGTCAGCTTCAGGACATAATGGAATATGGGTATTTGTTGATAGGCTAACCAAAGTATGCAGGTTAGTAGCAGTAAGTATGTCCTGGTCAGTGGACAGATTAGCAAAGATTTATGTTGATAGAATTGTTCCACTGCATGGTGTTCCAAAGTCTATTGTATCTGATAGAGATCCCAAGTTTACTTCTGGTTTTTGGAGGAGCTTGCAGAGAGTAGTTGGCACTGAGTTGAGATATAGCTCAGCTTACCACCCTCAGACAGATGGTCAAACAGAGAGGACTATTCAGACAATTGAAGATATGTTGTAAGCATGTTGTTTAGTTTGGGGTGGTAGTTGGGAGCAGCATCTGGGAATGGTTAAATTTGCTTATAATAATAGTTATCATACCAGTCTCGGAATGGCACCGTATGAAGCATTATATGGAAGTCCATGTAGAACACCATTGAATTGGCATGAGGTAGGAGAAAGGCAAATGGTAGGCCCTGAGTTGATACAGCAAACTACTGAAATGATAAAGTTTATTAAAGAAAAGTTGCAGACAGCTCAGAGCAGGCAGAAAAGTTATGCTGATAATCGAAGGAGACCACTTCAATTTGAAGTTGGAGACTCTGTCTTTCTGAGAGTTTCTCCTACAAAAGGTATTGTGCGATTTGGTAAGAAAGGAAAGTTGAGTCCAAAGTATGTGGGACCCTTTCAAGTGTTAGAGAAAATTGGAGAGACATCCTATAGACTTGATTTGCCAACTGATTTTGCAGATGTTCATGATATTTTCTATGTCTCCATGTTAAGAAAGTGTATTGAAGACCCAGCTCAAATAATCAGTTATCAGGGTGGAGATTTGAGGCCAGATATGTCTATGCCAGAATATCCAGTACAAATTACAGGTCCTAAAATAAGGAAGCTAAGGAATAAAGAAATTGAGTTAGTTAAGGTCAGATGGGAAAATAGGCTGGGAGGTGAGGATACCTGGGAGCTAGCTGAGGAAATGGTTAAGGGGTATCCTTACTTGTTTGAATAAAGTCTTAAATCTTTTTAGATAATAGTATTTGTAATTATGTTTTTAAAGTTGAATGTATTTGGAATGTGTTATGGATTTCAAGGTCGAAATTTCTTTTTAGATGATAGTAATGTAACGTCGCGCGTTTTTCGGATCCTTATGAATCTTGTGTTCAGCACTTTTGAGGCCAATGTGTGGCCAATGTGACTTGTGTTTGGAGTGAGCGTGCATTTTTGGGGCTTACTGGGCTGATAGTTTGGGCCTACAGCACCCTCGGGTTCTCTGTCTGTGATCGCGACAGTAGGGATGTCGCGTTCTGAACGCGACACTCTTGCCCGTTGCGTTCTTGTTGCCGTTTGTGGTGCTGATCGTCTGCATGTGCGCCACGTGTTGGGTACTGGGAGACCTGCAGACGTCAGCTGATGGGAAGGTGACTCTTAGCCCCATCGCGATTAGGTCACGACGTGACGATGCGTTGCAATTTCAACTGTCGAGGGTTTTTAAATAACCCCAGCCAGGCAGAACCGCAAGGTGTTTTGCTCGGCCAGGGGGAGAGGCTGTGTGGGTTTCCTGGAGGATTTCGGCATGGAAGCTCGCGGGTTGGCATGTTCTCGCCCCGGGAAACGCCAAAGGATCCCCGAACTACGTGTTCTTCGCGAAGGTAGGGTAATTCCTCCCGTTTTTGGGCTGCAGATCGCGGGTGACAATTGTTCGACTTGTTATTTGCATTTCCAACAATAGATACCATTACTAGGGATTCACAAAAGCATGAAAAACATGAATTAAGGGTGGTTTGCGTGGCATAGAATGGTAATCCGTGGAGAGGATCTCGGATTAGGGTTCCTGCCTGTGAAGGCAACGGAACCCCATGTCGCGATCTGAACGCGACAGGCCTACCCGTCGCGTTCAGGTGGGGAATGCAACATGTTGATGCGTCGCGTTCATATGATGAACGTGCCACATCGGGTCGTCGCATTCTGAAGGCGACACAGGCCCATGTCGCGACCACAGCCGAGTGGTCTGAATGTGCATTACTTATGTGATATGATTATTCGATGTATTTGGTAATGCCATGTGGTGCATTGGCACCCGTGGCGCTCTGGGAGACCATGCTTTCGAGGCTAGAATGTTGGTTACGTAGCTAGCTAGTGGTTTGTGTGTTGGCGTGATATGCACGCGAGTTGCACTGTGTTCACGTGTTGTGGACAGTCAGTACTCGTGAATATTGTCGGATTTCACGTGGTTTGTGCGGTGCGCACGTGGTTTTGTGTGCGTGGCAGGTAGTATGACGCCTACCATGGTTACCTCTCCAGTTGGGTGCCCCAGGTTCTCTGTGAGCCAGGCTGTTAGTTCAGGGCTTGTCCTGGTACTTGTGTTGTACCGTCGAGGTCTGTGTCGTCTATCCTGGACACCCTCACTCCTTTATTTGAGTTGTACCTCTGGCTGAGGGAAAGACGACAGTGGGACAGTGACTCTTGAGTTTGTTTTTAGTCACTTATAGCGCGCTCTTAGTTGGGGGTACAGACACTAGTAGTCGACACTGGTCCTCAGCTAGTCCTTTCCAGTGCCTCACGCTAGGGTGCTCTGGCCAGAGACCCTAGAGGTGCCAGGAATGGGCCTGCGGTTGTGTGTCCGCAGGAGTGGTGTTTAGTTGGTCTCTACAGTTATTTGACTTTTCCACGTGGAGCGGCAGCTGGACCTTTCGTCCGTGGCTGCGAGACTGAGAGGTAGACCTGTGTTTGTTTGTCCGAGTCAGTTACTGGTGTCGCAAACCAAGTCTACGTGGCTCGAGTGTGGCGGTCTCTACTTTAGCTCGTACACGTGATTGAGTTTTGTCGTTTATTTAATTACTTTGTTTAATATAGTCGGCAAGTGGTAAGTATGTTTATTGCTTTAATAATCTACGTGGTTGTGCTATAAATTGCTAGTATAGTTTACTGCTTCCATACTTGTGTTTGGTTTGCTCGAGTTGGGGGAGTTCCCTACTGAGCCAGTGATTAGTGAGGCTCACCCCTACTCCCCACAGGCGAAGGTGAAGAGGAAGTTTCGTTACCATCTTCCAGTTCGGGGCCGCGTCGCAGCGGTGGCAGGGGTGACCTACACCTACTACCAGAAGATGGTGGAGAGGCTCCTGGGGTTGAAGGTGACGAGGGAGAGGTCGTCCTTGGTGCCGAGGATGAGGCTGCAGGAGAGCCTAGGGGTGGTGGATGCTCGCCACCAGACAGGAGAGGGGCAGACAGAGTACATGGCCCGGCTGACAGCGGATGCCAGAGCAATGCTGGCGGAGGAGGAGGGAGCAGTGGTGGATAGAGACCCGAGACGCTTTTTGATCCTTGTGATTGGGAAGTTGATCTTGGGGACCCGAGGAGACCCGGTGAGCTGCCAATGTCTGCCCCTGCTGGAGGATCTGACCCAGGTGGGCAGTTATGCATGGGGTGCGGCCCTTCTGGCCCACCTCTTTGACAGCCTGGGTACCTCCGGTAGGGAGACAGGGGTGGCCGGGTTCTTTCCGTTTTTACAGGTATGCTTCTCACCCTTACCCTTTATTGCTTTCTTGCTTATTATAATTGCTTGTGGTACTGATTATGTTGTTTTGCAGGTGTGGGCCTACTACTACCTCCCCTCCCTAGGGCGGGGAGTGCCGAGGCGACCGGGTACTGTACCGCTCTTGCAGCGCTGGCGGTTTCATCGCGATGAGCGATCCCTGCACCTGCAGGTGACCCTCATCCAAGATGCATTGGACGTCGTCCCCTTCGGACATGTGAGCATTTCTACCCTTAGTAACCCTTCCTTTCTTTATCACTGACCATCGACTAATGAGTTCCTATATGTGATGTGCAGGTCGAGTGGACTCCCTACATCGGGGAGGACGACAGAGACCAGCCGTGGGTGGAGCAGGGCCACCCCTACTTCGGTAGGCAGATCTAGCTTCATGCCTTCAACACGGTGGTACCACTCCACCTTCGGCTGGTCGCGCGGACACTGGGGCTCCACCAGGCGGCGGTGGAGTTCCCAACCCGACAAAGGCTATGGGAGAGGCTGGGTCGCAGCTTCCGGGGCATCCAGCAGGTTACCGACTAGAGGGAGCGAGCCCGGGAGCAGCTCGAGGACTGGCGGCAGCGGGGTCGAGTGGTGACCTCCAAGGCCACCAGCGACGAGGACTACTTTCGTGCCTACGCACGGAGATACGGGGCCCAGGTCTACAGGGGGACTCGACGACCGGTGAGTATCACTAACTTAGCCCTTTCTAAATATTTTTATTGTTAATTCTTTAGCTAACCTGACCTGTGTTCGCAGCTTGACCCCGAGGGTCGGATCGCCTCCCTCGAGGGCATCCTCCACTCCACGATCCAGCAGAGGGATGACCTCCAGCGGACCGTGACCGAGCTGGTGAGTGTTCTATTTCCTATCCTTTCTACTCTTAGCTTCAGTTGACTGACTCCTGTGTTTTTCCTTGCAGCGCGCCGAGCTGGAGCGGGCGCAGCAGATGGCGGGAGGTGCTTCTACTTCTCGGGACGAGCCTGGCCACTCCATGTTGGAGGGCCACTTGGCAGCAGCGGTGACCCGGGTGGAGGATGCTATGGCCCAACTGTGTGAGCGGGTGAGTTATTAATTACTTGCCCCTTGTTTTCTTTTATTTCTCTTAATGACAAATGTTTGACTTGCAGGAGGCGGAGTTGAAGGACGCTCTGGCACGGACGACCGTGCTAGAGGCGGAGATGGCAGAGTTACGCCTTCACCCTCAGGTGGAAGAGGCTACAGGACTGCGCCGGGAGATGGACGAGCTCCGCTCGTAGCTGGGGAGCGAGCGACACACCGTCCTGGTGCTGAGGTTAGAGATGAGGGGGCTGGAGAGAGCCTTGTCCCTGGTTGGCCGGAGTCGCTCCTCGGCCAGCAAAAGTGGCATCCCTAGTGGGTCAGCCGGACATTATCTAACAGTTCCTCCGGACGGCGGAGGAACGAGGAGGAGGGACGACAGCGTGAGGGAGCAGCCGAGGGGAGCACGACGGGACCAAGGGAGATGGCCCCTCCACCTTCTCGCCCGCCTGAGGGTTCAGGGGAGAGTGGTTGAGGGCTTGTACTTTTTGCCTTTTGTTCATGATGTATCATGATGATGATGTAGATATGTAATGGAATAGAATGGAATCTTTTGTCTATGGAATGTGATTATGTGACAGAGACGAGTGAGATATGAGTGCCGCTTTCTTTCTTCCGCTTGTGACCTGCACACTTAGGACAACCATGAAGACAAGTTAGATCCGTTCTTCGACTTAGCCCCTTGCCTTAAGCGTGACAAGTGACCAACCTTGATAAATGGTCAAAGGGCTAGGCCTTTATTAAATAGGCGAAAAGACATAAGTAAATAAATGACATGCATGAATGAATGAGTAAAGTGTTCTTTGGGATTTTGAAAACATTTTTGGAGTTTTGGGATATTTTTTTTGAGTTTTGGAATATTTGATTTTTTTTTTTTGGAGTTTTGAAATATTTGATTTTTTTTTAGTTTTGAAATATTTGATTTTTTTTTAGTTTTGAAATATTTGATTTTTTGGAGTTTTGAAATATCTGATGATTTTTTTTTGAGTTTTGAAAGACGCCTAAAGCCGACGTTAGCCCTTCCTAAAATAAGACACGCGAGACGGAAGGTACTCGCCCTTTTGGGCCACAACACATAAACCAGTTCAAACCACTAGTTAGGAATCTTGGTCACTTCCCCTTCTTACCAAAGGCTTTACTAAGGTAGGATGTGCATTTAGGGGTGACATGCCATGGATGACTGCCCCTAGTTGATAGTGTAGCTAGTTAGGCCATACCTAAGAGATGACCCGATCTTATAGAGGGAAAGGAATACTATTTAAGGAAAGTCTAATGTAGGTTTAAGGACGTTGGGTTCGGCTTCTTCCCACAGCATACCCTTCCAAGATTAGGTCTATTGCGTAGGGACTTTGTGGTCTTTTCTAATGGATTTTGCACTGTCTAGGGCATGCGTACGACCGGGCTCATGAGCGTCCCGTGGGGACTTTGCCACTCTTTGCCATTCCCCTATTCTATCATGTATTTTTCTATCCTTTCTTTTGCTCTTTGTTCCTTTGCTTTTGTTATTTGACTGTCCCTATTTGAGACTTCCTCTCGTCAAAGTATGCTTAAGGTTGACAACCTCGCCCTTACGACCCTTGCCTCTACAGTTCGACCGATTTGGAAGAGAATGACCATCGCATCGCTAGAGTAGGGCCTTTATAGATACGATACCTACTAAGTGTAGTCACCAGGGCTTGCCGTGTGTGTGTGGGTCCTAACTTAGGGCGACCCTTAGTGATTTGGGAAAGGACTTCGAACTCTTAACACAGGGTTATCCCTAATCTAAGTGTTGTGGCCTCACACCTAAAGACCTAGGGATAGAATCTTTTGAGGTATAACCCATTCCACGGATGTGATGGATGTGGGAGGATCTAACAGTTCAGATGCAGCTGGCGGCCGTGTTCTTTCTTCCTTCCAGAACAAACAGTTGAAGGCTATAGTGATGTCTTCTATGTCGATCCAGCGGTACCATTCAGCCTCTGGGTCCCCTGTTTTCCTTCTGTTTCCCGGACGGAGTATTTCTAGTGCCTTATATGTGAGCATAGGGGCCATGTGCCGGGAGAAATTCTGGCCATGCACCTCATGTTGTGACAGCTCTGCCTCGACCACCACAGTGGTGTATCTCGGTTGGGTTGGACCTCTGGTAAAGTGACACCTTAGTGTCCATGTGAGTGGTTCGCAGTCTGCTTTAAGAGTGGACATACTGGATGACCACGGCTTGGACTTCTCCCTGTAGCCAAGTCCCCATTGGCTTTTCATCACGATGTCTGGAATGGGCTTGGTGATGCCTTGTAGTTCTGCCCCTAGGCCTTTTCCTTCTTCATAGCTGAGCTTCATCATGATTTGCCACCCCTTATTGTTTAGCGGCTCCTTCCTCTTGACTGCATTGACTTGTGAAGGACTGGCCTCTTGTTTAGGATGGAATGAGTAGGCCCAAGGAAAATTGATGTCCAGCACCGAGACAACGGGCTTATTGGCGGGCCACACAGTTGGTAGCAGAGTGTCATTGATGGCATCGACTGTGTGAGCAGTGGCTATGCTTTTGACTCTGATCACCTGTTCTTGGAACGGAAACTTAAGGCATTGGTGTGCAGTGGACGGTACGGCCCCCAGTGCTTCTAACCATGGGCACCCCAGGATGGCTTTGAACATGGGGTCGATGTCAAGTACATAGAAATCGACAATGACGGCTAGCGGCCCCAGTTCGGCTTGTACAGTCACCATGCCGTGGCAAGATCTTCTGGAGTTGTCATACGCAGCAATGGTGGTTGGTGTTGGTTTTAGCAGCCCTTCTGACACATCACAGGCTCTCAGAGTACTCAGTAGGCAGACATTTATTGACGCCTCAGTGTCGACCAGTGCTGCCCCCACTGCTACATGGTTAATGACTAGGGTAACGCAGAGCGGGAGCCTCCTGGCTTCTGGGGGTGCTAGTTCATTCTCGAAAAATGTGATAGCCGGCCCATGAGTCACCATGTCTAGTGCACTCGGCAATTTGTCGGCAAGCATGTCCTCATTCACCATTACCCTTTGCAAGAAATTTCTCAATGCTTCTTGATGTTCTTTGGATCTCTTTATCAATTCCAATATGGAGATTTTAGCTGACACATGATCAAGATGCTTGAGGATACCATAATGTGTGCCGGGTAGTGGCTCATCCACCCCCTCATCATGTGGTTGTTGTTGAGGCTGTTGCTGAGGTGGTTGCAGGACCTGTTGGGGATTACTCTGGCTGGTGGGGGCCGTG
Organism: Colocasia esculenta; assembly: GCA_014218235.1. NCBI lineage: Eukaryota > Viridiplantae > Streptophyta > Magnoliopsida > Alismatales > Araceae > Colocasia > Colocasia esculenta. The sequence continues at coordinate 123,604,846 of CM024754.1, forward strand.
GAGATGGGTGGATACGGGCGACGAAAGACTCGTCTGCTCGGTAGGGTGGTTGGTTGGGTGGCAGTTTGTCTGTTGGAGGATAATGTGGCAGCGTAGGGTTGGTCCATCCCAGATGGAGGTAAAATGATGGGTGTGGGAGTGGTTATAATGGGTGGTGGTAGCTTGGAGACAGGTGGAGCGAGGGATGTGGGTGGTAGGATAATGGAGAGCATAGAGACAGGTGCGGGTGTTGAGCCGATGGGCAGTATGATGGTGTTCGCCTGGGAAACTAAAGGAGGGACTGATTGGGGAGCCATGTTGGCTGGTTGTATTGTTTGGGATTGTTGAGGATATTGGTGGTTAATGGCCATCATCTGCTAAACATCGGGTTCATCATCATACGTCCAGTTCGCTTGAGGAGGGGGGTGATGGACAATAGGATTCACTTGGGCTGGTGGTTGTGGTGGATTGGGAGCCGACGGATGGTTTGGCAAGGGGTTATGGACAATCCCTAGGTCCGGCAATGGCTGTTGTTGTTGCTGTTGTTGAGGGGGTGGTTGGCGCTGCTGCTGTTGCTGCCTCTGCCTTTCTTTGATATCTCCGATTACTCTTCGGAGAGTTGTCCAGTCCAGTCTGTTTTGCTCATGGAGATCATATACCAGGTCTTTGAACGTGAAGCACTGCTCAATAGTGTGACCTAGCTGCCGATGGAACATGCAATATCTTGTTTGGTCCACACTTGGGTTCAATGGCCTTTCCGGAGGGAGTTTGATGGCATCTGTGGAGATCAGGGCCAAGAAGATGTTGGAGAGTGTTTCAGGAAGTGGTGGGTATTGAGTTCTCCTTGGACCTAGGGGACACCTTTGTTGGGAGCCATCGGGAGGTGGTACTTGGTTATATTGGGGCTGCTGGCTTTGTAGGGGATTGGTGCGGTTTTAACCCTGGGCAGTGTAAGGTTGACGGTTGTTGTTCTGGTCGGCAGGGTTGAATGCACTCACCTGCTCGTTAACTTGGACACCCTCGGTCACTGGCCCCTGAGGTTTTCTTTGGAAGTGAGACTTTTGGGGTTCGAACATGGAGTGTATGGGGAGTCTTTGAGTTGGGTTTGGATGAACCAAGCCCGACTATAGAGTTGATGCATGGTGGTGATATCATTCATGGCTAGGATATTCTTATAGGTAGGTGTTGCATTGGCAATGGTGATCTTGAACTTCCCTCCCTCTGGAAGGTACCCCGGGACTCGTGTGGCCATCTGTCTCCACCTGTCAGCAAATGTAGCAAAATCTTCATATGACTTCATCCTTTCAAGTATGAGATCCGTAAGAGAGTATTCTGGCCCGACCCTATCTTGAAATTGTTCAAGGAACTTCCCTTTCACTGTGGCGAAGTCCTATGCATCCTCAAGTAGCAAAGAGTAGAACCAGTATAGTGCAGGCCCGTCCAATGACTGATGGAACAGATATGCCATTAGGCGGCGGTCATGCTGGTAAGGTGCAAACTCATAGATGAACTCCTTGATGTGGATGTATGGGTTGCCAGAGCCATTGTACTTGCGGTACTTTGGGAGTTCGGATGGAGATGGGACCCACAGGCCATTGAAGTTAGGCATGTGAACATCATGGTGCTGCCTAGGGTCGACTTGCCTTCGTAGCTCTTGGAGTTCCTTCTTAATGGATGCCCACTCGGACATCATGTCGGGAGCGGCGGAGGGTTGAGCGTACAAGGAGGAGGCACGAGATGCCGGCCTGGCGCGCGGCTCAAGCTGTGGTGGATGGCAAGGGAGATATGGTAGCGACCGGGGCCTCGACTCACGTGGATGGTAATGTTCAGACTCGAAGGGAGTGAATCGAATGGCCCGTGGCCGGATGGGAGTGTTGTCGGCTGGTTCCGTGACAATACGAGGGCCGGAGGTAGATGCCATGGGGCGAGAGGCGCCGCTCTGGGTGAGGGCGACGAGGCGGCCTTTCCTTTGAGAGCCGTCATGAGATTTTGGATTTGAGACTGATCAAGCTGAGGAATTAGGCGCATGAGTTGAGCAGCTTGATCATCTGCGTGAGGGGAACGGACATTTAGTGACAGGCCACCATCGTCGGGACGGTGACTCTCACTGGCATGGACTGTGGCGACCCAGGGTCGGGTCGACTCCTCGAAGAGATCATGAGGAAGAGATTCCTCATAGTTTTGGGAGGTGTAGAATGCAACATCTAGATTCTCACCATCATAGACCAGGTTCAAGTAAGACTCCATTTTTGAAGAGTAAGAGTTTTTTTTTTTTTTTGAAAGACGCCTGTCCAGACTTGGAAGACAACCTTACCTAAACGGACACCTAGTTTCCTAAACAAACAATCCTATGCAGACAAAAGAAAGAGAAAACGTCTCACCTAAAGCAAGCAGTTGGCAATGATGATGGTTTCTTTTATTTGATTCAATTTTACCTTTTAGTGGATTGACTTTTTAGCAAGTTCCCTCAAAGGAAAGGGTTTCCTGAAGGGAGGAGGCTTCCAACTTCGGGTTTGACTAGGATTCTCACAGACTCAGCAATGCATGAATCCTAACGTTAGGTGGCAACAGGTACAACCAGCCCGGCGGCCGTGTGGGAATCTACGGTTAGCGGGGACTTACGGAGGCCCTCAAGTGAGTGCTCTAGTCGGACACAAGGAATATGTGGTCGAGAGAGCGGGCATCGCTAAGGAGGACAATCCTAAAATAAAATATGGAATTATGTATGCGCCCTATGTGCACCAGAGTGCATGCAAAATCTAGCCTAAGACTAACAAAATAGAAATCAGGCCGACCTGCTCTCAAAAGTAGAAGGCAACCACTAACCTAGCGCGACCAGGATTGCGACAGGAAGCGCGTCGCGTTCTTCTTCGCAGTGGACAGAGATCAGATAGGACCTGATTATGCATGAAAAATCAAACAACCCTATAGCATGGAGGACTGATAAACTTGTGAAAGCATGGATCAGGCACAAAACAACTCAGAGCATGGATGGAGTACTTGAAATAAACCCAAAACACATATATGGATGGAATCAGGAGCACTGACCTGATCGCGACGACCTCCCTGTCGCCTTCCAGATCGCGACGGCTTCAACGTCGCCTTCTCACCCAGTGTAGCAGAACTTAAAACAATAGTGAAATAAACGAAAAAAACGTGAAATCTAAAGATGAACCACACACATAAAGGACTGAAACAAGTAGGGGAAGACAGTAACAAGCACGATAGGCACTAGTGGTCCCACTGTGATCGCCAAAAGGTGTAATCACGGGATTTGCTCCCCAAAGATAATGATTAAAAATAAGGAAAGGAGACTGTGATCGCCACCAAAGTAGTTGCAAAGATGTATGACGAAGAAAAGATGCTAACTACCTTGGAAAAGGAAGAAAGGGGTAGAAGGGTACCTGGTCCTGTGAATGCGACAGGCAAGCTGTCGCCTTAAGTATAAAGCGACGATGAAGCTATCGCCTTCTAGTTCCCTGAACGCGACGCGCTGTCCATCGCCTTCTGGAGATCACGACCAGATGAACGTCGCCTTCTACTTCAGAAGATGAAGACTATGGATTCTCTTCTTCCTACTCCTTAGCCAGCCAAGGGGCAAGAGCCTCGTGCTGCTACTGTCTTCTACAACCCTGCCAAGAACATCAAAACAAGAGCAAACCCATTAGACAAAAGTTTTGTGTAGAATCTATTCCAAAAGCATGAAAGAACATGAAATAATTGGGAGGAACTCACGTGGGGTGGGGTTTTAACCCCTTTGGGTGATTAAACTAGGTGTGTGTGGAGTGTTCTAATGCAGATCTACGAAAAAAATGAATCTAAACATGCATGTATGAAGAGAAAAATCAAGAAGAGCAAGAGAGGAAAAGTGTAGATGAGGAGAAAATGCCCTGGGGGGCACTTCCTGGTCGTCTGGAGGCTAAGAGGTCTTCTGAGATTTCGAAGCTCTCTGGGAGAGGAAGAAGCAGACGCCGGCCTTGCCCTAAATCATGCTCTATGAAGGGATTTATATGTGATTATTCCTGAACGGGCTAGGAGAGGAATAATGGGGCATAGTTTGAATTTGGGTAGGTGTACTCGTGCAAGGAGAGTTAGAACATGGAAAGGACATCCTGAGGAAGGTTTCCCCCGAGTTTGGAAGGATTTGGACGCCTCTAGACCCATCAAAAGATGGATTATTCATGAATAGCAAGAGTCCAAGTTGGGTTAGGAAAGGGTACGTTGCATGGAAACCAGAATGCGACGGGCTCCTTGTCGCTATCAGATCGTGACGCCTCGATACGTCGCCTTCCATAGAAGGAAAGCTTTTAAGCATTTTCTGGAAAATTTTTAGGGAATTAAAAGGTCAAATAAGAACGCGACGTATCGAGGCGTCACCTTCTGAAGGAAATCGATTCTGGCTTGAAGGCAAGTCGATGTGAGGCGGAATGCGACATGAAGGACATCGCCTTCTGAAGAAGAACGCGACAGGGACGCTGTCACCTTCATAAACTTTCAGCATATGGCTCATACAAAGGGTCTGATCTCCTCACATAGGTATCGGATTGGTGTGCAGTTTGAGGCGTTGAACTCCCAACTCAGAGAGCTACGAAATGATGATGAAGATTGATTGATGTGATGATGAAGACTGATTGATGTGACCAGGAAGAACCCACCAGGGCGATGAATGAGCAAGATGCCATGATCGGAGAAAGCCAGCTAGGCGATGATGAGCCAATGTGGGGCATCAATGATATGACAAGGGATTTGGCTCGACTTATGGGCCAGAAATGGGTGTCTACAGGGACATGTAGTTGTCTCTTGGCAATTTTAGGTTCCAACAATGTCACTGGTTTTTAGACATCTTGTTCATTAAATACAAAATATGAAATAATAAAAAACAATGGGGTTTCCAAAAATTGGTAGGTTTGGGAGCCAACTTCTGCACATTTTGGAGTCTAACAGGTTATTTTGAAGTCCAACGAGCTGTTTTGATGTCAAATTTGAGTATTTTGGAGCCCAACTTCTGCACATACATCACATATGTGGAAACATATATTAGAGGGCTTTAAAATGTACTTGTCATAGAATATGTGTTCACCTGTAATTACAAAAGTATCCTTTTACAAACTCATTCCCACACAAACTCAAATGAAAATATAAGAACACCATTCATATATTGTTAATGACATTGAAAGAAAATCACAAGCTAGTTGGAGCCGAAATTTGTTGACATCAACGTCAGTGAAGTCCCAACATAATTCCTACCTCTTCGTTAGGCGATCTATGTACATCAAACAATACATAGTGCATTTCATGCTAGGTTTTGTTGTTAAGGACATTTATCATTAAAGATCAACTCAAAATCCTCAGCATTTGTGAGCCTTTATATCGAAGATTTGCTTTCAGAATTGGTTCCTGTGAACAATAAAACAAAGAATGTAATTAATTCATAATGTTTATCACCTACTGCAAACACAGTTGGGCATACCCATGTCCTAGCGATAGTGTCATAAATTGCATGTCCTCTGCAGGAATTGTAAACTACAATGCGGATTTGCTCCACTTGTAGACTAAGTAGCAAACAATGGTTCGATACATGGAGAATAAAGAACAGGACAATGTAATTCTGTACTCTTCGTGCAATGGCCAGTATTTACCTCATCGTCCGTCATATTGCCCCATAGTATATCCCAAATATGTGACCATTTCAAAAAATAATTATTAGTAAAGGTCAACATAGTCTGGCTGAAATGTATGACAAGCAAGAAATGAAGGCCAGTTTAAATTATGAAAATTGAAGCCAATAAATAAATGTTATTGACTGTTCATTTACTTGTGGTCAGCATATCCCTCCTCGGCAAGGAAGGCCTCTATTAATGTTGTCTGCCTCTCACTGGCTTCGTATTTGCAAATCCATTCCTTATAAAACTTGTGAAGCTTGCACATTGCCTTCAACACAAATTATGCAATGATAAATTATAAAACAAAGAAATATAAATCACTAATGCATGACATCAAATAATGTAGTTTGCAACTGTACCTTTTTTTCCTTTCTTTCGCTCATATGTTATTTCTTTTTTTGAAGCCTTATCCAGCCTTCTGAATGGTGATTGGTCATACATTCCAGGCTGGCGATCGTCTCAACACTTGATATTCTTTATTAGGGACCTCAAGTTAATCAGTGCGGTGGTAGGGACTGGTCTTACTGGATCAGGTACAATAAACCCCTGTTCCATACAAAAACTCTCAGGTCGACAGATGAATGCATATCCTAGAATCAAACTTACTTAAAGGAAGGTTGCAACAGTATTGGTTGATAGACCAAGGCTAATTGTCAACAGACAGAGAACGGTGGACCGAAAGGATCAAACCAATCGATTGGAGAACAAAGTTATGTGTTTTCCTGTCGTTCATGTGTCGACACTTACCACCTAATGTATCGATACATGTGACATGATTTGCTCCGATATTCCGCGTCGGGGGGCGTGACAAAATAGGTCTCAATGTGGATCAATTATATATATATATATATATATATATATATATATATATATATATATACCAAATAAGTCTCAATGTGGATCAAGTGAAACAAATACTATTTTAAGTGGGCCAAATAGGTCTCAATGTGGATCAAGTGAAACAAAAAGTATTTAAAGTGGACCAAATAGATCTCAATGTGGATCAAGTGAAACAAATATTATTTTAAGTGGACCAAATAGGTCTCAATGTAGATCAAGTGAAACAAATACTATTTTAAGTGGACCAAATAGATCTCAATGTGGATCAAGTGAAATAAATACTATTTGAAGTGGAGCAAATACGTCTCAATGTGGCACAAGTGAAACAAATACTATTTTAAGAGGAACAAACTGCATATTATGTGGAACAAACAGATGTCAATGTGTATTAAATGATTGATACTTTCACTAGCATGGAATATTATGTGGAACAAATAGCTCCCAGTTTGTATTACATGCTTCTATTGTTATAAAAACTGGAAGAAATGCTTCTTAAGTAGAACTAGAACAAATGTTACTTCATTGAGGAGAGTGTGGAGAAAAGTCGCATATTATGTGGAACAAATAGCATGTAAACTGGAACAAATGGCTCCCAAATTGAAGTACAAGTTACACTCATATAAGATTACATCATTGCATATAAGATTTAGCAATAGTAGTGACGCCTCCCGAGTCTATTGTTTTTGGGGCATTAGGCTCAATATTTTTATTAAATTTTGTGGATGATCTGCTTCTTTTCGTATCTTCTCCAAGGCAAATTGGAACCGCTTTTTCCCACTTTCTTCCTTTTGTTGATGCTCTTGGAGGATCAGCCACCTGAGTATTGTTTACCAAGTGTTCTCCATTGTCGACAATGCACTGGACAATGTTACCATTGATGGGTTGCATCACCTTCGCCAGTAGATGGAGAATTTCTGCCAATGCCTTGTCATAGGATTCCTCTGTGCAAGAGGCGGCTTCAACCACCTTCATGAAACAGTATATAAGATTTATATATCTTGATGACGATGTCTTCAATTAGAATATTAAATGAGTCACTTGCATGTCTATAGCACATATCTTTCTGCCACCACTTTAAGAAATACTTTTTTGGTATGCTCTCAATGCCAAAATAATGCAATGCCACGATCGCATGTCAACATAGGTAGCCCTTAAAGTGAAAGCAATTGCAAGAATATTCAACCTCTTGTTGTTCTTTATTATGTATGATCGTGCATATTTTGTCCACAACTTTTGATGTACCTTTAAAGTTCACTCTTTCAAAAGATTTCACTCTTAGTGTGAAGGATGTGTCATCTAAGCTCAGGAATGTTGGTTGACATGCAGCTACCTTGATCAATTTGTGTTGGAACTTCTAAAATATCGACCTTGTATAGATGGCAGCTGCTTGTTTCTCAAAAGGTGAAGATATTTTCAAAAATGGTTTGGTGATTTCATGTCCGCTTTGTTTTCTGCATCAAATCTACATTCAAGCGCCAGAGTAAACTTTTGTACAAACTCAGATAGTGTGGTCTTAGTTGTGACAAATCCATCGAAGAAGTGATCGATGCTTTCACTACATTGCGATGTAGACATTCCTACATTATATATTTTCACATCAACACATATCATCCAGAAACAAAAAGTATAATATTTAATAATACAGAAAGAAGATATTTATGGCTTGACATGCATACTGACAAAGAATACATCCTTCAAGATAATAGGAACCCACTTTCTAAGACATTCATACAACCCTTCCGGCCAATCATTATTCTTTGAACTTTCATATTTGCACATCAGCACATCCCACTTTTCTTTGAAATCATGTGTGGAACTTGAATCGTAGATACAAGCATCAAAATCATTCATGAACCGTGAATTTGATATGCATATGTGGCCAATCTTTTCAGGTATCTTCTTTAAAATGTGCCAAAGGCAAAATTGATGTCGGGTGTTAGGAAATACCTCAGCAATCGCAGCCTTCATTGCTTTATCTTGATCTGTGATGATTGCCTTTGGATGAATGGCCCCTGTTTGCTTGTATCTAACAATTGAACAACCACAAGAAGCTACCAATTTTGTCATTGCTTAACAGCGTGCAACCGAGAAGGATAGATTGTCCATGGTGATTAACTCCAACCAATGGGGCAAAAGGCATTTGATAGGTGTTAGTCAAATAAGTCGTATCAAAACATACCACATCATAAAAGTATGTGCACACAGTCCTTGATCTCCCATCAATCCAAAATGCATGCCTTAACGTGCCATTTTCATTCAAAGCTACATTGTATAAGAAGGTGGGATCCTTAGCTTACATGGTTTGAAAGTATGTTAGCATTGTATTTGCATCACCATCCTTCAATTTTGTTTGACTCTCCTTGTCAAGGAAGTTTCTACAGTCCTTCTCTGTCCAAGATAAATTGCAGATGCCCCCACTCCTTCTCACCATTGCCGACATGATTTTGGTAGGTGGTATGCCAACATTACGTATATTCACAATTTTAGCTTTCTCTGGTGTGCAGATTTTTCGATGAGATCTTAAGTACACAGCTCTTGCAGGTTGAAGAATATGATTATGCTCAATCTTCACATCATACATTGTAAATTTCTGTGTGTCTTTGTCTAGCTTGACCCTCACCGATGCTTGGCATCCAACCTTATATGAATCACGAGGTCGCACAGTACTTTTGTTCCTTTTAGCATGACCACTCTTGTGACAACTGAACTTCTTGTAGTTGCGCATGCCTTTTATCTTGCGAGTGTCTGAAATGCTAATTCCAAAACTTTTGTGTTTTGTATAATTATTGTAGAAAATCTTTATCGCTTCCATCGTTTCAAACACCATGTCATTACAAGGTTATGTTTGTTGAACTTCTTATTTTCCATGCTCGATAGGGGCACTCAAATCATCCATCAAAACATAGTGGTGTTGTACTGTCACGTGGTTCAATGTGAAACAAAAAAATAGTTGAAGACATCATATCATGTGGATCAAATAGGTATTCACGTAGAATAAAAAACTGGCAAGAGGACTAAATGCATAAACAAGTGGAACAAAAAACTAATGAGGTTCAAAAACTAATAGATCAGAGGGAACAAAAACATCTAACCTATGGAACAAATAGTTGTTCAGTCGAACAATAAATAAACAAAGGCAAACAATATATAAACCTTTCTTTTTAGGCGTGAAGTAGCCTTCCATCTGCACTTCTTTCGGTTTTGGTGTGGAACCTTTCTCATCTATCTGCACTTCTTTCCCTTTACGTGTGGAGAAATCTTTGTCATATATCTACTCTTCTTTTGCTTTTGACATGGACAAACCTTCCTCTCTCATTGACAAAAATGGTAGAAGAACGCCTCAATATGAAACCATGTTGACAGTGATCAATATCACAAAGTTAGTGAACCTGAAAACAATTGATTACCATCGATGGAAGCCTCAGAAGTAGGGGTTTCAACTTCTAAGAGTTCTTCTATACTTCAAGTTGTTGTATGGTTACCAGAACTACTACTATCTTCGCCACAGTAGCTTTCTGTTCGATCCCTTGTAACTGATTAGTAGTTAGATGTGGGCCAAAGTACATACAGAAGAAAGGCATGTGGGAAGGATCGCACGGCATGAAGAACGGGTATACAAATGGGCTTCTCATCAGTGACACTACTGCAATGCCAGACGATGTAGGTACACATAGTTACATTGGAGCCCCTGCTCTCATCGCAAACGTAGATGGGGACGGCAACTTTGTATTCCTATCTACCATATCACTAGCAACCCACGTTCTCTCATCAACTTTCTCTACTTCCATGTCAGTGACTGCACCTTCTTTCCTGTTGGAGCTGTGCATATTGTTGCCCAGATAGCAAGCCCAGAGGGGGGTGAATGGATTGCTTAAAAAGTCTTTTAGTAGAAATTCTTGTAAATAAAACAAACTAGAGAGACAACACTAAGATTGATAGTTAGGGTTAGTGTTAATCAAACCAACAAGCAAGCACAAAGACAACAGAAAGTTTTATCCTAGTTCGGGCCTCCTATCCCAAGGAGTCCTACGTCCAGTCCCCAAGCAACCACTTGGGATTCCACTATACAAGGGTACAGTCCCCCTTAAGGATACTTACACATCCAGCCGCAGCTGGCCTTCTCTTCTCAACCAGAAGAGGAGTAACACCACCTGCACCAACAGGTCTTTTCTTCACACCAGAAGAGGATCAACTAAAAGGAATGTGTTGCTTGAAGAAGGCCCCAAGACCAAGCTTATAATCACTTGCTTGATCTGAGGCAAAGTTAGAGAGAAACTAGATGATTACAAGATGACTCTCTCTTAGAACTACGTAAGCTCTCAAGAACACATGCACTATTCTCACAGAGAGCTAAGAGCTGCTGATGGTTGGATTGGACGAGCTGGCTCTTGTTGTTCTTCAGGTGACTGGAGTTTCAAGCTTCTCAAGGTTCAAAGATTTGAGCTGTCTAACTAACTTGTTTGCTTGGAGTCACCAATCTTCTATTTATCTTCTTTGAAATAGTTTTGACTGTTGTAGTATTCGTTGAGATATCTGTTGTCTCACGGCTTCATGCTCGTTAGAGAGACTGGTCCGAAGCAAGGAGTAGGTGAGCCTGCAGCCATTAATGCTTGGATTGACACTTACACCTTCAAGGAAAGATTGTCTGAATCTTCTATCCTTTTTGTCAGGTTGACAACTCCACCTTTGACGTGTGTTTATACAAAAGTCCTGCATACAATAAATGCTGACATCTAGACAACTTTTCTTTGTCTAAATTGTCAATCAACATTAGTGGTCGTGTAGTATGAAGATACACCAAAAGGGAATGTTATTATGTCATCACATAAAGCAAGACTTTATGTGACAAGTGAAGTAAGCAAGGATATCGTGTGGAAATATTGTACTAACACAATAAATGATCAAGATCTTAGGATACAATAAGATGCGCGGGAAGACTTTTTGAAATCCGCAGAGTTTCGAGCATATGTATATTTAAATCTTATAATAAATGAAAATAAGAAGATAAAGCAAGACTGTTCAAGAGCTATATAAATTTATTTGAAAGTAAGGAACATTCTGTATAGAAATGATATTGATACCAAATTGATGATATAATCATGTGAGAATGTAATCCATGTTGAGACCAAGTCGATATGAACATAATCCATGTATTAATGAAATGAAATCGATGTTCTGTACAAAGTTAACAGAAATCGATGAGCAGATGAAATCGTTATTTCAATGATGAAGTTGTTGTTTCAATGATGAAATTGATCATGAAATCGTTGTTTTAAGGAAGAAATCATTGTTGTGCTCAAATCGTTGTTTAAGTAAAAGTGAATCGTTGTTTTGATCAAATCATTGTTTAAGTAGGCAAATCATTGTTGCGATCAAATCGTTCTTTAAGTGAAAGCAAATCGTTGTTTCGATCAAATCGTTGTTTAGGTAGGCAAATCGTTGTTGCGATCAAATCGTTCTTTAAGTGAAAGAAAATTGTTGTTTAAGTGAATGCAAATCTTTGTTTCGATCAAATCGTTCTTTAAGTAGGCAAATCGTTGTTGCAATCAAATCGTTCTTTAAGTGAAAGCAAATCGTTGTTTAAGTGAAAGTAAATCGTTGTTTCGATCAAATCGTTCTTTAAGTGAAAGCAAATCATTGTTTCGATCAAATCATTGGTTCACTTATGAAATCGTTGTGAGACCGAAATCGTTGTTTTACTTATGAAATCGTTGTTTCACTTATGAAATCGTTGTGAGACCGAAATCATTGTGAAACGGAAATCGTTATTTAAGTGACTTACAAAATCGTTATGGAGATCGAATCGTTGTTTCTATAAATGAAATCGTTGTGTACTTAGACAAAACATATGCATTTGAACTTACAACAGTGTGTGAGGATAACTTACATATTTGCTAGATTTATTTTTTGTGGATAATCTTTAGAACCAATTGTTAGAAAGTATTTTACAAGGTTTTGTTAATCACCAAAAATTACATATATAATTCATGATAAATTTTATATGGAGATGGACTGAACATCAATCTCCCCCTTTTTGGTGATGACAAAACATAGAAATTTGCATACATAGAAAGAATTGAAATTTGTTTAATTTAATTTTTAGGGTATGTCTTTCAGAATAGTTTCTCCCCCTTTTTGTCATTAAGCAAAAAGAATTAAATGAACAGAAGAGAAAATGGAGATAGACAAAGATAAATGGAGCCTAAATATCAGATTGAATTACTTAATGGGGGTCAGAAATGTAGAAGGCAGGAGACAAAAGAGAGGCATGGCGAGTAATTATGGGCCAAGCCTGGAGTTCTTGCTCTTCAAAGTGGTTCTTAAAAGCACCCCAAGAGATATTGTAGGAAGGCTCCATGTCTGGAAGAAGTCTTTGGATGTGGAGTTGCCTCTGAGCTTCAATGAAATTTGCATATTCATCCTTGCCAAAGGAGGATCTGTACAAGCTAGTAGTTTCAAAACTAGCATGCTGCAGGAATTTGTCGATGGATATAGGGTAGAAAATCTTGTGCTGGTGCAGTTCCCTCTTCAGGGGTTCATAGACTTTGTACCTTTCAATCCAAATGGCAAAAGGATCTTGAACCAAATTGATTGAGTTGAGGTCCAAGAATTCTTCGACAGAAAGAGAAGGTTTGCCGGATTTGATCAGAGAGGAGTTCAAGGTGTCCAACTGCTGAGTAGCTTGGTGATAGTGCTTCTCTCACTCAGATGGTGAGAGCCTTTCACACTCAGATGGAAGGGGAGCAAGGACATCAGACTTGATAAAACCCCTGTGATACTCCCGGAATAGAAATCGGTGGAAGGCAAGAGGAGCTTCATGTCGGACTGTTATTCTGGCCATTACTCTAGCGAATCTTTCAAAGATAGAGGTACCCACAGCAGAGTCCATGAGCAAGGAATGAAGCTTGGGGAGGAAGACAACCTCTAGAAACTTTAAGGTGGCAAAATCTACCTAAATGGAAGTGTTGACAGGGTTTTCAGTCCTGAGCTATGCAATGGCTCCCCTGAACTGACCAAGCTGAATTTCTGACAATTTGTTGATAAACCGATAGTCTTGAAACATCTAGAAGTGCCGGATCAACTTGATTTCCCTCTGAATGAAGGGACCCCAAGTATTCCTATGGTGGATAACAAACCACTCAGACAGAGTAAGTTGGTGGTCTGAGGGTGGAAACCTATCAGATCTAGCAAGCACATAATTCCTATAGAGAGACTGATGGCCCCGAGCCCACTGGTCTTCAGTCTTAGATTCAGCTATGGAGAAGATTTTGGACTGATCTGATTTGGATATTGGAAAGAGAGGAAGAACAATAGTAAGATGTTCGGTGAGATTAAGATGAGGGAGGCCAAAAATAGCAGCAAAGTTACACTTTTGTAAGAATTCACAATAGAGGGATCTCCTTTTATTTTCAACAGAAAGAGAGAACCAAAGAGGAGGGAATTGAGGTTCAGAAGAGAGAGCAAGTTGCTTAGAAATTTTCCTCTTTTTGGGAATAGGACTGGGAGAGCCTGTCCTGTGAACATGGGAGGACACAGACAGAATTGAGCGAATAATTGCTTCTTCAAACTCATCTTTAATGTCCTGTATGATGTGGCCTTGAACACGAGAACCCTCCGAAATTATGGTGATGAAGGAGGGAGGAGTGGGTGGATGAAGAGAAGAGAAAGAAGTAGGAGGAGGAGGTGCAGATGGTTCAGCAGGTGATGGACCAGTAGATGAGGGACCAGCTGAGGATGATGTTGGAGGTGCCTCAAATGTTGGAGGAGGAGGAATTGTAGGAGAAGAAGTGGGTGAAGAGAAGGAGGTAGCAGGAAAAGGTGTAGGTGAGGAGATGTGTTTTGGAACAGGCTTCTTGGAAGGTTCAGGTGCTGGTGGGGCAGAGAAGGTTGTGGGTGGAGAAGAAGGAGCTGGAGTCTAAAGACTAGAAGGGATAGGAGGCTCTGGGGGCACATCAGCAACTTCTACAGGTGCTTGAGATCCAGCTGGTTCTGCCACTGACTCCACTGGCCCTGATGGCCCAACACCAACAACTTCAGGTTCATATGGCCCTGATGGCACTGGCTCCTCAACTAATTGCCCTGATGACCTGACTTCCTCTTCAGAAGGCCCTGGTGGCCGGATAACCTCTTCAGCAATTGGCCCTGATTCTTCAACAACTGACCCTGATGGCCCAACCTCCTTGATGGCCTCAGAAGGCCCAAATTCCTTTGGTACAAGTTGAGTGGGAGCAGGAGGGGCAGGAGAGGATAATTGCACCCTCACAAAGTTTGAAAGATTTGTCATTAACTGCTTTAAGCTGCCCAACTCACTTCTTATCTCCTGGAGCTCAATTTTAACTGCTCCAATTTCCTTGGCTTTTGTGCTCTGACTCAGAAAAATGGATTGAACTTCAGATTGTAGTGAGCACAAAATCTCCCCATGTGCATTTAATCTATTGATGACAGGCTTCATGTGCACATGAATTCTCTTCTTCTTTGATCTGTGGTGTGCCTTCCTGGTGAGTAGAGGAATTCTGGGGGCAACACCCTTTCTCTTTCCACTTGAGCTGATATTGGACTCCACATCATCAACTGAAACATCTTCAACAATTCCTTCCTGGAATTGATCTACAGGAGCACTAGCAAAAGGCTCCCCTGAATCTCTGGCTCCCCCTAAGCTGGAGCATCTTCCATCTAAACATCTGCTGTGTGGCCTGGTGCCACAACTTCCGGAGTAACTTCTGCCTGATTATCTTTCATACCAATGTCTGCAGCAGGAATACTGGGAATGTTTTCCATGAGAGTTTGTTCCTGCTCTCCCTCAGCATGAGCAACAATCTGTAAGAAGACAGAATCTTCAATTGTAGGAGCAGGGACTGTAGAGGGGATCACTACTTCAGATGAATGCCCAACAGGCTCAATATGTTCAGGTGCTATTTCTTCAATCCTTCTCACAACTGTAGGAGGTTCCTCAATTCTGACATCTGCTTCTACCTCTGCCTCTGCCTCTGCCTCTGGATGAACTTCAGGAGCTTCACCAATGATGGCCTCTCCTTCTACCACTAAGGTCTTGGTCCAAACGCTTCCCACTAGAGAGAAACCACTTTTCTTCAAGTTCCTGGACTGAATAGGCTGGCCCATCTTCTCCATCACCTCTCCTTTTAGGTCAATACCATAATCCTTGAAAATTCTGGTAAGCAATTGGCCATATGGAAGTGATACTGTTAATTTATTTTCTTGTCCCATATCATCTCTATAGCAAACTTCATCCTTTCAATTATAACCTAAGCCATGTTGATGTCTTGATTTTGAATGGCCCAGAACATCATATCAGAATCTCCTTTTCGACAAGTTGAGAAGGTGGCGCTCCTCGGCACCAAAATCTGATAGACTATAAAATGTAAAATTTGTTGAATACATTTAGCTAGTTGATGTCGATTTTTTCATCCTTCAATCTATACTCTGTTCCGATGATTCCTAGCCCCTTAGCATGAATATCCACTAAGTCCACCCCATTGTGACTGACTGTAGAGATACAAAAAAGTCTTTCCAATAGATCATATGTGATGTGAATGAGTGTACTTTGACTGTGGAATAGAGGGACCCATCTTCTTCAGTTTTCAGGCAAGTATAAAAAGCTTTTGCGAGGTCTGGATAACGTGGCTCATAAATAGTGACCATCTTCATCCCCTTCATCCTCTGAATGGCTTCCACAATGTTGTGCATCCCATACTTCTCTAAATCTTCAATATCCACTGCCTTGTTTCCGCAAAGCTTGATCCTGACAGCCGCAAACTGTTCTTGTTGATCTGCCGTGAGGAAGGCAACGTTGTAACCACCTACGCTTCCGGAACTCCCAGAAGCGGCCATAGAATCGAACAAGAACGGTTTCTGCAAGATCGTGGGGAAGAGAGGAATAGGAGCCCTCAAGAAATTTGAGCGGGAACAGAGGGATTCTTTGAAACCTCACAGAGAGGATTCTGGAGTCGATGAGGGTTTCGCAAGCAAGCAAATCGAAGGAGATGAGAGAGAGAGATGAAATCGATGCGGCAAGGATTTCGGACTTAACGGCAGGACATAAAGTGGCTTTTTGAAATGCCAGAGCATTAAAAGTGGATAACGACAAAAGAGGAGATGATTACGTAAATAATAAAGAATTGATCTTGAAATGCCATAGCAAATTTATGATGCAAGCAATAAACGCTTTTGCTTAAATTTTAGCGGGAGGGACAAGTATTATTCTGAAATTTTTTATTATTTCAGTTACGTACAAATATATCTGTTACAAATTGCACATGCTTAATTCCCTTCTAAGAGACGTAAATATCTCTTCAGGTAGGGCTTTTGTAAAGATATCTGCTAACTTATTTAGAGTATCTATAAAGGAAATATCTATATTACCATTAGCTACATGATCTCTAATAAAATGATATCTGACCTCTATATGTTTCGTCCTGGAGTGCTGAACTGGATTTTTCGTGAGATATATCGCACTTGTGTTGTCGCACAGCAATGGGATGGTCTTGATGTGCAATCCATAGTCCTCAAGTTGTTGCTTTATCCATAGGAGTTGAGTGTAGCAGCTTCCAACAGCTACATATTCAGCTTCAGTTGTTGATAGTGCTACTGAATTTTACTTCTTTAAAGACCATGAAATCAAGCATCCTATAAGAAATTGACAACTACCACTGGTGCTTTTTCTATCTACTTTGCATCCAGCATAGTCAGCATCATAATATCTAATTAAACTAGTTTCACATGATTTAGGATACCATAGTCCTAGGTCATGAGTTTTAGCTAAATATCTAAATATTCTTTTAACACATATTAGATGACATTCCTTAGGATCAGATTGATATCTTGCACACATGCATACACTAAATAAGATATCAGGCCTACTGGCTGTTAAATAAAGCAATAATCCTATCATACCTCTATAAAGTTTTTGATCAACTTTCTTACCTTCCTTATCACTGTCTAACCTAGTAGATGTGCTCATTGGAGTGGACAGTGGTTTGGCATTTTCAAAACCAAATTTCTTTAGAAGTTCCTTGGTGTATTTTGCTTGACAAATATGAGTTCCTTCATTGCCTTGCTTTATTTGTAACCCAAGGAAATAGTTGAGCTCTCCCATCATGCTCATCTCAAATTCTCCCTGCAAGAGCTTCTCAAAATACTTGCACAGGATTCATCAGTAGAACCAAATATATATCATCTACATAAATTTACACAAGTAATATATTTTTATTATTTGATTTAATAAACAATGTGCTATCTACCTGTCCTCGAATAAAACCATGATTTAATAAAAATGCACTAAGTCTTTCATACCAGGCTCTTGGTGCTTGTTTTAATCCATACAAAGCTTTATGTAATCTGAAAACATGATTTGGATAATCTAAATCATCAAAACCAGGAGGTTGTTCTACATAGACTTCCTCCTTTATATAACCATTTAGAAAAGTAGATTTTACATCCATTTGAAAAAGTTTTAAATCCAATGCACATGCATAAGCAAGTAAAATTCGAATAGCCTCTAGTCTAGCCACTGGTGCATAGGTTTCATCGAAATCTATGCCTTCCTCTTGGGAATAGCCTTGAGCAACCAGTTAGCCTTGTTTCTTATGATAACTCCAGCTTTATCCAATTTGTTCCTGAACACCCATTTGATGCCAATCACAGGATGGTCTGATGGTCTCGGAACAAGGGACCAAACTTGATTTCTCTTGAACTGATTAAGTTCATCTTGCATGGCTAAAATCCAAGATTCATCCGACAGTGCTTCATTGACTGTCTTCGGCTCTATTTGAGACACAAATGCTAGATAATCACAAGGAATAACATTACCTCTTGTTCTTACCCCAACTGATGGATCTCCAATGATGTTGTCAGTAGGATGATCCTTTTTGTACCTCCATTCCTTTAGAAGATCATCATGAATAATGTTTTTCTGTTGTAGTTCTTCCAAGGGTGGATCTTCATTATCTTTGATAGTTGTTTCCTTCAGTTTCCTGGAGAGATTTTCTGCATTTTCATCATCACTATCGACTTCCTTTCTCAAGGGAGGGTTAGACTCATTAAAATAACATGAACAGTTTGTTCAATTAATAAACTTCTTTTATTAAAAACTCTATAGCCTTTAGGTTTAGAAGTGTACCCCATAAGATCCCTTCATCGGATTTGGGATCCAGCTTACCTATGTCTCTCTTACCATTGTTGTGAATGAAGCATGGGCATCCAAACGTTCTGAAATGACTGATCTTGGGCTTCCTTTCCTTGTTCAGCTCATATAAGGTCTTTTTCAGGATTGGCCTGATCATGACTCTATTGATAATATAACACGTTGTATTAATCGCTTCTGCTCAGAAGTACCTTGGAATGTTGTACTCATATAGCATGGTCCTAGCCATATCCAACAAGGTTCTATTCTTCCTCTCAGCTACTCCATTTTGTTGTGGTGTTCTAGGTGCTGAGAAATCGTGCTCTATGCCTTGATCATTATAGAATTCTGCAAATCTATCGTTCAGAAATTCTCCTCCATGATCTGAATGAATACTGATGATGCTGAAATTTTATCCTTTTGAACTATTTTACTGAACTTCACAAAGCTTTCAAATGTGTCATCTTTATGCTCTAAAAATGATACCCATGTAAATCTTGAAAAGTCATCAACAATTACAAATCCAAAGTTCTTTCTTCCCAGGCTGGTAGTTCTCATTGGCCCAAACAAATCATATGTAGCAATTCTAATGGTTTGGAGGTGATGACTACTATCTTTGATTTGAAGGAGGATTTTGCATGCTTCCCTTTTGCACGAGGTTCACATATACTGTCAAGTCTTGTGTTTATCTTCGGCAGACCTTCTACTAGATCATGTTTGATAAGTTTTCTTATTCCATCCAAGCTATAATGGCCTAAACTTCTGTGCCATAGTTCAGCATTCTGATCTTTATTTGCTGCCAGACAAATGTCTTGATCTATAAGTTCTTCTAGATGTAGTACGTAGAGGTTCTTTTCTCTGTTGGCTTTGAAGACAATTGCACCATCCTTGATGATTAAACACTTAGATTCCTGAAACTTAATTGGTGACCCTTGTCGCACAGCTGACTGATGCTAATAAGATTGTGCTTGAGTCCTTTGACACATAGAACATCTTCTATAAGGATTCTATCATGACTTCCAATGGATCCACAACCAATTACTGACCATTTTCCATTGTCGCCATAGGTGACTGTGCCTTCTTCACTTTTGATGTGAGAGAACAGTTTCTTATTACCTGTCATATGCCTTGAGCACCCGCTGTCAAGGTACCACTTCGATGCTCTAAGACTTCCCTACAATAAATCAATGAGATTTAGGTACCAAGTTCTTTTGGGTCCTAGTTGGTTATTTCTTCACAGTTTCTTTTGGGAATGCATTAAGGTGTTTGGTTGTGCATGTTATTTTAGTGTGACCTAATTTGTTACAGTGTGTGCAGCAAGGAATATTGTTTATTCTATTTGGCTTATGGTTTTTATTTTTATTTATTTTGTAATCAGGATTTTGTTCAGCTATGAATTTTGGAGTTGGATAAATTTTAGGATGAATTATATTTCCTCATTTTCTGGTGGAGTATATCCTAAGCCATACTTCTTCTTACCTGATCTTCTTGTTCCTTTTAATATTAAGGAGGATTTACCATTTGTAATTTTTCAACTGTGGCCATTAGATATTCATTATCTTTTGTTAGTGTATTGATTTCATTTTAAGTTTACTTATAATTTCCTGATTTTCTAAGTTTGATATTTTTTCATTTTATTCTTTAAATCTTCATGTAGCAGTTCATTTCTTCTTTTAATTCTGAAATTTATTTTTCTAATTGTTCAGTTTCAGATTTTAAATCTGAGTTAGTTATTTCTAAGCATGCATAATTTTTCTTGGTTATTTTTAACAATTTACAAACATCTTTGTGCTTACCGTATAATTCGTTAAATGCATCCTCTAGACTATCTGAATCAAATTCATTGCAAGAAGTGAAAGATGAGTCTGAAGTTACCTTTTCATCAACATTTGCCATGAAGGCCAGGTTGGCCTTTTGTTCTTCTTCTTCGCTAGAGCTTGACTCACTGTCTGAGTCACTTTCGTTATTCCATGCAGCAGCCATGGCTTTCTTCTTGTATTCTGAATTTCTTTGTTTGTCCTTTTTCTTGAACTCAGTTTTCTTTAACTTGGGACACTCGGCTTTGATGTGTCCAGGCTTCTTGCACTCATAGCATATCGGTTCTAGTTTCTTAACATCTTTGCCTTCAGGTCTTTTAAAGTCTTTACTTTTCTTGAAGTATCTTCTTCCTGACTGATATTTTTTCTTGGCTAGAATGCACTGCAGTCTTCTGGAGAGAAAAGCTTCTTCGTCTTCACTGCTCTCATTGCTTTTATCACCTTCTAACTCCCCTCAGAACTACCTTTGTGGCCTTTAGAGCATTGCTATGTTTCTTCCTGCTGGAGGATTCTCCAAGCCTTTTCATATTTATCTCGTGAGCCATCAAAGATCCAATAAGTTTCTCAAGTGACATTCTCCTGAGATCATTGGCTTCTTCTATGACTGTTACTTTTGGAGTCCATGAGGTTGGTAGAGATCTTAATATTTTTCTTACCATGTCTCCAATTTCATAGATTTTTCCAACCCAGCCAAACCATTGGTGATATCTGTAAATCTGCTGTACATTTGGGTGATGGACTCTCCTACTGTATTTGAAATCTTTCATACTGAGCTACTAGGATGTCTATTCTTGTTTCCTTTACCTTGTCAGTTCCTTCATATGTGATCCTTAATTTTTCCCACATTTTCATAGCTGACTTGCAGGCGGAAATCCTGTTGAATTCCTTCTTGCTCAGCGCACAACACAGTATACTTTTAGCTTTGTTGTTGAGGGACATTTTCTTCTTGTCATCATTTGTTCAGTTTTCTCTGTTGTTGAGTACCACTAGGTCTCTTCTTCGATGATAGACCAAAGCTGGAAATCAAGACCTTGAAGAAAGAACTCCATCTGAGTCTTCCAATAGTTGTAATCTTCACCGTCGAATAGAGGAGGTCTGTTGACGGATTGACCTTCTGCATATCCTTAAGCTGCCATTTATCTTTGCTCTTAAGATCGTGAGATCTTCTTCTTGAAGAGACTTGGCTTGATACCACTTGTTGCCCAGATAGCAAGCCCAGAGGGGGAGTGAATGGATTGCTTAAAAAGTCTTTTAGTAGAAATTCTGTAAATAAACACTAGACAGACAACACTAAGATTGATAGTTAAGGTTAGTGTTAATCAAACCAAACAAGCAAGCACAAAGACAACAGGAAGTTTTATCCTGGTTCGACCTCCTATCCCAAGGAGTCCTACGTCCAATCCCAAACAACCACTTGGGATTCCACTATATAGGGTACAGTCCCCCTTAAGGACACTTACACATCCAGTCGCAACTGGCCTTCTCTTCTCAACCAGAAGAGGATTAACTAAAGAAATGTTGCTTGAAGAAGGCCCCAAGACCAAGCTTATAATCACTTTCTTGATCTGAGGCGAAGTCTGAGAGACACTAGATGATTACAAGATGACTCTCTCTCAGAACTACACAAGCTCTCAAGAACACATGCACTATTCTCACATAGAGCTAAGAGCTACTGATGGTTGGATTGGACGAGCTGGCTCTTGTTGTTCTTCAGGTGACTGGAGTTTCAAGCTTCTTAAAGTTCAAAGATTTGAACTATCTAACTAACTTGTTTGCTTGGAGTCATCAGTCTTCTATTTATCTTCTTTGAAATAGTTTTGACCGTTGTAGTATCCGTTGAGATATCCGTTGTCTCACAGCTTCATGCTCGTTAGAGAGACTGGTCCGAAGCAAGGAGTAGGTGAGCCTGCAGCCATTAATGCTTGGATTGACACTTACACCTTCAAGGAAAGATTGTCTGAATCTTCTATCCTTTTTGTCAGGTTGACAACTCCACCTTTGACGTGCGTTTATACAAAAGTCCTGCATACAATAAATGCTGACACCTAGACAACTTTTCTTTGTCTAAATTGTCAGTCAACATTAGTGGTCGTGTAGTATGAAGATACACCAAAAGGGAATGTTATTCTGTCATCACATAAAGTAAGACTTTATGTGACAAGTGAAGTAAGCAAGGATATCGTGTGGAAATATTGTACTAACACAATAAATGATCAAGAACTTAGGATACAATAAGATGCATGGGAATGCTTTTGAATACACAGAGTTTTGAGCATATGCATATTTAAATCTTATAAGGAATGAAAATAAGAGGATAAAGCAAGACTATTCAAGAGCTATATAAATTTATTTGAAAGTAAGGAACATTCTGTATAGAAATGATATTGATATCAAATCGATGATAATCATGTGAGAATGTAATCCATGTTGAGACCAAGTCGATATGAACATAATCCATGTATTAATGAAATGAAATCAATGTTCCGTACAAAGTTAACAGAAATCGATGAGCAGATGAAATCGTTGTTTCAATGATGAAATTGATCATGAAATCGTTGTTTTAAGGAAGAAATCGTTGTTGTGCTCAAATCGTTGTTTAAGTAAAAGTGAATCGTTATTTTGAGCAAATCGTTATTTAAGTAGGCAAATGTTGTTGCGATCAAATCGTTCTTTAAGTGAAAGCAAATCGTTCTTTCGATCAAATCGTTGTTTAGTAGGCAAATCGTTGTTGCGATCAAATCGTTCTTTAAGTGAAAGCAAATCGTTGTGTAAGTGAAAGTCAATCATTGTTTCGATCAATCGTCTTTAAGTGGCAAATGTTGTTGCGATCAATCGTTCTTTAGTGAGTAAATCGTTGTTTAAGTGAAAGTAATCGTTGTTTCGATCAAATCGTTCTTTAAGTGAAGTAAATCGTTGTTTTACTTGAAATCGTTGTTTCACTTAGAATCGTTGTGAGAGAAAAATCGTGTTTTACTTATGAAATCGTTGTTTTCACTTATGAAATCGTTGTGAGACCGAAATCGTTATTTTACTTATGAAATCGTTGTGAGACGGAAATCATTATTTAAGTGACTTACAGAATCGTTATGGCGATCGAATCATTGTTTCTATAAAGGAAATCGT
>CM024754.1:123628506-123693101 GCA_014218235.1 Colocasia esculenta
AGACTGGCTAAACCATTGGTGATATCGGTGAATCGACTGAACATTTGAGTGATTGACTCACCTGACTGCATCTGAAATCTTTCATACTGAGTGACAAGAATGTCGATTCTTGTCTCCTTTACTTTGTCTATACCTTCATAAGTAATCCTGAGCTTTTCCCACATTTCCATTGGGATTTGCAGGCTGAAACTCGGTTGAATTCCTTCTTACTCAAAGCACAGCAAAGGATGCTCTTAGCTTTGCAATTCAAGGAAATTTTCTTCCTGTCATCATCTGTCCATTGTGCTTTCTCATTTGTGACAACCAGGTCACCTTCTTCTACTATTGACCAAATTTGATAATCGTGGCCTTGTAGAAAATATTCCATCCTGGTCTTTCAGTAAGGATAGTCTTCACCATCAAAGAGAGGGGGTCGGTTGACAGACTGACCTTCAATGCTACCTTGGGCTGCCATGAATCTTTACTCTTCAGATCGTTGGATCCTTTCTTTGTCGAAGAGACTCGCTCTGATACCACTTGTTGCCTAGTTGACGAGCCCAGAGGGGGGGGTGGTGAATGGGTCTTTAAAAGTTATCTAGAAGATATCTGTACTAAAAACATTCACACAAACGTTCTTCGAAGTAGGTTAGTGACTGTTAGTTTAAATATTAAACACACAAAGAAGACAATCACACAACACAAGTTTATCCTGGTTCGGACCTCCTTTCCTTAGGAGTCCTACGTCCAGTCCCTGAGCAACAACTCAGGATTTCACTAACTAGGATACAGTCCCCCTAAGGACGCTACAACACCACCCAGCTCAGCTGATCTTCCTTCACACCCGAAGGGAATAGCCACCCTGTATACCCCACCAGGTCTTCCTTCACAACCGAAGGGAACAACACCCTGGATACCACCAGGTCTTCCTTCACAACCGAAGGAACAACACCCTGGATACCACCAGGTCTTCTTCACAACCGAAGGAGGGAACAACACCCTGGATACCACCAGGTCTTCCTTCACAACCGAAGGGAACAACACAAAGAGAATGAATGAAATTCAAGCCCCTAGATCAAGCTTTTGACAAGCAAGGATCTGAAGCAACTAGAACTGAGAGGAAAGAGATTTAAGCAAGCACACTCTCAGAACTACACAGGCTCTCTCAAGATTTTCACAAACTAGTGGAGAGCAAAGAGCAAAAACTAAGAGGAATGAAGTCTTGGCTCTGACTTCTTCAGAAGAATTTAAATGCTTGAATACGCGATGCCTTCTTTTTGTTTCTGTTCTTCTGACTTGAACTTATATCTTCAATTTGAAATCTAGACGTTGAAGTGTCCGTTGTCTCTCTTTTGAGTAGTCGTTAGACTGAATGACATCTGGAGTCTTGGAAGCTTCCAGTCACAGTCTTTTGATCACTTGAGCACGCAAAGAGATGAGATCTTCAGAATATCCTTTGGCTTCTATTTTGTTTAACGTTGTACCATGAAGCTAGATCAGAGGTCTGCACGAATGTCAATCTCAAATAGCAGACAGCTAAGCTGTCTTGATGTCAGTCAACGTCAGTAGCAATAGACATGAAAATAAATGCCAAATAGCTTAAGTCTAAAAGACGTAATCAAGTAGGCACGATAAAGGATGATATTGTCTGCATGCATGCAGAGATACGTTCAGATCTCATAAATGCAGAAGCGTCAGAGAGATGCATAGTGGTCTTTGACTAGTCAACAAAGATAAGATGAATAAGATATCAAGATATGAAATCGATGGCTATATGACTTATGAAATCGTTATGAGTCATAGCAAATCGTTATGTGACAGAAGATATATCATGAACACTTATGAATTGTGCACAAAGCAAATCGTTGTGTTTCTGAAGAAATCGATGTGAAACACTTAACAAATCGTTGTAAGATGCAATCGTTGTGTTTCTGAAGAAATCGATTGAAATACTTAACAAATCGTTATACAACACAAGTCGTTGCGAGTTCTAAAGAAATCGTTATGATACTTATAGAATCGTTACGGCGAGCAAGTCGTTGCGAGTTCTAAAGAAATCGTTATGAATACTTATAGAATCGTTACGGCGAGCAAGTCGTTGCAAGTTCTAAAGAAATCGTTACGGTTACTTATAGAGTCGTTGTGAGGAGCAAGTCATTACGGGCTCTAAAGAAATCGTTACGGTCACTTATAGAGTCGTTGTGACAGCAAGTCGTTACGGGCTCTAAAGAAATCGTTATGGTCACTTATAGAGTCATTGTGACGAGCAAGTCGTTACGGGCTCTAAAGAAATCGTTACGGTAACTTATAGAGTCGTTGTGACAGGCAAGTCGTTACGAGCTCTAAAAAATCGTTGCGATACTTATAGAATAAGTGAATTGTTATGGCATCGACTTGTTTGAAACAACATGACTTTTCATCTTATAAGGAAATCGTTATGAACTTCAACAGAAATCGATATGGACTTAGAGAAATATCATGTTGAAAAGATTAAAGCTTCAGAGAAGTAATGCATACCTTTATTGCTTGTTTGACCTTGGTATTTTTCCTGTACTTAAGACTTATGAAATATTCATTAGATATAATTGATAAACTCTTGTTTGGTTTTGTTAATCATCAAAAATATATATATATATATATATATATGTATTAATTAAAATTACATGGGGACAGACTGATCATCAGTTATAAACTCTTTCACCTTTGTTGACATAGATATGATTGCCTGTAGCTGTTTTAGCTGTCTTTCTGGTTATATTGGATTGACAGGACTGTAAGATTTGCTTCTTCAAAGGAGCTAAGCTGAAGCAGTTTGTCGGCTGTCAGACTTACATCAAATAAAATGATGTTAATACAGCTGAGCATATAGATGTTTGCAGTCAATACTTAGTTTACTATGTCATTGAATGTAATTACTATGTATCTCAAATAGTAATCTGTGGATTGTGGCATGATTTTAGAGGCTAGCCAATTATTTTAGCATACTGGCATGAAACAGATTAAAGAAGAAAGTACTTATTGGTTCTTGTTTTGTCAGTAGCACTAACTCATCTATGTAGAATGGAGCCTTGTAGAAACGTATATAAGAAGCATTATGTCAGTGGATAAATGTCTATGGCTACATCATTGCTTGTAGTTCCTGCATCATTGCATGTATAACTAATTAACTATGTATCTCAAAAGAAGTAATCTATATACTGTAGGATCTAGCCTATTATTTTGGCTTAAATGAGCATGAAGCAGACTAAAGTAGAAAGTACATATTTTTGTCCATGTAGTCAGGAATCTGGTGCTTTTTTTTTTCAGTAGTACTGTCTCTTTTTTTATTGAATTGAGTCTTGTAAGAACGTATGCAAGAAGCATTACGTCAGTGGGTGCAAGTAATAATTGTTTCCTTTTATAATTCCATAGTCAGATGTCTTCTCTTATAGGTAGATTGTTCTTTATGAGTTTTTCTCTAAGCATTTTATCACTGCTTGCCAGTCTTTGAGTGCTGGTTCAACAAATGAGCTAGTAGACAATACATGACTATCATTGCTTGTAATTGCTGTGTATCTCCAAAGAAGTAACTCTCTGCACTATGGCATCAGTTAAGGGCAAGTTATTATTTTCTCTTACATGAGCATGAAACAGACTAAAATAGAAAGTAAATAATTCTTCCAGTAGTTTTGCACTTGTTTTGTCAGTGGATGCTTGCAATAAATGTTTTCCTTTATAGTTCCATAGTCAGATATCTTCTCTGCTTGGTAGATCATTCTTTATGAGTTTTTCTCTTACCATTTTGTCACTGCTTGCCCGTCTTCGAGTGCTGGTTCAACAAGTGAGTCTCGTACTAACACTTGAGCTGAAATTTGTTTTGCGCTTGAAGCTTTAGTTTATTCCTTTTAACGTAAATGTATGCTTAGCACGCTCAGTTTAAATGTTGGGCCTTTGATGTTTGCTCACCATGTCAGAATCCTTTATTGTACCTGTTCCTAATTTGCTGTAAGAATTAGAAATTAGTACACGTTCATTCTGAATCCTGAGGCATATTTACTTCAAGAGAGGTGCGCTACAAATACATTTGCTCTTTATGTATAACGTCCATAGTGTGACCAGTCCCAAGATGGCCTGTACACAGGAGAAAAACCTTGAGGAATTAGACTTGACAATTCATCCTCATCCACCTAATCAGCAGGACTGTTTTCCCACAACCTGACTGTCCAAACAATCCTGGCTGCCTTCAGCCCCTTTATTATGCTGATCCTCATGTATTCAACAAGATTTCTATTTTTTCTTATAGCCCCTTTATTTTGCTGTTTCTCATGTATTCAACAAGGTTTCTATGTTTTCTTATGGTGTAATATGCAGCATGTTGGATGATCCTGGGGCCTGGTCATGTTCTTCTTGGACTCCTTTCCCACGAGGCTTAGGGCCTGTCAGCTTTATCTCAACAATGTATCTGACTGGATATCCCCCGAGACAGTTTTGCTTCTTGCTAGCAATTCCTTGCAAATTGTTGGCCACTCTTCACCTTCTCTTTCATCTTAAAAAAAAAGGTTCTTTATGACTTGTGGTCATTGTGAGTTGTAGCTAGTGAGGCCTTTAAATTTAAATCTAGTGACTATTGCACATTCATCTTCTATCCTAACACACTTCTTTGGATGATCTTCTTTACTTGCTCCTGTCATCTGGAAAACATGGTAAGGCCTTAAATCTAGTTATTGTTAGACATTCAGCTTATATACTGAGGCTGTATGGCTTCCTATTTCAAAAAGTGGGCATGTTTTGTGAAGTTTTTAGTTGGAAGACAATCTTATGTTGCACTTTTACAACAAAATGATTAGTGATAGTAATCATAACTGATTCTATGTAGTTAAAAGGACAACCATCACCTATGTTAAAATTTATTGGATTGAGCCTTCCAACTCATAACCTTAAGGTGAGAAGTGGATAGGGCTTCACCATTATAAGCACGTTATATTTTTGTCCCACAGTAGATGTGGGACTATTCTTATATGCCAGCTCACTTTCAAATCAACTTTTAGGTTCTGTTGTGTGGAGCATAACTTGGGGTGCCCGACCGAGATTGTGCCATGGGCTCTGGCTCTGGAAGTCATGCTGAAAATGAGATCTAATATTATCAAGAGTCACATATTCAGCTTATAAGCTGAAGTTGTATGGTTTTCTCCCTTGTATTAACCTAGCCATATAGGTTTTGTGGTCGTATAACTCCAATAGACCAAGTAATGCATTCGTGAATCTGGACTATTTCCAGTTGATTGACCGTACAAACCTTAATACATTATTGACTCTGCAATTTAGTGGTTCTCCCTGGAAGAGACCTATTTGAATCTTCAGTAACTTACTTTGACCATATAATCCTATATAACCTCCTCTTCACCAAGTACTGCATTCCTGACTATTACAAGGTACTTGGCCCTGCAACCTTTATATCCTAAGTTTGGCCGTATATCCTTAAGTCAACTGTATCACAATTATATGCATGTGGGTTATTTTAATTCCCAGTTTGAGAGGTACTGATGAATAAATCTGGCGAAGATTATACCATGAAAAGAAGTTAGAAGTTAATACCTAATGCATCAACTGTAAAGCCACATTTAGACTTCCGGATACTTGTTACTTTGCTCACTTTGGTGATATATATATATATATATTATATATATATATATATATATATATTATTATTATTTTTTACATTTTCCCCATTTTTTGACAGATGTTGGTTGATATTGTCTCGGTATTCAACACAGTGTCATCTCTCTCTCAAAAGAAGCATTCTGTAAAACTTATCAAGAATGGAGTTGAGGTTCGTTTTTAGTTCTTTCCTTGTTTGTGCTTATAGGTATTTCTTGGTGCTGGCTACTTTTTTTATCACTCAGTGAACTGTCGTTTAGTTGGCTTGCAAGCATGATCTTTTCCCCCTGCTTGGTAAGTGTTCTCATTTCTTTTGTGGTCATAGGCTTTCAGGGAGTACTATCCTCCAAATGGGCAAGTTGTATCATTGGATTGTTCCTGGGAAGGAGATAAATTTGTGCTAGTTGAGAGGACATGCATAAGCAAGACAAAAGAACTTGAGGAGGATGTTGGAGTTGCCTCGCTAGACGCATCAGGTGTACAGTATGAGAAAATAGAAGCTTCTGAGGAAGGTAATGTACTTGTCCAGAAATTTCTTGAACTAGTGAGTTACCTTTGAATGCAGTCACTGCATATGGTAGTATTGTTTGACTACAAAGGCCTTCTGCATGTTGGATGAAGCCTTCTTTTACCCCTTTATTCTTGTAAACTCATTTTTAGCTTCTGCAATCATGCTAGTTGTCCATGATGTCCAGACATATCATTTTTATTTTATATCATTGGAACTCTGATAAAATTTTCAGTCATTTATCTTAAAGTGGACAGTCAGCTATGAGGATACTATAACATGATTTGCAATTATCTTACGTTATTGCCTGGCTGTGTTGGTATTCTACAACTGTGACTCTTCCATTGAAATGAAGATGTTTTCTTGGTTGTCTACAGAGATTTCCAGTTTGATCGTTTTCTTATTACTGATGTGCCTGGAAAGATTTATCTCCTGTTCTTCAGTCTTGATTTGCATCTGCAAGATTGTAATCACTTTTTGGGATTATGAGAGTTAAAAGCATACTACTTTGCGCTTCAAATCACATGTTGTGACACCTACTCTGGAAAGGTGCCCAAAGATTTTACCAGTGAAGAGTTGACATCTCCTTTGCTATAAATTGCAGATCCTGGTGGTGCAAATGCTAGTGATTGCAACGATGAAGAGCATGTTCTCAAAGAAGGAGCTTTTGCACTACCACCTTGTAAAGTGGACTCCCCAACAACTGGAGTTCCATCTTCAAGCTCCCAAAGACTGTATGACTCAAGCAAGACAAGGAAGATAGCAGCATTTATTCCTGTAAAAGTAATCGATGAAACAGGGCAAATGGCGTCAAAGAAGATAAAATTGGATGAACCTCTAAGTTCTAACCCCTTAGATACCAAGGAAAGTGAAGATTCCTTCTTTAATCTGTTGACAGCTGGAAGCATGAAAAGTAGCCTATTTGATTAACTTGTTAGGTGGAAGTTTATGTGTGTGTGTTGTGTGTGTGTGGTGAAGATTCCTTCTTTAATCTGTTGACAGCTGGAAGCATGAGTAGCCTATTTGTTAACTTGTTAGGTAGTTTTGTGTGTGGTGTGTGTTGAAGATTGTGAAGATTGTGTGTGTGTGTGTGTGTGTTGTGAAGATTGTGTGTGTGGTGTGTGTGTGTGTGTGAAGATTCCTTCTTTAATCTGTTGACAGCTGGAAGCATGAAAAGTAGCCTATTTGATTACTTGTTAGGTGTGTTTGTGTGTGTGTGTGAAGATTCCTCTTTAATCTGTTGACAGCTGGAAGCATGAAAAGTAGCCTATTGATTAACTTGTTAGGTAGTGTGTGTGTGTGAAATTGTGTGGTTTGTGTGTGTGTGTGTGTGAAGATTCCTTCTTTAATCTTTGACAGCTGGAAGCATGAAAAGTAGCCTATTTGATTACTTTTTAGGTAGGAAGTTTAGTGTGTGTGTGTGTTGTGTGAGATTCCTCTTTAATCTGTTGACAGCTGGAAGCATGAAAAGTAGCTTATTTGTTAACTTGTTAGGTAGGAAGTTTGTGTGTGTGTGTGTCCCCGCACACTCTCTCAAGACATGTTTGGTATTAGGATCTTCACTCTATCTCCGGTCTATCTTAATATCAAATCTGTCCTCAATGTTAAATCCTCGGCTCTATCTCTCTCTTTTTGCGGGGCCAGCATTATATTTGTGAGAGATTTAAAATCAAGGGTAAATTAGTCATTTCCATCTCTTAGCTTAATTATAGTTGGACCAACTAAGGAACTTAATAATGACAAGAGTATATATGATGTAGGACAATCAAATATGGGATACACTTGATAAAGTCACGAGTATACATGTTATTTTGATGTTTTTTGGAAGTATGTGTGTAATTAACTATCATTAATGATCATATTCTCTCCTTCGGCTCGGCATAATTAAGATGCTCTTACAAGTTCATAAATTTGTTTACCTAAAAAGGGAAAAAAAATGTAGATGTGTAAGAACTAGCATTTTACATCGATGTTTGGAAATAGGCTTAATGTAAATATTGGAAAACAAAATATAAGATGAGCTTGTATAGATAGGAGAGCATAGAAGTAGTTGCATTCTTAGCAGCACACCCACCCTTTTCTTGCATTGATGCCTATTTTTATTTTTTAAGGCACCTATGTTATAAACACATTAAAAATGAAATGTCCAATAAGAATGCCAATTTCATTCTATACAAGAAAAAAGAAAATAGTTCTTTTGTTTAACTTGAGAAATTACTCATGATAGATTTCAGTAAGAAAAAATATGTGATCATTTTTTCTAGAGAACTACTTTGCTCCCGTGTGTACGGGAGCAAAATCGCTGTTGGAATTGTCGGGTGTAAGGCGATTGGGCCACATGGAGTCTGTCCGATAGCTTAGCGCACCCCAGAGCTTCTCAAATGGCGCGTCTTCTGTGACCTGTCGCCCCGTTTACAAATAGTGCGGAGAGCGGCACTGTAACCCCCCACACCCGTTTCATACCCCCCCCCCCCCCCCCCCCCCCCCATGCAATCACCTCTACACCGAACAAGACACAGACACAATGATGAGTTTTCTATAGTTTTTTTTTTTGTGTGAATGGGCTTCCCGCCTTTTGGTGGGAATTTTTGAGTTAGGTAGAAACTTGCCATTCAAGTTTCATGGAATTAGAAAGTTGTCGCATGCCACGCAAAATTTACTATCTTCAAATAGAACACTTCATATGTGATGTTCAATCCATCTCCATATAAAATTTATCATGAATTATATATGTAATTTTTGATGATTAACAAAACCTTGTAAAATATTTTCTAACAATTGGTTCTAAAGATTATCCACAGAAAATAAATCTAGCAAATCTGTAAGTTATCCTCACACACTGCTGTAAGTTCAATTGCATATGTTTTGTCTAAGTACACAATGATTTCCTTTATAGAAACAACGATTCGATCGTCATAACGATTCTGTAAGTCACTTAAATAACGATTTCCGTCTCACAACGATTTTATAAGTAAAACAACGATTTCGGTCTCACAATGATCTCATAAGTGAAACAACGATTTCATAAGTAAAATAACGATTTTGTCTCACAACGATTTCATAAGTAAAACAACGATTTCGGTCTCACAATGATCTCATAAGTGAAACAACATTTCATAGTAAATACGATTTTGGTCTCACAACGATCTCATAGTGAAACAACGATTTCATAAGTAAACATGATTTGCTTTCACTTAAAGAACGATTTGATCGAACAACGATTTACTTTCACTTAAACAACGTTTACTTTCACTTAAAGAACGATTTGATCGCAACAACAATTTACCTACTTAAAAACGATTTGATCGAAACAACGATTTACTTTCACTTAAACAACGATTGCTTTCACTTAAAGAACGATTTGATCGCAACAACGATTTGCCTACTTAAACAACGATTTGATCGAACAACGATTTACCTTCACTAAAGAACGATTTGATCGCAACAACGATTTGCCTACTTAAACAACGATTGCTCAAAACAACGATTCACTTTTACTTAAACAACATTTGAGCACAACAACGATTTTTTCCTAAACAACGATTTGAATCGCAACAACGATTTGCCTACTTAAACAACGATTTGATCGAAACATACGATTTACCTTCTTAATACGATTTGATCGCAACAACGATTTGCCTACTTAAACACCGATTTGCTCAAAACAACGATTCCTTTTACTGAAACAACGATTTGAGCACACAACGTTTGTTCCTTAAAACAACGATTTCAGATCAATTCTTATTGAAACAACTTCATCTGCTTCATCGATTTTTGTTAACTTTGTACAGAACATCGATTTCATTTCATTAATACATGGATTATGTTCATATCGACTTGGTCTCAACATGATTACATTCTCACATGATTATATCATCGATTTGATATCATATCATTTCTATACAGAATGTCCTTACTTTTAATAAATTTATATAGCTCTTGAAATAGTCTTGCTTTATCTTCTTATTTTCATTCCTTATAAGATTTAAATATGCATATGCTCGAAACTCTGTGGATTTCAAAAAGCCTTCCCACGCATCTTATTGTATCCTAAGATCTTGATCATTTTTGTGTAGTACAATATTCCACACGATATCCTTGCTTACTTCACTTGTCACATAAAGTCTTGCTTTATGTGATGACAGAATAACATTCCCTTTTGGTGTATCTTCATACTACCGACCACTAATGTTGACTGACAATTAGACAAGAAATTGTCTAGGTGTCAACATTTATTGTATGCAAGACTTTTGTATAAACGCACGTCAAAAGTGGAGTTGTCAACCTGACAAAAAGGATAGAAGATTCAGACAATCTTTCCTTGAAGGTGTAGTGTCAATCCAAGTATTAATGGCTGCATGCTCACCTACTCCTTGCTTCAGACCAGTCTCTCTACGAGCATGAAGCTGTGAGACAACGATATCTCACGGATACTACAACCGTCAAACTATTTCAAAGAAGATAATAGAAGACTGGTGACTCCAAGTAAACAAGTTAGTTAGATAGTTCAAATCTTTGAACCTTGAGAAGCTTGAAACTCCAGTCACCTGAAGAACAACAAGAGCCAGCTCGTCCAATCCAACCATCAGTAGCTCTTAGCTCTCTGTGAGAATAGTGCATTTGTTCTTGAGAGCTTGCGTAGTTCTGAGGGAGAGTCATCTTGTAAATCTAGTGTCTCTCAGACTTCGCCTCAGATCAAGAAAGTGATTAAAGCTTGGTCTTGGGGCCTTCTTCAAGCAACACATTTCGTTTAGTTGATCCTCTTCTGGTTGAGAAGAGAAGGCCAGCTGCGTGGATGTGTAAGTGTCCTTAAGGGAGACTGTACCCTTGTATAGTGGAATCCCAAGTGGTTGCTTGGGGACTGGACGTAGGACTCCTTGGAATAGGAGGTATGAACCAGGATAAAACTTCATGTTGTCTTTGTGCTTGCTTGTTTGGTTGATTAACACTAACCTTAACTATCAATCTTAGTGTTGTCTGTCTAGTTTGTTTTTTTTACAGGAATTTCTACTAAAAGACTTTTTAAGCAATCCATTCACTCCCCCTCTGGCTTGCTATCTGGGCAACAAGTGGTATCAAAGCCAAGTCTCTTCAAGAAGAAGATCTCACGATCTTAAGAGCAAAGATAAATGACAGCTCAAGGATATGCAGAAGGTCAGTCCGTCAACAGATCTCCTCTATTCGACAGTGAAGATTACAACTATGGAAGACTCAGATGGAGTTCTTTCTTCAAGGCTCGATTTCCAACTTTGGTCTATCATCGAAGAAGGAGACCTAGTGGTACTCAACAACAGAGAAAACTGAACAGATGATGACAAGAAGAAATGTCCCTCAACAACAAGCTAAAGTATACTGTGCTGTGCGCTGAGCAAGAAGGAATTCAACAGGATTTCCGCCTGCAAGTCAGCTATGAAATGTGGGAAAAATTAAGGATCACATATAAGGAACTGACAAGGTAAAGGAAACAAGAATAGACATCCTATTAGCTCAGTATGAAAGATTTCAAATGTAGTCAGAGAGTCCATCACCCAAATGTACAGCAGATTTACAGATATCACCAATGGTTTGGCTGGGCTTGAAAAATCTATGAAATTCGAGACATGGTAAGAAAAATATTAAGATCTCTACCAATTTCATGGACTACAAAAGTAACAGCCATAGAAGAAGCCAACGATCTCAGGAGAATGTCACTTGAGACTTATTGGATCTTTGATGGCTCACGAGATAAATATGAAAAGACTTTGAGATCCTCCAGCAGGAAGAACATAGCAATGCTCTAAAGGCCACAGAAGGTAGTTCTGAGGGCGAGTCAGAAGGTGATAAAAGCAATGAGATCAGTGAAGACGAGAAGCTTTTCTCTCCAGAAGACTGCAGCGCATTCTAGCCAAGAAAAAATACCAGTCAGGAAGAGATACTTCAAGAAAAGTAAAGACTTTAAAAGACCTGAAGGCAAAGATGTAAGAAACCATAACCGATATGCCTATGAGTGCAAGAAGCCTGGACACATCAAAGCCGAGTGTCCCAGTTAAAGAAACTGAGTTCAAGAAAAGGACAACACAAAGAATTCAGGAATACAAGAAGAAAGCCATGCCTGCTGCATGGAATAACGAAAGTGACTCAGACAGTGAGTCAAGCTCCAGTGAGAGAAGAAGAAGAAAAAGCCATCTGGCCTTCATGGCAACTGTTGATGAAAAGGTAACTTCAGACTCATCTTTCACTTCTTGCAATAAATCTGATTCAGATAGTCTAGAGGATGCATTTAACGAATTATACGGTAAATACAAAGATGTTGTAAATTATTAAAAATAACCAAGAAAAATTATGCATGCTTAGAATAACTACTCGGATTAAAATCTGAAACTGAATAGTTAGAAAAATAAATTTCAGTATTAAAAAGAAATGAACTGCTACATGAAGATTTAAAGATAAAATGAAAAATATCAAACTTAGAAAATCAGAATTATAAGTAAACTTAAAATGAAATCAATACACTAACAAAATATAATGAATATCTAATGGCCACAGTTGAAAATTAACAAATGATAATCCTTTTAATATTAAAAGGAGCAAGAAGATCAGGTAAAGAAAATAGGCTTAGGATATACTCCACCAAAATGAGAAAATTGTAATTCATCCTAAAATTTATCCAACTCCAAATTTCATAGCTGAACAAAATCTGATTACAAAATAAATAAAAATAAAAACCATAAGCCAAATAATAATAACAATATTCCTTGCTGCACACACTATAACAAATTAGGTCACACTAAAATAACATGCACAACCAAACACCTTAAATGCATTCCCAAAGAAACTGTGAAGAACTAACCAACCAGGACCCAAAAGAACTTGTGTACCTAACTCTCATTGATTTATTGTAGGGAAGCCTTAGAGCATCGAAGTGGTACCTTGACAGCGGGTGCTCAGGGCATACGACAGGTAATAAGAACTGTTCTCTCACATCAAAAGTGAAGAAGGCACAGTCACCTATGGCGACAATGGAAAATGGTCAGTAATTGGTTGTGGATCCATTGGAAGTCATGATAGAATCCTTATAGAAGATGTTCTATGCGTCAAGGACTCAAGCACAATCTTATTAGCATCAGTCAGCTGTGCGACAAGGGTCACCAGATTAAGTTTTAGGAATCTAAGTGTTTAATCATCAAGGATGGTGCAATTGTCTTCGAAGCCAACAAAGAAAAGAACCTCTACGTACTACATCTAGAAGAACTTAAAGATCAAGACATTTGTCTGACATCAAATAAAGATCAGAATGCTGAACTATGGCACAGAAAGTTAGGCCATTGTAGCTTGGATGGAATAAGAAAACTTATCAAACATGATCTAATAGAAGGTCTGCCGAAGATAAACACAAGACTTGACAGTATATGTGAACCTTGTGCAAAGGGAAGCATGCAAAATCCTCCTTCAAATCAAAGACAGTAGTCACCACCTCCAAACCATTAGAATTGCTACATATGGATTTGTTTGGGCCAATGAGAACTACCAGCCTGGGAAAAAGAACTTTGGATTTGTAATTGTTGATGACTTTTCAAATTTACATGGGTATCATTTTTAGAGCATAAAGATGACACATTGAAAGCTTTGTGAAGTTCAGTAAAATAGTTCAAAAGGATAAAAAGTTCAGCATCATTAAGTATTCATTCAGATCATGGAGGAGAATTTTAGAACGATAGATTACAGAGTTCTGTAATGATCAAGGCATAGAGCCGATTTCTCAGCACCTAGAACACCACAACAAAAAATGGAGTAGCTGAGAGGAAGAATAGAACCTTGTTGTGGATATGGCTAGGACCATGCTATCTGAGTACAACATCCTAAGGTACTTCTGGGCAGAAGCGATTAATACAACGTGTATATTATCAATAGAGTCATGATCAGGCCAATCCTGAAAAAGACCGCATATGAGCTGAACAAGGAAGGAAGCCCAAGATCAGTCATTTCAGAACGTTGGATGCCCATGCTTCATTCACAACAATGGTAAGAGAGCACATGTAAGCTAGATCCAAATCCGATGAGAGATCTTTATGGGGTACACTTCTAAACCTAAAGGCTATAGAGTTTTTAATAAAAGAGTTTATTAATTGAACAAAC
Source organism: Colocasia esculenta (assembly GCA_014218235.1). NCBI lineage: Eukaryota > Viridiplantae > Streptophyta > Magnoliopsida > Alismatales > Araceae > Colocasia > Colocasia esculenta. The sequence goes on from CM024754.1 coordinate 123,642,743, forward strand.
TATTCATGTTATTTTTTGATGAGTCTACCCTTCCTTGAGAAGGAAGTCGATAGTGATGATGAAAATGGAAAATCTCTCCAAGAAATTGAAGGAAACAACTATCAAAGATAATGAAGATCCACCCTTGGAAGAACTACAAAGAAAGACATTATTCATGATGATCTTCTAAAGGAATGGAGGTACAAAAAGGATCATCCTACTGACAACATCATTGGAGATCCATCAGTTGGTAAGAACAAGAGGTAATGTTATTCCTTTTGATTATCTAGCATTTGTGTCTCAAATAGAGCCGAAGACAGTCAATGAAGCACTGTCGGATGAATCTTGGATTTTAGCCATGCAAGATGAACTTAATCAGTTCAAGAGAAATCAAGTTTGGTCCTTTTGTCCGAGACCATCAGACCATCCTGTGATTGGCACAAATGGGTGTTCAGGAACAAATTGGATAAGCTGGAAAACGCTAAAAACAAGGCTAAGACTGGTTGCTCAAGGCTATTCTCAAGAGGAAGGCATAGATTTCGATGAAACCTATGCACTGGTGGCTAGACTAGAGGCTATTCGAATTTTACTTGCTTATGCATGTGCATTGGATTTAAAACTTTTTCAAATGGATGTAAATCTATTTTTCTAATGGTTATATAAAGGAGAAGTCTATGTAGAACAACCTCCTGGTTTTGATGATTTAGATTATCCAAATCATGTTTTCAGATTACATAAAACTTTGTATGGATTAAAACAAGCACCTAGAGCATGGTATGAAAGACTTAGTGCATTTTTATTAAATCATGGTTTTATTCGAGGATAGATAGATAGCACATTGTTCATTAAATCAAATAATAAAAAATATTACTTGTGTAAATTTATGTAGATGATATTATATTTGGTTCTACTGATGAATCCTTGTGCAAGTATTTTGAGAAGCTCATGCAGGGAGAATTTGAGATGAGCATGATGGGAGAGCTCAACTATTTCCTTGGGTTACAAATAAAGCAAGGCAATGAAGGAACTCATATTTGTCAAGCAAAATACACCAAGGAACTTCTAAAGAAATTTGGTTTTGAAAATGCCAAACCACTGTCCACTCCAATGAGCACATCTACTAGGTTAGACAGTGATAAGGAAGGTAAGAAAGTTGATCAAAAACTTTATAGAGGTATGATAGGATCATTGCTTTATTTAACAACCAGTAGGCCTGATATCTTATTTAGTGTATGCATGTGTGCAAGATATCAATCTGATCCTAAGGAATCTCATCTAATATATGTTAAAAGAATCTTTAGATATTTAGCTAAAACTCATGACCTAGGACTATGGTATCCTAAATCATGTGAAACTAGTTTAATTGGATATTCTGATGCTGACTATGCTGGATGCAAAGTAGATAGAAAAAGCACCAGTGGTGGTTGTCAATTTCTTGCAGGATGCTTGATTTCATGGTCTTCAAAGAAGAAAATTTAGTAGTACTATCAACAGCTGAAGCTGAATACGTAGCTGCTGAGCTGTGCACTCAACTCCTATGGATAAAGCAACAACTTGAGGACTATGGATTGTACATCAAGACCATCTCATTGCTGTGCGACAACACAAGTGCGATAAATCTCACGAAAAATCCAGTTTAGCACTCCAGAACGAAACACATAGAGGTCAGATATCATTTTATTAGAGATCATGTAGCTAATGGTAATATAAATATTTCCTTTATAGATACTCTAAATCAGTTAGCAGATATCTTTACAAAAGCCTTACCTGAAGAGAGATTTATGTCTCTTAGACGGGAATTAGGTGGTAATTTGTATAGATATGTCTGTATAATGAAATAATAAAAATTTTTAGAATAATACTTGTCCCTCCCGCTAAAATTTAAGCAAATCTTTATTGCGTGCGTCATAAATTGCTATGCGTTTCAAGATCAATTCTTTATTATTTGCGTAATCATCTCCTCTTTTGTCGTTATCCGCTTTTAATGCTCTGGTGTTTCAAAAAGCCACTTTATGTCCTGCCGTTAAGTCCAAAATCCTTGCCACATCGATTTCATCTCTCTCTCTCTCATCTCCTTCGATTTGCTTGCTTGCGAAACCCTCATCAACTCCACAATCCCCTCTGTGAGGTTTCGAAGAATTCCTCTGTTCCTGCTCAAATTTCTTGAGGGTTCCTACTCCTCTCTTCCCCACGATCCTCCAGAAACCTTTCTTGTTCGATTTCATGGCCGCTTCTTGGAGTTCGGTAGCGTAGATGGTTACAGCGTCACCTTCCTCACGGCGGATCAACAGGAACGATTTGCGGCTGTCAGGATCAAGCTTTGCAGAAACAAGGCAGTTGATATTGAAGATTTAGAGAAGCATGGGATGCACAGTATTGTGGAAGCCATTCAGAGATGAAGTGGACAAAGATGGTCACTATCTCTGAGCCAAGTTATCCAGACCTAGCCAAAGCCTTCTACACTTGTTTGAAAATAGAAGAAGACGGGTCCCTCTCTTCCACTGTAAAAGGTACATCCATTCTCATCACCTATGATATGTTGGAAAGACTATTTGGTGTCTCTACAGTCGGTCACAGTGGGGTGGACTCAGTGGATATTCATGCTAAGGGGCTAGGAATCATCGGAATAGAGTATAGATTGAAGGATGGAAAAATTGACATCAACCAGCTAAATGCATTCAACAGAATTTTACATTTTATAGTCTGTCAGATTTTGGTGCCGAGGAGCGCCACCTTCAACTTGCCCAAAAGGAGATTCAGATATGATGTTAGGGCCATCCAAAATCAAGACATCAACATGGCTCAGGTTATAATTGAGAGAATGAAGTTTGCTGCAAGATGATATGGGACAAGAAAAATAAATTGGCAGTATCACTTCCATATGTCCAGTTGCTTACCAGAATTTTCAAGGATTATGGTATTGACCTGAAAGGAGAAGTGATGGAGAATATGGCCAGCCTATTCGGTCCAGGAACCTGAAGAAAAGTGGTTTCTCTCTAGTGGGAAATGTTTGGACCAAGACCTCGGTGGCAGAAGAAGAGGCCATCATTGGTGAAGCTCCTATAGTTCAACCAGTCCCAGAGGCAGAGGCAGAGGTTGAAGCAGATGTCAGAATTGAGGAACTTTCTACAGTTGTGAGGAGGATTGAAGAAATAGCTCTTGAGCACATTGAGCCCGTTGGGCATTCATCTGAAGTAGTAATCTCCTCTATAGTCCCTGCTCCTACAATTGAAGAATCTGTCATCTTAGAGACTGTTGCTCATGCTGACGGGGAGCATGAACAAACTCTCATGGAAACATTCCAAGTGTTCATGCTGTAGACATTGTTATGGAAGATAATCAGGCAGACGTTACTCTGGAAGTTGTGGCACCAGGCCACACAACAGATGTTCAGTTGGAAGATGCTCCAGCTCAGGGGGAACCAGAGATTCAGGGGGAGCCTTCTGTTAGTGCTCCTGCAGATCCATTCCAGGAAGGAATTGTTGAAGATGTTTCAGATGAGGTCGAGGAGCCCATTATCAGCTCCGGTGGAAAAAGAAAGGGTGTTGCCCCATAATTCCTCTACTCACCAGGAAGGCACACCATAGATCAAAGAAGAATAGGATTCATGTGCACATGAAGCTGTCATCAATAGATTGAATGCACATGGGGAGATTCCCTGCTCACTACAATCTGAAGTTCAATCCATTTTTTTGAGTTAGAGCACTGAAGCAAGGAGATTGGAGCAGTTAAAGTTGAGCTCCAGGAGATGAGAAGTGAGTTGGGTAGCTTGAAGCAGTTAATGAAATCTTTCAGACTTTGTGAGGGTGCAATTATCCTCTCCTGCCCTCCTGTTCCCACTCAACCTGTACAAAAGGAATCCGGGCCTTCTGAGGCGATCAAGGAGGTCGGGCCATCAGGGCCAGTTATTGAGGAATCAGGGCCATCAGGGCCAATTGCTGAAGAGGTTATCCGACCACCAGGGCCTTCGGAAGAGGAAGTCAGGTCATCAGGGCAATCAGTTGAGGAGCCAGTGCCATCAGGACCATATGAAGCTGAAGTTGTTGGTGTTGGGCCATCAGGGCCAGTGGAGTCAGTGGCAGAGCCATCTAGATCTCAAGCACCTGTAGAAGTTGCTGATGTGCCCCCAGAGCCTCCTGTCCCTTCTAGTCTTCAGACTCCAGCTCCTTCTTCTCCACCCATAACCTCCTCTGCCCCACTAGCACCTGAACCTTCCAAGAAGCTGTTCCAAAACACATCTCCTCACCTACACCTTTTCCTGCCACCTCCTCCTCTTCACCCACTTCTCTCCTACAATCCTCCTCCTCCAACATTTGAGGCACCTCCAGCTTCATCCTCAGCTAGTTCCTCATCTACTGGTCCATCATCTGCTGGACCATCTGTACCTCCTTCTCCTACTTCTTTCTCTTCTCTTCATCCAACATCCTCCTCCTCCTTCATCACCATCATTCCAGAGGGTGCTCGTGTCAAAGCCACATCATACAGGACATGAAGATGAGTTGAAGAAGCAATCTTCGCTCAGGCATGTCTTGCCCTCCCATGTTCACAGGACAGGCTCTCTGTAAGGCCCTCGAATTTTGCTCTTTTATTTGACTTTGTCCTATGATGTATTAGTTGCTATGGTGCATATGTACATGTCTATACGTATAGTATTTATTTCTGTCATATTGATTTGAATAATGTTGTACATATGTATATATGTGCTTACTTGTATACATGTTGCTTCTATTATATTGTATCTATGATGCTTAGATTATACATTATACATTGCATGTATGTATATAGTGTATATATATATAATTGGGCATTTCTGTGTTCTGGCCGAAGTGCATGTTAACATCAACATGCATGGACGTTTAGAGGGAGTCGACGTCCAGATCGATGGAAGCCAACTACCAGTTGGCGGAAACCAATGTGGCCATCTATTTCCCAGAAATTGTGCGTTTCAGATCTGGAAACGGCCGCGATTTCTTCGATTTTAGTTTTGGAAACCTACCTTCAACGGTAGGATACCCTATCTATTGCGTAACCCGACCCCTTGACTCTATAAAAACTCTTTCTTCTGGACGGATTAGGTCTTTTGGCTCTTGTCAAAACCCTAGACTGCTTTGTGTGAAACTCGAACTTTGGAGATCTGGATCTGGCGATTGGGTGCATCTTCCGGCGTTCTTCTTTGACAGGGAGGTGTACTTGATCTTAGGAAGCTTCCCCGAGTCCGACGTGCATTATATTTCATCATAAAAACCGGTTCGAGGGGAGTTTTGGGTGCTTCTTGGCTTGGCTGAGGAGAGCATCTTCGAAAAATAACTTCGATTTAGAAATTTTTAAGAGGCAAGTAACCTTTGGACATCATCCCTTCACATGTCAGCTAGGTCATAGGAATTTTACAGAATTTATCTCGTGTCCTGGAACCCCCATTCACTGTGTTTTGTGCGTTCTGTCTGTACTTCTGCAGATAGGAACTTAACGGCAACATTTGCTGCCATTAAGATCTTTGGTCGGCGGCAACCTCTGGTGCCGTTAACCTCTGTCGGCGGCAACCTGTGTGCCGCCAAGTTCGTCTGGGTTTCACAGAACCCTAATTTTCACATTTGTGTGATTGTATTCGGACTTGTGGTGGTCTGTGCATACTATGGAATTTATGTTGAGTCAGGAACAAGTAGTAGGTCATGTCATGAGGAGGTACCGAATTTCTGTGATTTGTGTTAACTATTAAATCTTCTGTAATTGAACTGTGAGCATGAAATGACCATGTTTAATCTTGTGTAAATAGATCTGTTGTGAGCTAGATTTCATAATTTTTCCATGTCGGTATCATAACTGTATACACGTGTTGGTACTGTCGGGTGTGACTGAATTATTGTGGACTTTATTTAAATGAATGTAGTGATAAATATGCCTGAATCATGGTTTAATTGCCAAAATTATTTTATAGATCTAAAAAATATGGAAAATTGAGCATATGCTCTATTATATGTTTGGAACATGTGATAAAAATTTCGTACTGTTAGATACCAATAGGTACAGTTGTGAATTTAACCATGAATATTGCCAAATTGAACATATTAAATTTAATTCTTGTATGATGCATGATTACAGTATGATTAAGTCTGTGGTATGAGTTGTTTAATATGAGATCAGTAGCATCATGTTAGGTAAAACTGAAACATATGTGTGGTTTAAGTGCATGAGCATGAATGATTAGTGCATGTGAATAGTGTAAGCAAAGAAGTGGTTAAAGTGAAATGTGTTAAAATGTGCCGTTAGTGACACTGCTACCATAGAGGGCTGTGGAACCGTACCATAGTAAAGTCCCTATGGGAAGGTTCAATGTGTGTGATATCCTATGGGCAATTAGGATGAAATCCTGGAGAAGGACAAGTACCACTGGTTAGGGTGGAGAGTGCTTTTCCTGGTTCTGCGCAGTTAACCAAGATCTTTCACTATGTTGCCTAGGTGATGGATAAGTGTATGTGTATATGTGTGTCCTTCTAGTGGTGGTTTGGACTATGTGTCATTGCAACTATGTGTAAAATGTGAATATGACTATGTGAATTGTGCAAAGTGAAATGTGTGCATGTGAAATGATAAGTGAATGTGCTATCATGTGAAATAGTGTAAACCCATATGAAGTGCTTTATTCATGTCAAAACAGCAAGCAAATGTGTGTGCAATTGTGTTAAAACATGAGAAAATGATTAGAATTCATGCTAGGTATGCTATTTACTTTATGTATAATTCCATGCTTAAATTGTGTATAGTTGCCATATGGTTTGAATGAGATTTTAATCTTGAAGCATGATGAACAAAAGTGTAGAAAGCATGTTATAGGTTTTATACTTAGTTGTAAAGTAATATAAACCATGCACCATGTTTATCCTTAAAATGCTTAGGAAACTAGCATGTGTAGGTGATATGTGTATGGTTGTGTTCATGGATTGCTGCTGGTCTATTTAGACTCATACTTGCTTCGGCGATAGGTGTGACATGTGTCTCCACTTTCTAGGAGGAGATAGTTAGGAACGACTCCGAGCGAGAGAGTAGCTTGTGTTGTAGAGATCCGACATTGTACTTTCATTTTTCATAAGTATGTAATCATAAGTGATGTATGTCTTATGGACAATGTATTTACTTTGGAGTTGTATTATGTGGACATTTGTATTTCTTATTACTATATGAACTGTGGATAAAATGATGATGATGGAATAAGATAAATTCATTTATTTCCGCTGTGATATTTGTCATTCGTGTAATCTCAATCTAGTGTTAGTGTGGGTAAATGTCCCACTGTGATAGCGTTCATTATACCGATGTGGATTGGTATAATCGTACCGGTATAGGGAGGGTGGTTACACTCTCCCAGTCCTGCCCCAAAAAGAGGAAATTTCTAAGCAACTTGCTCTCTCTTCTGAACCTCAATTCCCTCCTCTTTGGTTCTCTCTTTTTGTTGAAAATAGAAGGAGATCCCTCTATTGTGAATTCTTACAAAAGTGTACCTTTGCTGCTATTTTTGGCCTCCCTCATCTTAATCTAACCGAACATCTTACTATTGTTCTTCCTCTCTCTCCAATATCCAAATCAGATCAATCCAAAATCTTCTCCATAACTGAATCTAAGACTGAACACCATTGGGCTTGGGGCCATCAATCTCTCTACAGGAATTTTGTGCTTGCTAGATCTGACAGGTTTCCACCCTCAGACCACCAACTTACTCTGTCTGAGTGGTTTGTTGTCCACTATAGGAATACTTGGGGTCCCTTCATTCAGAGGGAAATCAAGTTGATCCGACACTTCCAGATGTTCAAGACTATCTGTTTATCAACAAATTGCCAGAAATTTAGCTTGGTCAATTCAGGGGAGCCATTGCACTGCTCAGGACTGAAAACCCTATCAACACTTCCATTCAGGTAGATTTTTCCACTTAAAGTTGCCAGAAGTTGTCTTCCTCCCCAAGCTTCATTCTTTTTCATGGACTCTATTGTGGGTCCCTCTATCTTTGAAAGATTAGAGTAATGGCCAAAATAACAGTCCGACAGCGAGCTCCTCTGCCCTTCCACCGATTTCTATTCCGGGAGTATCATAGGGGTTTTATCAAGTCTGATGTCCTTGCCCCTCCTCGTCTGAGTGTGAAAGGCTCTCACCATCTAAGTGGGAGAAGCATTATCACCAAGCTGCTCAGTAGTTGGACACCTTGAACTCCTCTCTGATCAGATCCGGCAAACCTTCTCTTTCTGCTGAAGAATTCTTGGACCTCAACTCAATCAATTTAGTTCAAGATCATTTTGCCATTTGGATTGAAAGGTACAAAGTCTATGAACCCGTGAAGAGGGAACTGAACCAGCACAAGATTTTCTACCCTCTATCCATCGACAGATTCCTACAGCATGCTAGTTTTGGCACTACTAGCTTGTACAGATCCTCCTTTGCAAGAATGAATATGTAAATTTCATTAAAGCTCAGAGGCAACTCCACATCCAAAGACTTCTTCCAGACATGGGGCCTTCCTACAATATCTCTCAGGGTGCTTTAAGAACCACTTTGAAGAGTAGGAACTCCAGGCTTGCCCATAATTACTCGTCATGCCTCTTTTTTTGTTCCTGCCTTCTACATTTGACCCCCATTAAGTAATTCAATCAGATATTTAGGCTCCATTTATCTTGGTCTATCTCCATTTTCTCTTCTGTCCATTTAGTTCTTTTTACTTAATGACAAAAAGGGGGAGAAACTATTCTGAAAGAAAGACCCCTAAAATTAAATTAAACAAATTTCAATTCTTTCTATGTTTGCAATTTTCTATGTTTTGTCATCACCAAAAAAGGGGAGATTGATGTTCAGTTATCTCTCCATATAAAATTATTGAATTATATATGTAATTTTTTGTGATTAACAAAACCTTGTAAAATGCTTTTTAACAACTGGTTCTAAAGATTATCCACAGAAAATAAATCTAGCAAATCTGTAAGTTATCATCACACACGGTTTTGTCTAAGTACACAACGATTTTCTTTATAGAAACAACGATTTGATCACCACAACGATTCTGTAAGTCACTTAAAATAACGATTTCCGTCTCACAACGATTTCATAAGTGAAACAACGATTTCGGTCTCACAATGATTTCATAAGTGAAACAACAATTTCTGTCTCACAACGATTTCATAAGTAAAACAACGATTTGCTTTTACTTAAAGAACGATTGATTGAAACAACGATTTGCTTTCACTTAAACAATGATTTGATCGAAACAACGATTTTCTTTCACTTAAAGAACGATTGATCGAAACAACGATTTGCTCTCACTTAAAGAACGATTGATCACAACAACGATTTCTTCCCTAAAACAACGATTTGCTTTCACTTAAAGAATGATTTGATCGAAACAACGATTTGCTCTCACTTAAGAACGATTTGATTACAACAATGATTTCTTCCGCAAAACAACGATTTCATGATCGATTTCACTTATACAACGATTTCATTCTTAAAACAATGATTTCATGATCGATTTCACTAAACAACAATTCTATTGAAACAACGATTTCATCTGCTCATCGATTTCTGTTAAGTAACGACTTTGTACAGAACATCGTTTTCATTTCATTAGTACATGAACTTTGTTCACATCGACTTGGTCTCAACATGGATTACATTCTCACATGATTATATCATCGATTTGATATCAATATCATTTCTATACAAAATGTTCTTTACTTTCAAATAAATTTATATAGCTCTTGAATAGTCTTGCTTTATCTTCTTATTTTCATTCCTTGTAAGATTTAAATATACATATGCTCAAAACTCTGTGGATTTCAAAAAGCTTCGGCGCATCTTATTGTATCTTAAGATCTTGATCATTTATTATGTTAGTACAATATTTCCACACGATATCCTTGCGTACTTCACTTGTCACATAAAGTCTTGCTTATGGGATGACAGAATAACATTCCCTTTTGGTGTATCTTCTTACTGCACGACTACTAATGTTGACTGACAATTTAGAGAAAGAAAAGTTGTCTAGGTGTCAGTATTTATTATATGCAGGACTTTTGTATAAACGCACGTCAAAGGTGGAGTTGTCAACCTGACAAAAAGGATAGAAGATTATGACAATCTTTCCTTGAAGGTGTAAATGTCAATCCAAGCATTAATGGCTGCAGGCTCACCTACTCCTTGCTTCGGACCAGTCTCTCTAACGAGCATGAAGTTGTAAGACAACGGATATCTCAACGGATACTACAACGGTCAAAACTATTTCAAAGAAGATAAATAGAAGACTGGTGACTCCAAGCAAAGAAGTTAGTCAGTTTGACAATTCAAATCTTTGAACCTTGAGAAGCTTGAAACTTCAATCACCTAAAGAACAACAAGAGCTAGCTCGTCCAATCCAACCATCAGTAGCTCTTAGCTCTCTGTGAGAATAGTGCATGTATTTTTTGAGAGCTTGCATAGTTCTGAGAGAGAGTCATCTTGTAATCATCTAGTGTCTCTCAGGCTTCGCCTCAGATCAAGCAAGTGATTATAAGCTTGGTCTGGGGCCTTCTTCAAAACAACATTCATTTTAGTTGATCATCTTCTAGTGTGAAGAGAAGACAAGTTGGTACAGATGGTGTTATTCCTCTTCTGGTTGAGAAGAGAAGGCCAGCTGCGGCTGGATGTGTAAGTGTCCTTAAGGGGGACTGTACCCTTGTTTAGTGGAATCTCAAGTGGTTGCTTGGGGACTGGACGTAGGACTCCTTGGGATAGGAGGTCCGAACCAGGATAAAATTTCCTGTTGTCTTTGTGCTTGCTTGTTTGGCTTGATTAACACTAACCCTAACTATCGATCTTAGTATTGTCTGTCTAGTTTGTTTTATTTACATGAATTTCTACTAAAAGAATTTTTAAGCAATCCATTCACCCCCCCTCTGGGCTTGCTATCTGGGCAACAAAAGACTCTCATAAAAGAAGTACTATGTGTAGACGACCTCAAACACAATCTAATCAGTATAAGTCAACTATGCGACAAAGGCCATCAAGTCAAGTTCCAAGAATCGAAGTGTTTAATCATCAAAGATGGAACAATAGTTTTTGAAGCTTACAGAGAAAAGAACCTGTATATTTTACAGTTGGAAGATCTGGAAGGAAAAGATGTATGTTTGGCGGCAAACAAAGAGCAAAATGCAAAACTTTGGCATAGAAGATTAGGTCTTGCAAGCATAGATGGAATAAGAAAGTGCATCAAGCATGACTTAGTGGAAGGCTTACCAAAGATCAGTACAAGACTTGATGAAATTTGTGGACCATGTGCTAAAGGTAAACATGCCAAAGCCTCCTTCAAATCAAAGACAACTTTTACCACATCCAAACCTCTAGAATTGCATCATATGGATCTGTTTGGACCCATGAGGACTACCAGTCTGGGTGGCAAGAAGTATGAATTTGTCATTGTTGATGATTTTTCAAGATACACATGGGTTTCATTTCTTATACACAAAGATGATACTTTTGAAGCCTTTGTCAAATTCAGCAAGTTAGTTCAGAAAGATAAGAAATTCAACATTATTAGACTACAATCATATCATGGAGAAGAATTCAAAAGGACAAGTTTACTGAGTTCTGTGAAGATCAAGGAATTGAACACAACTTCATAGCTCAAAGAATTCCACAGCAAAATTGAGTGGCTAAAAGAAAAAATGCAACTTTATTAGATATGACAAGAACAATGCTATCTGAATACAACTTGCCAAGATATTTTTGGGGAAAAGTAGTGAACACATCATGTTATATAATAAATAGAGCAATGATAAGGCTTATACTGAAGAAGACAACATATGAGCTATACAAGTAGAAGAAGTCCAAGATCAATCATCTCAGAATATTCGACTGTCCTTATTTCATTCACAACAATGGTAATACAAACATTGGTAAGCTAGATCCAAAATCTGATGAAGGTATTTTTCTTGGCTATTCTCTAAACCTAGAGGATATAGAGTTTTTAATCAAAGAACTTTGTTGATTTAGCAAACCATACATGTTATATTTGATGAATAAACCCTTCTTTGAGAAAGAAAATTGTTAGTGAGATGAAGGTACGAAAGATCTATCTAAGAAAATGCAAGACATCTCTCTTAAGGATAATGAGGATCCATCCCTGGAAGAACTACAATAGAAATATCTAATTCATGAAGATCTTCCTAGGAAGTAGAGATATCAGAAGGATCATCCAAAAGAAAACATCATTGGAGATCTAAGTGTAGGGGTAAGAACCAGAGGTAATGCTATTCTCTATGATTATTTAGCTTTCGTTTTTCAGATTGAGCCTAAGACAGTCAATAAAGCACTGACTGATGAGTCTTGGATTCTAGCCATGCAAGATGAACTAAATCAGTTCAAGAGGAACCAAGTCTGGTTCCTTATTCTAGACCATCAGATCATATAGTGATTTGTACAAAATGAGTGTTCAGGGTTAAGTTGGATGAAGCTGGTGTTATTACTAGAAATAAGGCTAGATTGGTAGCTCAAGGCTATTCCCAAGAGGAAGGCATAGAATTTGATGAAACCTATGCACTAGTGGCTAGACTTGAGGCTATTCGGATTCCACTGGCATATGCATCTGTATTAGATTTAAAACTTTTTCAAATGGATGTGAAATCAACATTTTTGAATGGTTTTATAAAAGAGAGAGTCTATGTAGAACAACCTTCTTGTTTTGATGACACAAACTATCCTAATCATGTTTTTAAATTGCATAAAGCTTTATATGGTCTAAAATAAGCACCTAGAGCTTGGTATGAAAGACTCAGTGCATTCCTTTTAAATCATGAGTTCATTAGAGGCAAAGTAGATAGCACTCTATTCATAAAATCTGATTCTCAAAACATATTAATTGAAGCTAACTTCATCATGCATGGTTTTTGTCATGATCAGTTGAAGCACACTTTGTCATATACAAAGTTCTACTTCATCATATCTGAAGTCTTATACGAAGTTCCACTTCAACCGTCTACATTGTTTTCTTGACCATTCGAATTGGTATATTGATTATCGTTAAACATCAATTGTCCTTAAGCATCGGTTGCCTTCAGACATCGATTACTTTAGACATCGATTTGTTGAGTTCTCATATAGAATGTCTATGAGAATGCTAAGCTTAATTACATATCCTGTTTTTGATTATGAACATTTTATGGACCAAAATTGATGTATGACAAATGTGTAAAACTAAGAGACAATGACAAGTGGATGCAATTGAATCAAATATTTTCATTGATCACTAATTGGATTATGTCTCACTAATCATCTTCCTTTATGTAGGTGAGATTCCATTCAAGACCTTGTACCAAAACAAGAGAGAAAGGACAAGAAAAGAACAAAAAGAGAACACCTGTCGACAGACCCAGATGCTCCTGTCGACAGATCCATATAGGCAGACATCAAGCCTTCTGAAAAAACAAGCCCTGTCGACAGCACCAGATCGCTTGTCGACAGATTCATATAGTGAATGCTTTCCAGAAACTCCAGGACCTCTGAATGTTGGAACTATGCAAGCTCCTGTCGACAGATGACATGAGACCTGTCGACAGACGAAGCGAGATGTTAGATACGAGATCTCCTTATGTTCACTATGTGGGTGTTTCCATATATCACAACTCTCTATACTTGAACACCCGTATAAAAGGTATCTTTTGGAGATATTTTCGTACACACAAGTAGCCTCCAACCAAGAACCCTAGAAAGCTCTCAAGAGAAGTATGTTCTGCTGCTCTGCTTCAGCCTACCGCCCAGAACCAAGAAGACACATCTTCCCAGCGGAGGTGAAGCTTGAATGTCGTGGATTCAAGCGTCTTCATCAAGTTGTGATCATCAAGACGAAGCTTGAAGTCCAGCCAGACATTCACGAGAAGAGTTCTTCCATCAGGATTTGTCTTACAATTCAGAACTCTCTCTGCTTTCATTTTTACTTAAACGAGTGTGTATTGTTGTGTCTCAAGCAGTCCTTGTGCTTGATTCACGTGTGTGAGTTGATCTGATCGTGGTTGCACATCAGATAACTCGTGTGTGTGAGTTGTAGTTGACGAATTAGCTCATAAGCAGGTTATTCTGCGTGTGTGTGTGGCCCGTGGATGTAGGATACACAAGTTGTGTACTCCGAACCACGTAAAATCTTTGTGTCTTATGGTTTGCACGGATTTACATTAGATGTTTGATAGGCACGGCGTCTCTACATGCTTGATAGTTTGTTCTTTATCTATTGTCAAGTCACACACATCCACACTTAGTTTAAACTCTCATATTGTTTCAACAATTTGTGTTCTCGCGAAAAGAAGGTGATAAAGTTTTTTCTTAATCGACAATAATCTATTCAACCCCCCTTCTAGATTACCATATATAGGGAATTCCGCAATCTTTCAATTGGTATCAGAGAAGGTTTCTCCGATTTACTGTCATATTTGTTTGATCTTTCGATCAGGAGAACTTTGATCTCATGGATTCTAGTAAGGGGTATATGGCCGAGGGACACTCAGTCACCAGGCCGCCCTTCTTTGATGGCACTGACTATCCATATTGGAAAAACCGTATGCAGGTGTTTCTACGAGCGCAAAACTTTGAACTGTGGAAAATAGTCCACAAAGGACCATTCACTCTTTCTGAGGATGAAGATACCTGGACAAAGGACCAGATTGCCAAGGGGACACTCAACTGGAGCGCCCTCAACATGATGCAATGTGCGGTCCATCCCAAGGAATATTAGAGGGTCTCCATGTGCACATCAGCAAAAGAGATGTGGGACAAACTCGAACTTATATACGAAGGTACATCACAGGTAAGAGAATCAAAGGTAAGCATGCTGTCTCTGAGTATGAGACGTTTAAGATGAACCACAATGAAACCATCTCAGACATGTTTGCTAGGTTCATGTTGATAATAAATGGGTTGAAAGGTCTTAAAAAGGAATATCGGAGAGTGACTTGGTGAGGAAGATACTTCGATCTCTTCCATCCTCATGGAACACCAAAGCCAACACTGTCATTGAGGATTCCAAAGACCTCTCAACAATGAAGTTGGATGAACTGATTGGTTTCTTAATGACGTATGAAATCAATGTGAAAAGAAAGGAAATTGAAGAAATCCTAGAAAGTCACTTGCCTTGAAGGCTTCTAAGAAAAGTTCTCCAGCTTCCAAAAAGGATGCTATTCCGGAAAGTGATGAATCTGAATCCTCCAGTGATAGTGAGAGTGATGAGATGGCGATGCTCACTAGGCAATTTAAAAAAATTCCTAAAACTCAAAAGGAGAGGATCAGGTAACTCCAAACCTTTTCAAAAGAAAGACTTTTTGAACAAATCTGATTCTAACAAAAAGTCTGATGTCGTGTGTTATGAGTGAAAGAAACAAGGGCACATGAGAGGAGAGTGCCCCGAGCTTAAGAAGAAGCTGAAAAAGGAGAAGTTCACGTTCAAGAAAGCCAAGGCAATGATGGCTACTTCGAGTGATGAAGACGAAGAGGAGAACAGTCAAGCTACCTCCGGAGATGATGAAGTCCATTGTCTCATGGCAAGAAGTGATGACTCAAATGAGGTAAATTCTTCCTTTGAAAATTATTCAATTGATGAATGGGAAGAAGCTTATACTGTTTTATTTGAAAAATTCTGTGAGTATAAGTCTGAAAATAAAGCACTCAAAAAGAAAAACAAACTTGTTCATAGCTCCAACAATAATGAAGAAATTGCATCCTTGAATAAAGAACTTGAAATGATGAAGATTGATAAAAAAGATCACTGTGAGGAAATGGATGACATGAAACTGAAACTTCAAGAAGTTCAAAAAGAGAGAGATGATCTAAGAAACTCCCTTTAAAATCTTCAAGATGAACTTACTGAAGTAAAAGAAAATTGAAAAAGACTGAAGAGAATTTAAAAGGAAAAGTGAAGATCTATCAAGGTTTGTTAAAGGGAAACAAAACCTTGATGCAATTCTAGGAACAAACATTTTTGTTGCAAAGCATGGGCTTGGCTATCTTCCTCCAAAGCAAAAGAAAATGGGAGAGAACTTAATAACCTCTTGTTGATTCAAGACCAAGCACAAGTGAGAATATCCCCCTAAAGAGCAACAAAACCCAAGCTAAGGTAGACAACAGCAAAACAAGGCAAAGAAGCCTGTTGTTGACACAACTCAAAGATTGTCAACAGCACCAAGGAGAGCTGTCGACAGGTCTGGAAACCAACCCCAAAAGAAAAACCAACAAAGCAACAAAAGGTAAAATGCCCATGCATGCTCCCAACAACAACAAGCCCACTGTTGTGAGAAAACCCTCATCATGCAAAATCTGTAAGAAAGTTGGGCATAATGAAAAAGAATACCGGAACAAACCAAGTAAATTAAACATCAAACAAGTTTGGATTCCGAAGCATTTATTGTTTAGCATGAATGATACATTGGGACCGAAAGTAATTTGGGTACCAAAATCTCTTGTCTGATCCACATATGCAGGAATGTCTAGCAACCCAAGTTCAAAACAAATGGTACCTGGATAGTGGCTGCTCGAGGCACATGACGGCGATAAAGAAAAATTCTGTCTGCTAGTGGAGAAATATGGAGGTCAAGTAATTTTTGGAGGCAACAACAAAGGCCAGATCATTGGCTCAGGTAAGGTTGTAAGTATGCCTCTAACTCTATAGACAATGTATTGCTTGTAGATGGCCTTCATCACAATTTGCTTAGTATAAGCCAACTGTGTGATAAAGGTCATAAAGTTGTCTTTGAAACTAATTCATGTCAAATAATTGATAAGGAAACAGGAAGTCTAAAATTTTCTGGAAAAAGGGTGAATAACATCTACATGGTTGATTTAGATGATCCAGAGAATAATGACTTGTGTCTTGTAGCAAACAAACAGGACGAGCTTACGTTGTGGCATCGTAGGCTCGATCATGCAAGTTACAACGTTTTACACAAGATCATGAGGCTCAAATTGGTAAGTGGACTTCCTGAAATCCCCTTTAATAAGAATGAGAATTTTTGTTACCGCATGTGCACAGGGAAAACAAACAAGAAAATCCTTCAAATCAAAGGCACCGGTAAGTACCTCTAAACCCTATGAACTTATGCACATGGACCTGTTTGGACCTACTAGAACATTAAGTCTCAATGGCAAACGCTTTGGTTTTGTCATTGTAGACGACTTCTCTAGGTTCACATGGGTTAAGTTCCTCGCACACAAAAATGAAGCATTAAGCCTGTTTGAGGACCTCTTCAATAAAATTGAGCATGGAAATGTACACAAGATATGCTCAATCAGCACTGATCACGGGGGAGAGTTTGACAATAATTTTTTTCTGATTTCTGCAGGCACCACGGGATAGAACACTTGTTCTCCTCTCCAAGGACACCGAAACAAAATGGTGTTGTGGAGAGAAAGAACATGACTTTGGTAGAAATGGCTCGTACCCTTCTGGTTGAAAGTCATCCTGCCAGGACGTTTTGGGCAGAAGCGGTGAACACTTCATGCTACATACTCAACAGAGCCATGGTAAGACCTGTCATTAAGAAAACCCCCTATGAACTTCTGAAAGGTAAGAAGCCCAGTATTGGGTACTTTAGAGTTTTTGGCTCAAAAGTCTTCATTCATAATAATGATAAATCAGATTTGGACAAATTTGAGGCCAAAAGTGATCAAGGTATTTTTCTTGGATACTCAGAACACTCTAGAGCCTATAGGGTGTTTAATATCAAGAATATAGAACTGTGGAAGAAACTCCACATGTGGTTTTGATGAGAGTCATGCAAAATCTGACAATTTTAATTCTCACAGGACTCCCAATGAAGATGACAAAACAATCCTTGAAGATCCACCACAAGTGGCAGCCAAGGAGAGCTCTCAAACAACACAAAGGTTAGAGGTGGATATCTTCGCAAGTACGATGATGAGGATGATACAATACTGTTTAGAAATAAAGGTGAAGCACCTGAAGAAGATCCACAAGAGGATGAACCTCAAGCTGAAACCCCTCAAGCAATCCCTCCTCCAGACCAACCTCCTCAATGCAAGATCAACCCGGACCTTCAACTATTACAAATGTCAGGTACTCTAAAGACCATCCACTTGAGAACATAATAGGAGATGTGAATGAAAAAGTTCAAACTAGGTCTCAAGTTAGGGAAATAGTTGAACATGATCATCTAGCCTTTGTGTCTCAAGTAGAACCTAAAAATGTTGAAGAAGCCTTAAAGGATAACTCATGGATTGATGCTATGATGAGGAGCTTGGGCAATTTCAGAGAAATAATGTCTGGAGTTTAGTTCCTAGAACCCCCGAAATTTCTGTCATTGGGACAAGATGGGTTTTTAGGAATAAACTGAATGAAGAGGGTAAAGTAGTGAGAAATAAGGCTAGACTGGTAGCAAAAAGATATAATCAGGAATTTGGTGTGGATTTCGAAGAATCCTTTTCTCCTGTAGCTAGGTTAGAAGAAGTTAGAATCTTGTTAGCATATGCATGCTCAAACAAGTTCAAACTTTTTCAAATGGATGTTAAAACTGCATTCTTAAATGGCTACATCAAAGAAGAAGTCTATGTCTCTCAACCACCTGGCTTTGAGGATAATGATAAACCTAACAATGTGTTTAAATTGCACAAAGCTCTTTACGGTTTGAAACAGGCACCCTGAGCTTGGTATGACAGACTGAAGACATTTCTGGTAAGCAAAAATTACTCAAGAGGTAAGGTAGACCAAACTCTTTTCACTAAGAAAGTCCGCAGTCACATCATTGTTGTTCAAGTTTATGTGGACGATATTATATTTGGTTCTACTAACCCATCACTGTGTGAGGAATTCTCAAAACATATGCATAGTGAATTTGAGATGAGCTTAATGGGGGAGCTTCAATTTTTTCTGGTTTGCAGGTGAAACAATTAGAAGATGGATTCTTCATCAATCAAGAAAAATATGTCAAAGAACTGCTCAAAAGATTTCAGTTCGAACAAGCCAAGCCTGCCTCAACACCAATGAGTACAATCATAAAGCTAGAAAGTGATGAGAAAGGTAAACAGGTAGATGCAAAGCAATTCTGAGGTATGATTGGCTCACTTTTATATCTTACTGCAAGTAGACCGGACATTCAGTTCAGCGTTTGCCTTTGTGCTAGATACCAATCTAATCCAAAGGAAAGCATTTGGTTGCAGTTAAGAGAATCTTTAGATATCTCTCAGGTACGTATGATATGGGTCTTTGGTATCCAGCAGGTAGTAGCTTCAATTTGATATCTTATTCTGATGCTGACTATGCTGGATGTAAAATTGACAGGAAAAGCACTAGTGGCTACTGCCAAATTCTTGGCAGTTTCATGGTTTCGTGGGCATCTAAGAAGCAACACTCGGTTGCACTCTCCACTGCAGAGGCAGAATATGTTGCTGCAGGGAGTTGTGCGGCTCAAGTGTTGTGGATCAAAAGTCAATTGTCTGACTACAATATTGACATTGGATGCACACCTATCCTATGTGACAACACCAGTGCAATCAATCTCTCAAAGAACCCAATTCAACACTCTAGAACAAAGCACATAGAGATCAGGCATCACTTCTTGAGAGATGAGGTAGCCAACAACACCTTAGAGCTGAGCTTCATACCCACATAAAAACAACTAGCTGACATCTTTACAAAACCATTGGCTGAGGATAGGTTTACCACACTTAGAAGGGAATTGGGTTTGTGCAAAATGCAATGAAACTCATACCAAGTCTTGAATATATGTTCCTTCTGAGCAACAACTATGCGGTATATCAAATGGTGATTTGTGGAAAAACAAGTTAGGCTTGTTTGGAAACTTTCATTATGCGTGAGAAAACATTCTCCGCCACGTACCAATAGTTGAAGTGCAAAAAGGGACATCTATTTTGGATAAGGGACATAGTTTCTTTTCAATTTGCCTAGTCATTCTAAAAGAAACAAAAATTCAAAAATTTCTATCTCTTTACATGGATGGTGCCCTTTAAATTGTGTGAGACTCTTGCTTGAATTGATCTTTGAATTGTTTGGATGCTTAGTCTCCACTTGCACACACTATGGAGGACACCATTGCTAGATGAGTGAATTTATGAGGGAAACACTTCCTTGTCATCATCCCACTCCTTCCTTGCATGGAGCACCTTTTTCAAACTCCTCCTAGACTTAAGCTCTGTCCTACACACATGCCTGTCGACAGCATCACTTCAATCTGTCGACAGAAAACCCTTCACAGAACCCAGAAACCAGGCACTGTATGCATCTGTCGACAGGACCTATCCCATCTGTCGATAGATTTTCCAAGATAGAACTCAGCAAACTTCATTTGTGTGAATCTGTCGACAGACCCCAATTGATCTGTCGACAGATACACCTCTTCAAGTCATTCCTCACTCAATTGCAAAGAATACTTCTCATGAGTATTTAAGGTGAAAAATGGTGATTGCATGCATTATAATTTCTCCTATCCACAAGATCTCTAAGACTTATTTTGCATCACAATGACTTTGGCATATCTTTCCTTTGAGAGTCTACGTTGGTTCATTTTAAGTGCATCCAACAGAATTCATGAGACTAATTTACCTCCCTTGAATAAATCTCTTGTCAATCATTATTTTTCAAAGTCATGTGGTCAGTCCTAAGGTCATTGAAGGGTATCTCCTTCATTGGTTCTGTAAGTATTATCCACTTCCTGCCTTGATGTGTGCATTACAACAATTCATAATGGAGAAGCCACAACTAATTAAAAAAAAATATCAAATCACATCAAAAATAAAAAGGGAAAATCAAGACAGAGCAATGTTGAGTACGGCTAAGTAACCGGGGATTTGGGCATCACAAATGTCAATCTTCGCGTCAAAAGGCTTATTCATTATCTCTGTACAATGGTATGATGGACATCTAAACCGAGTAACTGGGGATACGGGCATCAAAAATGTCTATCTTCACGTCAAAAGGTCTACTGCTCCTAATTACCACCTTTAATTCCCATGTCCTTTTTCATGTGAAAAAAATAAAAAAATTAGATTGTGGTCTCCTCAATTTAGTTTGTCAAGGGCACTTAGTGGTTAGCACTTCATTAACCATGAAGAACTCTTTCATACATCTTCTGATTGTCGTACACTAAGGAAAATAATTTCTTGCAATGGCCTTATTCAAGGTCATTTTACAACCTCATGATTTTGTTCCTTGCATTTCTCATGTCGCAACTTTAGAGTCCGGGAATTTTATATCAAAATCATTGTCAATGCAAGATGTGGTCTAAATATGTGTGGACATGACTGTTATATTAATGTAATTACCCTTGTTTCATCTTAGCCTCATATCTAATGCTCATGTCCTTGAAACACCATCAAACATATCTCACTGGCACATTTCTGTGTGTGCCTGTCGACAGGGAACTGTTACCTGTCGACAGCCGCACGGGGCGGATTTTGGAAGCCCAGCCCAACCGGCTCGATTTAAATGTAGATTTCGTGGGACCCACAACTTTCCAAATCTCTCCCACCTTCTTAAAAGGTTCCCACGACCCCTCCTCTCCCTTTCCTCCTTCCAAAAGCCTTTCCTACTTCCGTCTCTCCCCAAAACCCTCTTCTCCAGGGCGCGCGCAGGGCCTCTGCACTTCGGGCCTTCTTTTCATCTATCTGTCTCCTTCCTTTTCTAGCACATCTCCCCACCCAACTCCATTTCTGAGATGGCTCCGACGGCGAAGAAGCTTGTCTCCCGGTGCCGTCCTCGTTCCTCCAACGATGGCGACGATTCCAGGGCTCCCACAGAGCGCCGCACAAAACACAGGGAGGATCGTTTGCCTGAGCTGATCATTCCTGCTAGTCTGGACTTTCTTCCTCCTCATGGCACCTACACTAGGTTTGTGCAGCCCTGCTACATCGATTTCGTGTCACTGGAAGATCTCTTTCCTGGGTTGAAGCCTCTGTTCGACGTCCAGGGCTGGACACATTTCTGTTACCATCACAAACGGTATTCCCCTACAGCTGTGACCGAGTTTTACCAAAATCTCAGGCTGTCCACCACTGGTGTCCTCCATACCACGGTGAGACAGACCTCTTTTCTGGTCACTCCCAACCTGTTCTCCACCGCCCTACAAATCCCTAATTCTGGCCTTGATATTCTGAAACATCATCCCGAAGAATCTGAATGCCACCAGCTCATCACCTTGTAGCCTTACGACCCCACAGATCGTAAGCCCTTGAATGCCAACAACTTCCCTCCACTTCATCGTCTCATCCACCACATTTTCATTACAATGATTGTCCCTAAGGATGGTAGTCGAGAGCTTGTGACTGCTATTCACAAGTCCCTTTTTCATGCATTTCTGAACGTAACCGATTAATCTACCACTCCTCATGGTCTCTCACCTTCGGGCATGCCTTCGTTCTACCAAAAGATCAATGCCCTATGCTTGCCCCATTACTTCCCTTCTCTTATTCATTGGCATTCCCATTCCTGATGACAAGATGACTGAGCTCAAGAGCCGCAGCTCATATGATCTTACTGCTGCCCAAAGGATGGGATACAAGATGATAGACGAGGTTGTCACCAGAGACCTTAAGGGCAAGGGACCATCACTGCTGTAGAGGTAGATGATGATTTTGATGGTGGAGAAGAAGATGAAGCTGACATTGCTGATGAAGACTCCCAGCCTGAGTCTCAAGATGCCGGAAGATGAAAATCGTTTCCCCAAGTAGTCCAACATCTACTTTGCCTTCAATCCGAGAGCTTCTTGACCAGATGCAATTGCATATCAATACAGGCTTTGATAGGATACATACACGGTTAGACACCATTGACTTTGGAATTAAAGCTTTAGCCGACACACAAGTCCAGCTCCAGCTAAGGCTAACAAGGATGTCTACTAATCATCATGAGCTCCGTCGGGCCTCAGCACCACTGAGCGATGCTGCTGATGTTTAGGATGCGTTGTCTACAAGTCCTTAATATTTTGGCCATGTTCTAGATGTTTTCATTTGCCTTCCAAGTCCTGTGTCCAGTAGTCTTTCATTTCCTGCAATTACTCATGTGTCATGTGTGTCATTGTGTAATGAACGCCAAATGAATGAAAGGCACCCCTTCTTTTCCTGTTCCATTGATCTTTACTTGGATTATCTTTTTGGATGTTGTCAAAAGGGGGTGAACATCAATTGTGGTCAAATTGATTTTTTGTCATCATCAAAAAGGGGGAGAATGTTGAGTTCTCATATGGAATGTCTATGAGAATGCTAAGCTTAATGACATATCCTTGTTTTTGATTATGAACATTTTATGGACCAAAATTGATGTATGACGAATGTGTAAAACTAAGAGACAATGACAAGTGGATGAAATTGAATCAAATATTTTCATTGATCACTAATGTGTTGATTATGTCTCACTAATCATCTTCCTTTATGTAGGTGAGATTCCATTCAAGACCTTGTACCAAAACAAGAGAAAAAGGACAAGAAAAGAACAAAAAGAGAACACCTGTCGATAGACCCAGATGCTCCTGTCGACAGATCCATACAGGCAGACATCAAGCCTTCTGAAAAAACAAGCCGTGTCGACAGACCAGATCGCTTGTCGACAGATTCATACAGTGAATGCTTTCCAGAAACTCCAAGACCTCTAAATGTTGGAACTATGCAAGCTCCTGTCGACAGATGACATGAGACCTGTCAACAGACGAAGCGAGATGTTAGATACGAGATCTCCTTATGTTCCCTATGTGGGTGTTTCCATATATCACAACTCTCTATACTTGAACATCCGTATAAAAGGTATCTTTTGGAGATATTTTCGTACACACAAGCAGCCTCCAACCAAGAACCCTAAAAAGCTCTCAAGAGAAGTCTGTTCTGCTGCTCTGCTTCAGCCTACTGCCCAGAACCAAGAAGACACGTCTTCCCAATGGAGGTGAAGCTTGAACGTCGTGGATTCAAGCGTCTTCATCAAGTTGTGATCATCAAGACGAAGCTTGAAGTCCAGCCAGACGTTCACGAGAAGAGTTCTTCCATCAGTATTTGTCTTACAATTCAGAACTCTCTCTGCTTTCATTTTTTACTTAAACGAGTGTGTGTTGTTGTGTCTCAAGCAGTCCTTGTGCTTGATTCACGTGTGTGAGTTGATCTGATCGTGGTTGCACATCAGATAACTCGTGTGTGTGAGTTGTAGTTGACGAACTAGCTCATAAGCAGGTTATTCTGCGTGTGTGTGTGGCCCGTGGATGTAGGATACACAAGTTGTGTACTCTGAACCACGTAAAATCTTTGTGTCTTATGGTTTGCACGAATTTACGTTAGATGTTTGATAGGCACGGCGTCTCTCACACGCTTGATAGTTTGTTCTTTATCTATTGTCAGTCACACACATCCACACTTAGTTTAAACTCTCCTATTGTTTCAACAGTTTGTGTTCTCGCGAAAAGAAGGTGATAAAGTTTTTTCTTAATCGACAGTAATCTATTAACCCCCCTTCTAGATTACCATATATAGGGAATTCTGCAATCTTTCACGATTGCCTTCAGACATCGATTGTTGTTAGACATCGATCTCTTTAAACAATCGATTGCCATCTCATATCTGCTATCTTTATCATATGATTGCTTCCTGCATATCGATTGTTGTCTCACATTGTTTATCATTAATATTTTTATTATCTTTATCATAACGATTATCTATGAAGAATTCAATTGATCAAGAAATATTATGGATATACTTTACTGTTGTGACCGTGGGTTACAATGTTATTCGAAATCCTTATTATTTTAATGGTATGTAATTCAAATCTCTCGCCGTTTGGAGCATATCTTTCTCACGTAAGCATTCAAAGATATCTGTCTGTGGTATGGTCAGTTACTGGATAAAGTTCCCATGCCAAATGTCCTTTACCATTTACTATTTTCATGACATGTCTTCTTATGTTTTATATGGTGACAGAATGGAAATACCTATTTCAGTAAAACATCTTTTTGTACCTATTCAGAACATTGACTGACGATATCTCTATGTTCTCTCTCTATATCCTAGCATTAATGCGTGCAGGTTTCTGATAGTCACATGTTCCTACAGCGTAAGACTTGCTACGACTGTGTGGAAACGAGCATCGAGAAATGAGAGACAACGAACATCTCAACGGATATCTCCTCTGTGTGAAGATATATAGAAGCACACTTGATCCATAAGAGGAAGAGCGAAACACTAAGTGATCCATCCATACGGGCCAAAAACAAAAAAGAGAACAACAAGTGTTAGATAGCCAGATTGAAAAGAGCGAAAGAAAGATCTTGTGTCAACCTGGTCCTTGTGCTCCTCGATGCTCACTCTCCTTGAAGCTTCTGTTTTTTTCTTTGAAGAGAATCTGTTCAGTTGAGGGGTTGATCTTCTTTGTACTTTTTTTGAACCCCCAAACTGTGCCTCAGACCGAAGTTCTTTAATTTTTCATGCAAGCTTGGTCTAGGAGCTTCTGTAAAATCTTTCTTGTATGTGTTTTCATCTTCGAGTGTGAAGAGAAGGCTTGTTGAGCAAGCTGATGGTACAGAGAAGTCAAATTACTTTTAGATAGAGAAAGTTAGAGAGAGAAGCTCTGCTGCGATATTAGGTTTTTCTGCCGCCACCGGCCCTCCTGGGGTTGGCGGCCGCCTTGGCCGGCCGCCTCATGGTGCTCCCCTCTCGAGAAGATGCTCCAGGTCAAGCTGTTGGGCATCTCTCTTATGAAAAGATGATAGCCACGTCCAAACCCCAACCGAAGATATCCATAGGCGTGAAACAGCTGCCTTTACTGACCAAGGCGAGCTGGCGACGTTTTTCTCGAAAGATGTTGTGCTTTCCACGAAACCCTTGCAAATGGCCATTATTGCCAGGTGTTCTTATGGCCAGTGTTCAATCCCAGAAATTAAAGCATGCCTTACCCAACTCCTGGATCTGAAAAAGGATTTTATTGTGAGCATGTTGCACCAAAGGCATCTTCTTTTCAGGTTCGATGATCATGAAGACTTCATGAAGGTTATTTTAAGGCGGAGTTTATTTATTAAAGGGCTTCTTTTCCGGTCTTTAGATGGGAACTTCTTTGACTTCGAAGCTGATCCACGTTGATCCCAGTATGGGTTGGTTTTCCTTTACTTCCTATTATTTTTATTATGAGATTACTTGAAATCTATTGCTGGAAATCTTGGACATGTTCTGCGTATTCATGATGCCACTAGCGCTTAACTCAGACGCAAGAAGCACTAGTTGTGTGGAGATGGACATTAAGATCCCAAGCCTGATCGGATTTGGATTGGTTGTGATAAAGATGGGTTTTGGCAACTGGTTATTATCATCGTATCCCATCTTTATGCTCTTTCTGCCACAAATTGGGCACGCTGAGGAGAATTGCAACAAGAAGCAGAAGAAAATATCTGGAAAATTAAGCAACGATGGCCCTGGTCAAGGAGTCCTCCAATCTGGTGAATCTCTTCATTCCAGGCACCTCTGGCGAAAAAAACCTCCAGTTCCTATCTAGATCCCAGGGTACGTCTAATAGATTCAGAGTCTCGCTGTTGAGGAAGAGGAGGTGGTTCAGCATCCCGCTCAGTTAGATGTCACGCTGCTTCGGTGTTGGCCCCTCTAGGTAGCACCGTCGGCCACGAGAGGCCCCCCGACATGCATGCTACTATTTCTCCTTTGTATGGCAATAACTGCAACGAAGGTATTGTGAATGAGCCATCAACTACTACTATTTCTGTGCAACTAACTCCGCCTTTGGCTGAGCAGTTAAATACTGGAAATATTCAACATCTAATACCACCTGAAATCGACTGCTTGAAGACTGCGTCGAAGGACAAGGTTCGTGCGCCCCCTGGTGAAGACCAAAATGTAATGGAAGCGTCCTCATCTAAAGGAAAATCTTAAATAAGAGCTCTATTTTGAACAAGCAAATATGGAAAAAAATTTGATGCATGCGGTTGTATATCAAGGGAAGGCAGACTTGAACCTGCAGAGGGTGTCCGCACGAGATCTAATAAAGCTGAGGCTCCACATCTGGGTATTGTTCTCATGAATTTTTCATCTATTTTCTGGAATATCCAAGGTGCCCAAACCTTGCTTCAAGTGGCACCTTCGTCAGCTTTGTCGAAAACATCGTCCTTTGATCATTGCTATTTCTGAACCAAGGATTCCTTTTAATCATGCTGAAGATCCTTGCAAATCTATCAAGATGCATGATGTTGTTGGTAATGATGGTGAAAACTCTAAGATCTGGGTTCTTTGGCAGGAGGAGGCTAATTTGGAGGTTGCTGACTGTTCTAAGCAGCATATTACTTTGGCCAATAAGATTGATGAGAATATCCTTTGCTATATTACTTTTGTCTATGCGTCTTGCAGTTATAGGGAGCGCAGAAATTTGTTTGCTGATCTGATGAATTTGCTTCTGATATCTCAGTGCCATGGCTTGTGGGTGGTGATTTCAATTGCATATCCCAGCCATCTGAGAAAAGTGGTGGGTTTTTACTAATGTTCCTTCCATGATAGATTTTAATTCTTTGATTGATGCTGGTTTTTCTGGGTTGCCTTTTACCTGGTCTAATAATAGAGTGGGCACTGCTGTTGTTAAGGCTAGATTGGACCGTGTGTTTTTTTTTCTACTGATGGATATCCCTTCCTGAATTTTGTATCACACCTTATAAGGGGCCATCTGATCATGCTCCTTTACTTATTCTTTGAGGAATATTCCTAGACCACCTGCCAGATTTTATTCCAATCTATGTGGGCTACTCATGACACTTTCTTGGATGTTGTTGGGAAAACGTGGAAGGAAACCTCTTGCTGCACCCTAACCCCATGGTTAAGCTTTAAGTCAAGTTAAAAAATCTAAAGACCGCTCTTAAATTTGGAACGTGGACACTTTTGGTAATATTCATAGTAATATTACTACTGCTGAAAAGGAGGTGCAAAATGCTGAGTAGCTTTTCATCTCTCTCCCACGCAAGATAATAGAATGCTCTTGCACCATGCTCAGGTCAACCAAAAAAAACACTGCGTTGTGAGGAAATTTTCTGGTGTCAAAAGGCTAGACTTCAATGGTTGGATAATGGGGATACAAACACTGCTTTCTACCATGCCATTGTTCAAGGCAATAGGCGCAAAAATTATATTCTAGACTAAAAATTGATGACACACAATAATTGGTGTGATGATCAGGAAGTTCTCAAGAATGCTGCTGCGCGGTATACATAAAACCTTCTTTCTTCGGCATTTTGAGATTGATCAAATATTGGAGGTGATTCCTAGTAAGATTTCGATTTCTCAGAATGCTCAGTTGTGGTGCCATCCCTACTATTGATGAGGTTAAAAATGCAGTTTGGTCTATGAATGGTACTAGCGCCCCTGGACATGATTGGTACTCTAGCACTTTCTACACTTCTTGTGGGATATCGTTAGCTCTGACATTTTCGAGGTGGTCAAAGGTTTTTCAGGGGTTTTCTTTGCCTTGTGGTATTACTTCTACTCTCATTCTATCATTCCCAAGGTGAATAATCCGCCTTCTTACTGATTTCCATCCTATTAGCTGTGCAATGTCACAAAATTATCTCAAAAATTTCTGTGTGGCGGCTAATAGACATTCCCTGATATTATCTTGAGAACAAGGTGCCTTTATTAAGGGCCGTTCTATTATTGACAACATTTCTTTTTCCAAAAATTTGTTTAAAAATCTTGGACGAAAGATAAGGGGTCAAAATGTCATTTTAAGCTCGATATGATGAAGGCTATGATCGTGTTGAGTGGGATTTATATTTGCTGTTCTTCGCCACTTTGGATTTTGTCATAAATTTATATCTTATGGGGATGTTGATATCCAACTGTTGGTTTTCGGTGCTGGTCAATGGTCATCAATATGGGTATTTTAAGTCTTCTAGGGGGTTAGGCAGGGCGATCCATTGCACCTGCTCTATTCATCATTATGGAGGAAGTTCTCAGCAGAGGTCTTCGCAATCTTCTTCTTAATGGCTCTCTCAAACCTTATGCTGGTCCTAGAGCTTGTCCACCGATTTCTCATCTGTTGTATGCTAACGATACGCTCACCTTCACCAATGGCCATGCTAAAAACATATCTCAGCTTCTTCAGTTCTTAAAAGCTTATGAGTCTTCTTCTGGCCAGTTCATCAATAATAGCAAGAGCCAATTCATTACCTCTAGGAAAGCTCCCCTGGGAATCACTACTAGCATTAAGGCTATTACTGGTTTCAAACCACAACAAGGATCCATGAATTACCTTGGTGTTCGGTTGAAAGAAGGAAGAGTTAACATTTCTGATTTCAAAAACTTATTTGAGAAAGTCAACAGGAAGCTCTCTTCTTGGAAATCAAAATTTTTATCTCAAGCTAGAAGGGTCACTCTTATCAATTATGTGCTTTCTTCCATCCCTATATATGCCGCCTCAGCCTTGATCTTACCTAAAGGAGCTATTCGTCTGCTGGAGAAAGCTTGCTCATCTTTTTTCTAGAGTGGTCTTGATGGGGTTCAGCGAAGACACTGGTTACCTTGGACTACTATCTAGCGCCCCATTGCTGAAGGTGGTTTGGGAGTTTGGAGTTTATGTCATGTTCAGTTGGCTATGGCTACTAAAAACTCTGGAATATTTATCATGGATCCTCCTTTAGGCCTGCTATGCTAGACTGCAATCTCAACATTTGCATGGTCTTCCTAAGAATATTTTCTACACTGCTAATGCTATAATTACTGAAAATACTAGATGGTTTCTAGAGAATGGTAAGTCTGTGGATTTCTTTCATGACCACTGGGCAGAAAAAAGCTCACTGCGTTTCCTATTACATGACCCCTCTAATGCTCCTCACGCTATGGCAAATGAGGTCCTGGGGAATCCCCTCCACCCTTTCTGGAAAATGGTGCCAGGTGTTCAGATTTTATGCAATGTTCATCTCTCCGAAGATGAGGATAAATGCATATGGTCCCCTACGAATGATGGCGTCTTCAGCACCAAGTCGGCTTATGATCTTTTAAGACCGCGTGGAGTCCATAGACCTGCTCTCAAAAAAATTTGGCACCGTCTATTTCTTAGGAAGGCTTCTCTTTTCTTATGGAAAGTGATTAATAGGGCAGTCCCTGTTGATTCTCGGATTTCTGATCAAGGTATTAGTCTGGCATCCAAATGTTCGTGCTATTGTAATTACCATGCTGAAGACATTGACCATTTGTTTATTCAAAGTGATATTGCGATCAAATTATGGAGTTGGTTCACCCCTTTCTTATCCCCTCCTAATTTAAGCAGTGATCATTTCACCTCTTGGTGTTGGAGAAACATAAAAGCCTATAATATTCTGTCTCCCTACGGTTTTGCTTCCTTATATGGTATGGTCCTTATAACTTGGGAAATCTGGAAGGAGAGGTGCAAGAGGCGCTATGAGCAGAAATTCAGATCTAGTAGTATCATGATTGAGGATATCAAAAATCAGATCTCTCATGCTATCCAT
This sequence comes from Colocasia esculenta, assembly GCA_014218235.1. Classification (NCBI taxonomy): domain Eukaryota; kingdom Viridiplantae; phylum Streptophyta; class Magnoliopsida; order Alismatales; family Araceae; genus Colocasia; species Colocasia esculenta. The sequence continues at coordinate 123,673,168 of CM024754.1, forward strand.
TAGCTTAATTTCAGAAGTCCTCCTTCGGTCAATCAGGAAGCCGCCCTCTATTTCTTTGGCTTTAATCCCATTGTTAGCAGGTGCAAAATGAAGCTTGTTCGGTGGATTCCTCCTATTACTGGGCTTTGCCTCAATGTGGATGGTGCATCCAAAGGAAATCCAGGTTTGAGTGGTGGTGGTGGTTGTATTAGAGATTCTAATGGTCATATCCTTCTAGCTTTTGCTTTTCATTATGGTTTGGTAATAGTCTTCAGGCTGAGATTAGAGCAATTCATGATCTGGCTGAAGAGCATGGTTTTCGGCTTTCTTTGATCTATTCAAACTCGGCTATTCTTGTTAAATCTCTATATACTAATTCCTCTCCTAGTGGGACTGTTTCAGATGGTGGCGGTCAGCAGCTGCAATTTTTCACAGACATGGGGCAAATATCCATCATGTGCACAGAGAAGCTAACAAAGTTGCTGATGGCCTTGCGTCCTATGCTTGTTCCTATGTTGAGAATAAAATTTTACATCTTCTTCTGCGCTGCCCCTGGCTTGTAGGGGTTCAGCTACATTAGATAAAACTGGGCTGCCTTCTATTCGGTTAGACTAGTTTTCTTTTTGCTTTTGGGGCTTGCCCGATGGTGGTTGTATTCTTCTCTCTATATATAATTTAGGCCCAGACCTCTTGCTGGTGGAGTGGGACATTCTTCCCCTCTGGGGGGGGGTGCACTCTTTCCTAGCCTTTGAGGCCTGAGGCCGATTTTGATTAAAAAAAAAAGAGCAAGCTGTTATTCCCCCTGTTAAAGGAAGACCTGTTGCTATAGGTGGTTGTTTACCTTTACGAATTTGAAGAGAAGGCCAGCGAGTGCTAAATTGTAAGTGTCTTTAAGGGGGACTGTACCCTTATTAGTGAAATCCCAAGAGTTTGCTTGAGGACTACACATAGGACTCCCAGTGAGTGGAGGTCGAACCGGAAAAAAAATCCTCTTGCATTGTGTGATTGCTTTTGTCTTATTATCCGCTGCTTACTAACCTTAACTTCTCCATTTAGTTTGCTGTTTTAATTATCATTGATAGATAATAGTTAAAGAATTATTTTAAGCAATCCATTCACCCTCCCCCCTGGGCTTGCAACCTGGTCAACAGAAGGGGGAGATACCCCCTGCGGCTTCCTCTACCTGTAGACGTTCGGAATGACCTATCTCCCCACTTTTTTTTTTTTCTCTCAACCACCCATTCTCAAAGTCCCCCTCTGGTTCGCTCTTCTCCCAACAGACCAAAGACTCTTTTGACCATAGCGTTAATCCTTCATGTCGGGGTATTCTTTTTGCTGATGATCTGGTTACATGGAATGAAAATGGAGAAAAGTGATGTGATCGCAAGAGTGTTTAACCTCCACCCAGAGGAATATGATGATCATGTTAGTGCCTTTGTGGTTTTTAATAAGGTTCTTCCACTTCTCCTCCTTCAACCGGCCAAAGAAAGAGGGCTCCACAGCGGGCTCTTCAATTTTTCCTACAAGATAACCATGAAATGAAACCTATTAGTCTAAAGGAAGTGCAGTAGGAGTCCAGAACATAGCGTTTTAAGCATGAAAATAGAGGTAACCGTACCAATTGGAGGCTTGAGAGTACAAATGACCAAGAATGATGGTTGTTTCCCTCCCCTCCTTTTCTTTTAAACCCCTCTCTCAAAAGGTGGGAGAAAGATGACTATGTGATGTGTGAGTTATGTGTGCATGAATAATGCACACAAGAAATGAAAGGAATGGAGAAGAAGGCGGCCCTCCTGTACAGGCCTAAGCCTTGGACTGGAAGAGAGTCTTTCCTGAAGCAGGAGGAAGAGCAACTATAGTAGCACCTCGCCTCCCTCCTCTCTTTGGATGTGGAAACCTCTTCCTAGCCAACCAACATGAAGCAGCCTAACAGCCATTTGAATGAATAAATCCCCCACCCCCCCCCCCCCCCCCCTGTGCAGATTGGGGGGTATATAGAGCCGATAGTGGAAAATCCCCTCCCCATGAAGAACGCAAATTGACAAGGTGACAATCCACTTAGAAAGGTTTAAAACCATTGGAACTTGCAAACTAAGGGTTTGACAAGGTAAACAAATGTTGACAGCAAGGGAGTATGCCGCTCACTAATATCAGCAACAATCAACTATGTCGCTAGCATTTCATCTGTGACAAGGTGATTGCTGTCTGTTGGGTTATAATGTGTATGATGACGTGCTTAACTTTTTTGATGATGAGTGACATAATTGATGTTGTATAAATGTTAGAAAATAAAAATGACAAAGACATGAAAGAGATGAATAAATGACCATCATGCTTCTATTGATCACCTATATATTCATTGTATCTCATTTAGAATCCTTTTTAATGTAGGTGTGAATGCATACAAGACAAGCATCCAAATACAAGAGGAAAAGAACAAGAAAAAGGACTCAATGATCACCTGTCGACAGCCATGAAGGTCCTTGTCGACAGATAGGTCATCCAGGAACAAACAAGCTGTGGAAGCTCAATGGAGCAATAGCTGTCGACAGATGCAAGGTACTGTCGATAGATACATGTTGCCTGTCGACAGACAGAAATCGCCTGTCGATAGATAAGGCCTTTCCAGCAGATCATGGTTCTGGAAAACTAGAAGTCTGCAGTAGCTGTCGACAGATAAAGTGCCTATCGACAAACGAAGAGAAAAGTCAGATACGAGATATGGATATGTTCTATATTAGGTGTTTTCCTTTTAGCACGTCTCTCTATACTTGGACACCCATATATATAGAACATATGGAGGTATTTGCTAAGAAGCCACCATACCAAAACCCTAAGCAAAACCTAAGAGAACGCTTCTCCCCTGCTGCTCTGCTTCAACTCTCTGTTCAGAACAAGGAAGATCTATCTTTGAGCAGGATTGAAGTCGGTTCGTCCACGGTAAAGCTTCTCCACCATTTGATAATCATCAAGACGAAGCTTGAAGTTTCTCTGGACGACCACTACGAAAAGTTCTACATCAGGATTGTTTCTACATCTCTAACTCTTTTTTTCTTTCCACTCTTCACTACTTTGTGTGTGTGGTAGTGGTTCAAGTGTTCCTTGTGCTTGATCCACGTATGGTTTGTTGTTCTGATTGCGTGTTTGCATCAGACAACATGGGTGTGTTGTGTGTAGAGTTGAACTCACTCATAAGTAGTTGTTCTGCGTTGTGTGTGGACAGTGGACGTAGGATACACAAGTTGTGTACTCCGAACCACCTTAAATCTTCGTGTCCTGTGGTTTGAATGTTTCACAATAAATGTTTGGTAGGCACGTTGATTACTCACATGCTAGATAGATTGTTATTTGTTCTACTCACAATCAGCAACACATCATAGTTCGAAGTCTATACATATTGTTTAAGTTTTCGATAAGTCAGTGTTGAATCGAAAGAAGGTCAGTGTTTCTAATTGTAGTAATCTATTCAACCCCCCTTTCTAGATTACTGTCTTAGATAGTCCGCATATCTTTCAATTTGTATCAAAGTGAGGTTTCTCCGATTTACTGCTTTAAGAGCTTGATCTCACGATCAAGAGAATTTCGATCTCATGGAAACTAACAAGGAGTTTATGGCTGAAGGACACTCAGTGTCCAGGCCACCCTTCTTTGATGGCATTGACTATCCGTATTGGAAAAATCGTATGTAGTTTTTTTGAGAGCTCAAGACTATGAGCTGTGGAAAATCGTCAGCAAGGGAGCATATGAGTTGCCCGCTGACGAAGATACCTGGACTCGAGAACAGATTCGGAAAGGTACCTTGAATTGGAGCGCATTGAACATGATGCAGTGCACCGTGCATCCTAAGGAGTTTTCAAGAGTCCCCACATGTAACTCAGCAAAAGAAATATGGGACAAGCTTGAGCTCATTACGAAGGTACATCTGAGGTAAGGGAAACCAAAGCAAGCATGCTAGTATCTGAATATGAGATGTTTAAAATGAAAAATGAAGAAACCATTGTAGATATGTTTGCTAGATTCATGCTTATAATAAATGGTTGAAAGGTCTTAAAAAGGAGTACTCAGAAAGTGACTAGTTAGGAAGATACTTCGGTCTCTTCCATCCTCTTGGCATACTAAGGCCGCTGTCATTGAGGATTCTAAAGACCTTTCCATAATGAATTGGTATAAACTAATTGGATCCCTGAAGACGTATGAAATAAATCTGAAAAGAAAAGAAACTGGGGTAATTCTAGGAAATCCATTGCTTTAAAGCCTCTAACAAAAGTTCTTCAAGTTCTAAGAAGAGGCACAACAGGAAAGTGATGAATCTAATCATCTAGTGATAGTGAGAATGATGAGATGACCATGCTCATTAGACAGTTCAAAAATTCCTCAGTTCAAAAAGAAAGGCTCAGGTAACTCCAAAACTTTTCCAAAGAAAGATTTTACAAATAAGCTTGAGTCTAACAAGAAATCTAACATGATTGTATGCTATGAGTGCAAGAAACCAAGGCACATGAGAGTGAATGCCCAGAGCTCAAGAAGAAGCTGAAAAGGGACAAATTCACCTTCAAGACAGCCAAGGCAATGATGGCGACTTGGAGTGATGAAGATGAAGACGACGATGCTCAAGGAAGCTCTGGGGATGAAGAAATCCAGTGTTTAATGGCAAGGAGTGAAGACTCAAATGAGGTAAACTCTTCCTTTGAAAACTATACAGTTGATGAATGGGAGATATACACTTTGCTCTTTGAATTTTGTGAATTCAAGTCTGAAAATAAAGCACTGAAAAAGAAACTCACTAATCTTTGGCTAGCATAAACACTGATGAACAACTTGCAATCATGTCTAAAAAATTGAATTGCTGAAAATTGAATAGAAAGGTCACTATGATGAAATGGATTGCATGAAAGAAAAATTGCAAGAAAATGAAAAGGAAAAACAAAGTCTAATCATTCTCTTGAAAAACTTCAACATGAAATCAGAGATTCAGAAAAAGTTGGAACAAGCTGAAAAGGAATTAAAAGAAAATCTGAAGATCTTTCAAGATTGTGTAAAGGAAAGCAAAATCTTGATGCTGTTTTGGGTGTTAACCAAATGTGTCACGCCCCGATATTTAGCAGCGGAATAAATACCGGGGGACGTGAACGATACAACCGGCGTATCACAGTTGAATAGTGCAGAGTCACAATCGAATATAATAACACATTCAAGACTATATTATGGTCACCATTAGTTACTTTATTTCATTTCATTCAACTAGATACAACCTCACATAAGAAGAATTAACCAAAGGGTCCATCATTCAAATAAACTTCCACAAAAGTTTCACTATTACATAGACTACTCAATTTCTATTTCTAAACTGTCATCTATTCTAGGACGGTGCTTGTCACTCTTGCCCAGTCCCATCCGACTCCACGGGTTCTTCATCACTACCTGAAAAAGGGCAGGATGAGAGGGGTGAGCGAACTAGCTCAGTAGGATTTATATCTCAATCACGTGCGGGCACTAGTATACATGATTAACATTTTATATAGGCAGATATGCTGATGAGTATGCTGACAATGCATGATTTTCTAACAAGTTGAATAGCAAAGTAGAACGGATATCATATCAGATCAATTGTCGAGTTCCATATAAAATGGACAGATTTTCAAGAATAAAATCATGTCAGAAGAGATTGGCCATATTCAAACAGAGTTCATGTGTTCACAAGAACAAACTATCATATCATGTCAAGTCAAACTTATCAAGTCAAACAGGAGGCACAATTCACAATCTTGCATGTCAGTGTGCTATGCCAGCACCAAGAGTCCATACTCCCTCGGTTAACAAGTACGTTGGGGCGCTCTTCCCCAGGACCGACAGGGCCCTATTGCACAGCATTGTATCAAGTTTTGGACCGGAGTCCCACGATGTGCCGAACAACATATTCATATTATGGCCACAGAGTTTCAATGACAAGCTCATAGTAAAAGAACATGATCACTCATAGAGTCAAGAATGACAAACAGCTCAAAAGAACAAGGCAGGATAACGTCGTATCTTATATTTCATAATTCATTAATGTCTTGACTTGAGGGTTTTCTAAAGACAGATCATATGTAGAACATGTACTTTCCTAACATGTATGCATATGACAAATAATCATTGAACACCGGAAAACATGAAACCATGAAACTCATATGCAAATTACCACTAACATGTCCTACTAATCATGTATTCATCCCCACATTCATAACATATTCTTATCTTATCAATTGACAATAAGCAAGATCACAATTAATCCAAGGATCATAAGAACAATCAAATTACACATTAGAATCATATTCATATCATTACCATTTCCTTAATGGTTTGATTTATTTAAGTCTATGCATACTATATAACATCATGTACATGCTTGAAGACATCATGAAATGATTAGACCCAAATTATACAAAAATCTTGTAAGGGTAGTGTCGACACTAGATCAGGTGGTGTCGACACCATGCTCCAAACCCAAGACAAAAATAGGCAAAACTGGTCAGGTAGTGTCGACACTAGTTCAGGTAGTGTCGACACTAGAAACAGATTCCAGAACTCATCTGGAAAACATGGGACAGTGTGTCGACACTAGATCAGGTAGTGTCGATACTAGATCAGTTTCCCAGAACTCCTGGGTAAAAACTGGGACGGTGTGTCGACACTAGATGAGGCAGTGTCGACACTAGATGGCCTTCCCAGAACACTTTCTGGGTTGTTTTGGGACAGGGTGTCGACACTAGCTGAGCAGTGTCGACACTAGAGGGCCTCCCAGAACACTCCCTGGGCTGCTTTGGGACAATGTGTCGACACTAGTCCAAGTAGTGTCGACACTAGAGTCCTTCCAGAACAAAACTTAAGGGTCATGTGAGACCCGAAAACACATGCCATACAGTGATTCACCTCAAACCCTTATAACTCTCTAACGATTGACATTTGGACAAAACGTTCAACATAAAAGATGAAGAAGACAACTAGTAGAAGAATTTTGATGTTGAGGGTTTGATCGAATTCGGTCTCGAATCCCGAGAAAACATGTGAAGAATAGAAATCAAGTAAAACCCAAAATCACAGTTTTAAACAGAGACTCTCTTATCATGCTCCTAACTCTCTAAAAGAACCTTTGGACAAAACGTCCAACATAGAAGATGATCGTGACTTCAAATAGGAGAACTTCCATGAAGAAAGTTTAGTCAAATTTGGTCTTGAATCGTGTGCACAATATGACGAACGAGAAAAGCCCTAACCGTGCAAGACTTCGGGAAATCACCAATACACGATGAATACTCCATGAAAATTGGGCAAATCAAGTGCAAATGATCCTAGACTCAAAGAACTACATGTTGGCATTAATTTTCTTTAATCTTGGCCCGAGAACACCTACCTTTACGAAGATCTAAAATCTGTTGATGTTCTGGACGCAACAGAGGATGCAGGGGAGAAGCTCCGGATTCCCAGCCTTTCTCCTGCTCCTCAGAAGTTCTTACTTGCTTCCAAATGACTCCAACTTCGTTGTTAAACCTTCCCCAAGAGTTTAGGGACGAGTTTTTATAGTTTTAGGATGTTGTTAAGAGTTCTAATGATGCTAGGAAAGGGGCTACGAGCTCTGTTTCCTAGTTTCCAGAAAATCTGGGATTCCTTTACTTAAAAGAGGTAGCCAAGGTTTAGGAATCCACCAATTGGATTGAGTTCGGTTTTGGCTTACCTTACATGACTAGTCATCCATATTGACTCTAAATTATCCTCCCTAATTACTGCATAATTACATACACGGATTTCTGGGTAATTTTCTTCCTAGTTTATTCATATCCTTGGGCCAAATATGCTCTATTGGCTCAATCTTATTAATAGGTCATTAACACATGGTATTGGAAGTCTCTCCAATACGTTTATTTATTTTATCCCTCTATCTTTCTAAAATTTTAAATTTGCAATTTCCAGGGTGTTACATCCTCCTCCACTTAAGAAATTTGGTCCCCAAATTTACGCATAATGGTGTAGTTCGTACCTGAGAATAGCTCCGGTGGTTTTTCTTCATTCTTTCCTCTGTTTCCCAGGTAGCATTAGTAACTCCGTCTCGACTCCATTGAACCTTCACCATAGGTAGGTACGATTCCTGAGTCGCTGAATCTTCCGATCCAACAGTTTGATCGGCTTCTCTTCATAAGTCAAGTCCTCCCGAATCTCCAAGTCCTCGTGATCAATTACATGGTCGGCATTGAATAAGTACTTCCGCAGCATGGATATGTGGAACACATTATGCACGTTTGCTAGTTGCGGAGGTAGTGCAAGTCTATACGCCCCTGACCAATTCTTTCCAGAATTTCAAATGGCCCTATAAATCTGGGACTTAGTTTTCCTTTGATCCCAAATCTTTGTATTCCCCTCGAAGGTGAGACCTTCAAGAAAACATGTTCGCCAACCTGAAATTCCAGTTCTCTCCTTCTCTTGTCTGCATAACTCTTCTGTCTGGATTGTGCTATCTTCAGACGTTCCCTGACAATCTGAACCTTCTGTACAGTGGCCTCAATCAAGTCGGGTCCAACCCATTGGTTCTCCCCGACCTCTTCCCAACAAAGGGGTGATCTGCAACTCCTGCCATATAAGGCTTCAAATGGAGCCATTTTGATACTAGCCTGATAGCTGTTGTTATAAGCAAACTCCATCAAGTACAACTGATCATCCCATCGACCTTTGAAATCCAGCACTAAAGCACGAAGCATATCCTCCACAATTTGATTGGTCCTTTCAGTTTGTCCATCAGTCTGAGGATGGAAGGCAGTACTAAAGTTTAATTTAGTACCCATGCTGCTTGTAAACCCTTCCAGAAGTGTGAAGTAAATCTAGGGTCCCGATCTGATATTATGCTAGATGGAACCCCGTGCAATCTAACTACTTCCTTAACATATAGAGCGGCCAACACATCCACTGACCATGTACTCTTGATCGGCAAGAAGTGAGCCGATTTAGTCAATCGGTCAACTATTACCCAAATTGCATCCTTACCACCTCTAGTCTTGGGCAATCCCATGATAAAGTCCATACCGATACTATCCCACTTCCACTCTGGGATTTCTAGTGGTAGCAATCCACCAGCCGTACGAAAATGTTCGGCTTTGACTTTCATGCATGTCAACAGTATGCCACATGATCGGCCACATCCCTCTTCATGTTTGGCCACCAGTACGACCTTTTTAAATCTTGGTACATCTTTGTTGATCCTGGATGAATCGTATATTTGGACTGGTGAGCTTCATTCAGTAACCTCTTCTTGAGTTCTTCATGATCAGGGACACATGTTCTACCTCTGAATAATAATCTTCCTTCTGCTGATAGAGTAAAGTCGGGTCTTTGTTCTAACTTCTCCCTGATCTGAACTAAGAGTGGGTCTTCTCCCTGTTTCTCCTGGATTTCGGTCAGCAGACCGGATTGTATCTGGAGATTGGAAATCATTACTTGTTTCTCCTTCTTTTCCATGTCTAAATTCAGACTTGCAAATTGCTCCAGTAACTTCCTTTCGCCCAGCATCATACTAGCTAGAACAGTTCCTGGTTGTCTACTTAGAGCGTCTGCCACTACATTGGCTTTCCCAGGGTGATATTGGATGGAAAAGTCAAAGTCCTTAAGGTACTCTAACCACCTTCTTTGTCTCATGTTAAGCTCCTTCTGTGAGAACAGGTATTTCAAACTCTTGTGGTCAGAAAAGACTTTAAATTGCTCACCATAGATATAATGCCTCCAAATCTTTAAGGTGAATACCACAGCTGCTAACTCCAGTCATGAACCGGATAGTTCACTTCGTGGATCTTTAACTGTCTGGAAGCATAAGCTATTACCTTCCCTTGTTGCATTAGGACACATCCCAGTCCAGTACCAGAAGCATCTGAATAAATTTCAAATCCTCCCTCTTCAGTGGGTAAGGCGAGGACATGAGCAGTAGTCAGACACTTCTTCAAGTTATTGAAACTCCCTCGCAATCATCAGTCCACACAAACGAATTTTCCTTCCGGGTCAGCTTGGTTAATGGTACTGCAATCTTTGAGAAATCTTTTATAACCTTCGATAATACCCAGCTAATCCCAGAAAACTCCTGATCTCTGTGACGCTTGTCGGTCTTTCCCATTTCAACACAGCCTCAACCTTTGATGGATCAACAGCGATACCATCTTTGGTCACCACATGCCGAGAAAGGATACCTCCTCAAGCCAGAATTCACATTTACTTAACTTGGCATATAGTTTGTTCTCCCTCAAAATCTGCAATGAAATCCTCAAATGCTCCTCATGCTCTTCCTTTGTCTTGGAATAAATCAGTATATCATCGATGAATACCACCACAAACTTATCAAGATATGGGCGATAAATGCTATTCATCAGTTGCATGAAAACTGCAGGGGCATTTGTTAGTCCAAAAGGCATAACAATAATTCATAATGCCCATACCTGCTTCGGAAGGCAGTCTTGTGAATGTCTTCTCCTTTGATCCTCAATTGATGATAACCAGATCGGAGATCTATTTTAGAGAAGTACCTAGCTCCAGATAATTGATCAAACAACTCATCAATTCTCGGCAGAGGGTATTTGTTCTTGATGGTTAACTGATTCAGTTGTCTGTAATCTATGCATAGCGTCATCGACCCATCTTTCTTCTTGACGAAGAGGACAGGTGCACCCCATGGCGATGTGCTTGGTCGGATGAAACCCTTCTCTACAGTTCCATCAGTTGTTCTTTTAATTCCTTCAGTTCTGCGGGGACATTCTATATGGTGCCCTAGATACCGTGCTGCACCAGGGACCAATTCAATGGTAAAATCGACCTCTCGCTCCGGAGGAATTCCTGCAAGTCTTCGGGGAAAACATCAGCATATTCGCTGACGACATGGATGTCCTCTACCTTGACTTCCTTCTTTGCAATGACTACAACAGCAAGAAAGGCCATACAACCTTTCCTCATCATCCTTTTGGCTTGCAGTGCAGAGATAAGTGACAATCTCCTGCGGTTTCTATCCCCTGTGAACACTAGTTTTGGGTACTGGCTAAAAGTTACCCTACTTCTCCTGCAATTTATACTAGCCCCATGTTCAGACATCCAGTCTGCTCCCAGTATCACATCATTTCCTGCCATGTCTACATATTAAATTTGCTGGTAGGTTTTGGATTTCAATCAACACCTCACTGGATGGTATATGGCTTACCTAGTTCCTTCGGCTTTTTTCCCGCTGGTTCATTTACCCCGCCACTGGGCCTTTTCTCTCCATAGTCGGCTGATACCTCCCAGCAGAAGGCACTTGTTCCCGTTTCACGGATTTTCCCTTAATCCTTTCAGCAGTCTCCATTGCATCTTCTAGTAGTTGAGCCTTCTTAACCATTTCAGCATAAGTTTGAATGTCCATTGGCGCCAGTTGGGTGATGAACTGAGGCCTCAAGCCATTCAGAAAGCGTTTCTCCTTCATTCTTTCGTCCCAATCAAGTGAACAGCATATCGGGACAGCCGAGAGAATTGGGCTTCATACTCAGCCACATTAAGTCCTCTCTGCTTCAAAGCCGCAAATTCGGCTGCTTTTCATTCTTGGACCCTCTCAGAAAAGTACTTGGCGTTAAAACGCTCATGAACTGAGCCCATGTAAGTTGTTGTCCATTGAGGGTTGCTTCTACCGACTCCCACCATGCCCTGGCATCCTTTTCCAACTGGAAAGTAGCCAGGAGTACCTTGTTCTGGTCTGTGCATTGCATAACCCTGAATATCCTTTCAATCTCCTTAACCCAGTGCTCAGCAACATCTGGGTTAGTACTCCCTTCAAACCTAGGTGGATCCATGTTCCGAAAATTCCGGTGGAGCTCAACGGCTCCGCGATTACCTCCACCTGGGTGGCTTGTAAGATAGCCTAAGTCAAGTTCTGTATGGTTCTTTGCATGTCCCTAGCCTGGGCACGTTCTGCGGCCATTGAGGTAATAATCACCTTCAAGATAATAATGTAAGTTAGTCATCTAAATATATCACATGTGACTTTTATTCCCATGGCTCTACCCAAGCTCACATTAGGTACGACAGGTTTTGACTCATGTAATCTAGTTTCATTCATATTCCTAATCCCTTGGACCCTAAAGTTCAGTCTCTGATACCAACTGTCACGCCCCGAATATTTAGCAGTGGAATAAATACCGGGGGACGTGAACGATACAAACCAGCGTATCACAGTTGAATAGTGCAGAGTCACAATCGAATATAATAACACATTCAAGACTATATTATGGTCACCATTAGTATACTTTATTTCATTTCATTCAACTAGATACAACCTCACATAAGAAGAATTAACCAAGGGTCCATCATTCAAATAAACTTCCACAAAAGTTTCACTATTACATAGACTACTCAAATTTCTATTTCTAAACTGTCATCTATTCTAGGACGGGTGCTTGTCACTCTTGCCCAGTCCCATCCGACTCCACGGGTTCTTCATCACTACCTGAAAAGGGCAGGATGATAGGGGTGAGCGAACTAGCTCAGTAGGATTTATATCTCAATCACGTGCGGGCACTAGTATATGATTAACATTTTATATAGGCAGATATGCTGATGAGTATGCTGACAATGCATGATTTTCTAACAAGTTGAATAGCAAAGTAGAACGGATATCATATCAGATCAATTGTCGAGTTCCATATAAAATGGACAGATATTTCAAGAATAAAATCATGTCAGAAGAGATTGGCCATATTCAAACAGAGTTCATGTGTTCACAAGAACAAACTTATCATATCATGTCAAGTCAAACTTATCAAGTCAAACAGGAGGCACAATTCACAATCTTGCATGTCAGGTGTGCTATGCCAAGCACCAAGAGTCCATACTCCCTCGGTTAACAAGTACGTTGGGGCGCTCTTCCCCAGGACCGGACAGGGCCCTATTGCACAGGCATTGTATCAAGTTTTGGACCGGAGTCCCACGATGTGCCGAACAACATATTCATATTATGGCCACAGAGTTTTAATGACAAGCTCATAGTAAAAAGAACATGATCACTCATAGAGTCAAGGAATGACAAACAGCTCAAAAGAACAAGGCAGGATAACGTCGTATCTTATATTTCATAATTCATTAATGTCTTGACATGAGGGTGTTTCTAAAGACAGATCATATGTAGAACATGTACTTTCCTAACATGTATGCATATGACAAATAATCAATTGAACACCGGAAAACATGAAACCATGAAACTCATATGCAAATTACCACTAACATGTCCATACTAATCATGTATTCATCCCCACATTCATAACATATTCTTATCTTATCAATTGACAATAAGCAAGATCACAAGTTAATCCAAGGATCATAAGAACAATCAAAATTACACATTAGAATCATATTCATATCATTACCATTTCCTTTAATGGTTTGATTTATTTTAAGTCCATGCATACTATATAACATCATGTACATGCTTGAAGACATCATGAAATGATTAACCCAAATTATACAAAAATCTTGTAAGGGTAGTGTCGACACTAGATCAGGTGGTGTCGACACCATGCTCCAAACCCAAGACAAAAACAGGCAAAACTGGTCAGGTAGTGTCGACACTAGTTCAGGTAGTGTCGACACTAGAGACAGATTCCCGAACTCATCTGGAAAACATGGGACAGTGTGTCGACACTAGATCAGGTAGTGTCGACACTAGATCAGTTTCCCAGAACTCCCTGGGTAAAAACCGGGACAGTGTGTCGACACTAGATGAGGCAGTGTCGACACTAGATGGCCTTCCCAGAACACTTTCTGGGTTGTTTTGGGACAGGGTGTCGACACTAGCTGAGGCAGTGTCGACACTAGAGGGCCTCCCAGAACACTCCCTGGGCTGCTTTGGGACAGTGTGTCGACACTAGTCCAAGTAGTGTCGATACTAGAGTCCTTCCAGAACAAAACTTAAGGGTCATGTGAAACCCGAAAACACATGTCATGCAGCGATTCACCTCAAACCCTTATAACTCTCTAACGATTGACATTTGGACAAAAAGTTCAACATGAAAGATAAAGAAGACAACTAGTAGAAGAATTTTATGTTGATGGTTTGATCGAATTCGGTCTCGAATGTCGAGAAAACATGTGAAGAACAGAAATCAAGTAAAACCCAAAATCACAGTTTTAAATAGAGACTCTCTTATCATGCTCCTAACTCTCTAAAGATTAACCTTTGGACAAAACGTCCAACATAGAAGATGATCATGACTTCAAATAGGAGAACTTCCATGAAGAAAATTTAGTCAAATTTGGTCTTGAATCGTGTGCACAATATGACGAACGAGAAAAGCCCTAACGGTGCAAGACTTCGGGAAAATCACCAATACACGATGAATACTCCATGAAAATTGAGCAAATCAAGTGCAAATGATCCTAGACTCAAAGAACTACATGTTGGCATTAATTTTCTTTAATCTTGGCCCGAGAACACCTACCTTTACGAAGATCTAAAATCTGTTGATGTTCTGGACGCAACAGAGGATGCAGGGGATGAAGCTCCGGATTCCCAGCCTTTCTCCTGCTCCTCAGAAGTTCTTGCTTGCTTCCAAACGACTCCAACTTCGTTGTTAAACCTTCCCCAAGAGTTTAGGGACGAGTTCTTATAGTTTTTGGATGTTGTTAAGAGTCCTAATGATGCTAGAAAAGGGGCTACGAGCTCTGTTTCCTAGTTTCCAGAAAATCTGGGATTCCTTTACTTAAAAGAGGTAGCCAAGGTTTAGGAATCCACCAATTGGGATTGAGTTCGGTTTTGGCTTACCTTACATGACTAGTCATCCATAATATGACTCTAAATTACCCTCCCTAATTACTGCATAATTACATACACGAATTTCTGGGCAATTTCCTGTCCTAGTTTATTCATATCCTTAGGCCAAATATGCTCTATTGGCCCAATCTTATTGATAGGTCATTAACACATGGTATTGGAAGTCTCTCCAATACGTTTATTTATTTTATCCCTCTATCTTTCTAAAATTTTAAATTTGCAAATTTCCGGGGTGTTACAAAATGTAACTAGGCATGGGCTTGGATTTCAACCAGAAAAAAAAAAGAAACTAGGAGAGAAATGATTACATCTTTTGTTCATTGTAGTCCAAGTACAAGTAAACAAGTTCCACCAAGAGTAAGAATGCTCAGGCTAAAGGTAAACAATCTCAAAACAATCAAAAGACTTCTTCTGTTCAACAAGCATGGAAGTACACTCAAAAGGGAAACCATCCAGGCAACAAAAGGAAAAATACAAACACAAGTTCAACATATCAGCAAAAGAAATGTTTTGAGTAAAACAACATCATGCAATGTCTGTAAAAAAACTGGCCACACTGAAAAACAATGCTGGAATAATTTGTACAAACTGAAATGCAACAAGTTTGGATTCCAAAGCATTTACTTTTTGGCATGAATAAAACATTGAGACCCAAAGTAATTTGGTTACCAAGACCTCTTGTCTGATCCATCTATGCAGGAATGCCTAGCAGCCCAAATTAAAACAAATGGTACTTGGATAGTGGCTGCTCGAGGCACATGACGGGCGACAAAGAAAATTCTGTTTGCTGGTTGAAAAAGACGGAGGACAAGTTGTGTTTGGAGGTAACAATAAAGGCCAAATCATTGGCACAGGTAAGGTAGGTAAGTATGCTTCCAATTGAAAAACAATAGGCAGATATCTTCACCAAACCTCTGTCTGAAGATAGATTCACATCATTGAGAAGAGAATTGGGCTTGTGCAAAATTCAATGAAACCAATGCCCACTTATGGAGTAAATGATCTTTGTGTGTAGTGACTATGTGGTATATCAAATGGTGAGATGTGGAAGAACAAGTCAGGCTTGTTTGGAAACTATCATTATGCGTGAGGAAACATCCTCCGCCAAGTATCCATAGTCAAGTTGCATATAAAGATCATCAACTTCAAATGGGGTCGTTATTTTCTTTCATTTTTGGCTCATTTATCTTTGAAAAAAGATGAAAGTTGGTGCTCATATTTTTATGAATGCTAATTTTCTGTGAAAATGCTTACTTGGATGTGTACATCATGTTTGAATTGCTTGAATTGATTGAATGTTAAGTCGTCTCATGCATACACTATGGGAGATTAATCAAGGTAGGTTGAGTGAAATGCTTGAGAGAAACCCTTCACATTCATTGTTTAATTATCTCTCAAAATCTTAGTCTTCATCTCACTCAATTCAAAGCCTCAAAACCCATTTACCAAGTACCTGTCGACAGCCAGCCACCAGCTGTCGACAGATCCCCTCATCCAGAACCACTTCTTCTATGAAACAGTGGCTGTCGACAACCCTTTCTTCAGCTGTCGACAGATGGACTTTTCCAGAACACCAGTTTTTTTGTTTCTCACTAGCTGTCGACAACCACATTCTGATGTCGACAGAGATGCCCTTCAATTGTGAAAACATCAACATTTCTTGGCAATTCTTCATGAGTATGTTCATATCATTGATGCAAGGGGAGAATTGGGAATTAATATTCATTACAATCTTTCATACTCACATAGTACCTAAGCCATTTGATTAAATCTCAATGATTTGAAATGATACTCTTGTATCAGTCTAGGTTATGTCATTAAGAATACAATGAACAAATCTAATGGCTTTAACTTAACTCACTTGAATAACTCCCTTGTGGATAATCATTTTTCTTAAATGGATTGATAAGTACAAAGGTTATTAAACTTAATGCTTTACATTGACTTTTGACCTTAAATACCCTTTGACCTTGATTTTAAATTAAAAAAAATGGAGAAAAGCTACCTATTTCTAAACTCAAAAGATCCAACAAAATTTATATGCAAAGGATAAAGGCAGAGCAATGATGAACATTACTGAGTAACCGGGGACATGGGCATCACAAATGTCTATCTTCGCATAAAAAAGTCTATTCATTATCTCTGTACAATGGTATGCTGGTCACCCACATGAGTAACTTGGGGTACATGCATCCCACATGTCTATCTTCACGTAAAAAGGTGAAAGTGATCATAATTACCACTTTTTCCCATTAACTTGATCAAAGAAATAATTCAATGCGAGAAATAGAGTGAAGCCTCCATGCTTTTAAATCAAGGGCTATATGTTATTTATTGTAAATTTCTAATGTAGACATTATTTTCAAATACCAACTGAACATCACCCACTAAGAAATATGTTTTTCTATAATGGCTTTATTCAAAGGGGTTATCTTATTTTCATAAGATTTTGTATGATGTCTTCTCAATGCTGCAACTTAAGAACCCGGGGTATTACTTCCTAACCATTGTAGACCTTTGATATGTCTTAATACTAGTGGGTATGATATTTTATAATGAGTACACACCAGTTTTCCACCGTAAAATCCCATTGAACACTCATTCCCCACTCAAATCCTTCACAATTCAGTTCTTTGCTTTTTTTCCCTTCTCTTGGGTCATGAGTTTGTTAGTTCAGTTAGTTATGTCATATCCCTTCTTTTGCTTTTGTCAAGTCATGTATGGTTATCTTTTTATAACTGTGTACCTTCAAGCTACATCAATGAATACACAGCTCTTTGCTTCTTTTTCCATCCATGTGTGCACTCACTATCTTTTTAATCTTGTTAAAAGGGGGAGAAACATCAATTGTATCAATTGCTAATTTTGTCATCATCAAAAAGGGGGAGAATGTTGGGTTACAATGTGTATGATGACATGTGCTTAACTGTTTTTGATGATGAGTGACATAATTGATGTTGTATAAATGTTGGAAAACAAAAATGACAAAGACATGAAAGAGATGAATAAATGACCATCATGCTTCTATGATCACCTATATATTCATTGTATCTCATTTAGAATCCTTTTCAATATAGGTGTGAATGCATACAAGACAAGCATCCAAATACAAGAGCAAAAGAACAAGAAAAGGACTTCAAGTGATCACCTGTCGACAGCCATGAAGGTCCCTGTCGATAGATAGGTCATCCAGGAACAAACAAGCTACTGAAAGCTCAAATGGAGCAGTAGCTGTCGACAGATGCAAGGTACCTGTCGACAAATACATGCTTCCTGTCGACAGACAGAAATCGCCTGTCGACAGATAAGGCCTTTCCAGCAAGATCATGGTTCTAGAAAACCAGAAGTCTGCAGTAGCTGTCGACAGATATAAAGTGCCTGTCGACAGACGAAGAGAAAAGTCAGATACAAGATATGGATATGTTCTATATTAGGGTGTTTCCTTTTAGCACGTCTCTCCATACTTGGACACCCATATATATAGAACATATGGAGGTATTTTCGCAGCAAGAAGCCACCATACCAAAACCCTAAGCAAAACCTAAGAGAAAAGCTTCTCCCTGCTGCTCTGCTTCAACTCTCTGTTCAAAACAAGGAAGATCTATTCTTCGAGCAGGATTGAAGTCGGTTCGTCCACGGTTCAAGCTTCTCCACCATCTAATAATCATCAAGACGAAGCTTGAAGTTTCTATGGACGACCACTACGAAGAGTTCTACATCAGAATTTGTTTCTACATCTCTGAACTCTTCTTTTCTTTCCACTCTTCACTACTTGTGTGTGTGGTAGTGGTTCAAGTGTTCCTTGTGCTTGATCCACGTGTGGTTTGTTGCTCTGATTGCGTGTTTGCATCAGACAACGTGGGTGTGTGTGTTGTAGAGTTGAACTCGCTCATAAGCAGTCGTTCTGTGTGTATGTGTGTGGATGGTGGACGTAGGATACACAAGTTGTGTACTCCGAACCACCTTAAATCTTCGTGTCCTGTGGTTTGAATGTTTCACGATAGATGTTTGGTAGGCATGCTGATTACTCACACGCTAGATAGCTTGTTATTGTTCTACTCACATCAGCACACACACATCATAGTTCGAATTCTATACATATTTGTTTAAGTTTTTGATAAGTCAGTGTTGAATCGAAAAGAAGGTCATAGTGTTTCTAATTGGTAGTAATCTATTCAACCCCCCTTTCTAGATTACTGTCTTAGATAGTTCCGCATATCCTTTCACTGTCAATATCATGTGAGCAACAATCGATCTTGTCACCAATGCATAGGCGTGCATGGATATCAAAATTGGCTGAATGATCAAAGAGGCCTAATGGGCCTGATGGGCTATGGGTGTATTCTACGAAGATGGTCAAAAATATGCATCTATAAATGCCCCTCTGAGACATTTGCTTTGCAAGGTAGCAAAGCGGACTGACATGTGGGTGTCTCGAAAAAGAAGATGGACGCGAGAGAGCTTCTGAAGCTTCGGAGGAAACTCCAAAGAAATGAAACGAACTTCCCAGATGATGGGAGAATTCTCAAGCTAGGTCCTCGGTCTAGACTCAAGTCAATAGGATGTCTAAAAAGTCAAGGAAGGAAAAAGGTATCTGAGTCCTATGTGTTAACACAACCGCAATCCTGTGAGCCCTCCAATCATTGCCGTGAAACTTCAACACACGCTAGGACACTCTGTCCGGTCGAAGGGGTCATGCCATGACTTGTCAACTCAATAACCAAGGAATGAAAAGCATGAGCCTTATGTGTTAACATAACCGTAACCCTGTGGACCCTCGGTCACTGCCGCGAGACTTCAACACACGCTGGAACGCCGATCCAGTCAAAGGGGTTATGTCGTGACTTATCGGCTCAGCTTGAAAAAAAGGTAATTTGTGATATGGCTGAACAGACAACCGATTGAATCAAGTTCAAACTTGGGATTTCACTGGATTATTCTTAGATGAAGAACGGACTGGCAGAATTCATTTCTAGCCATCAGGATAACTTTAAAGCACATAACAGAGGAGAAACCTTTTTCCTCAATCAGTAAAGTTAGCAGTGAAAATGACATGATGCATGTGGGGGTTAATCTATCTAAATGTAGGTTAATAACCAAAGGAATTATTAAGGCCAATCAAATAACTGAGAGATCACAAACCCGTCCTTATTTTTAA